>CAUYWW010000148.1:0-499765 GCA_963576845.1 Megachile leachella | reverse complement strand
ATGGGTAATAATGCATGTTATATTGATGATAATGAAAGTAGTAAGTATATTTATTACAGTTCTAGCGATAATAACTGCATTATATGGGTAATAATGCACGTTATATTGCTAATAATATCAGTAATAAGTATAATTATTACAGTTCTAGCGATAATAACTGCATTATATGCGTAATAATGCATGTTATATTGATAATATTGGAAGTAATACGTATATTTATTACAGTTCTACCGATAATAACTGCATAATATGGGTAATAATGCATGTTATATTGATAATAATAAAAGTACTAAGTATATTTATTATAGTTCTATCGATAATAACTGCATAATATGGGTAATACTGCATGTTATATTGATGATAATGAAAGTAGTAAGTATATTTATTACAGTTCTAGCGATAATAACTGCATTATATGCGTAATAAGGCATGTTATATTGATAATATCGGGAGTAATAAGTATAATTATTATAGTTCTAGCGATAATAATAGTAAAATATGGCTATTAGTGCATGTTATATTGATAATAATAAAAGTTATAAGTATATTTATTACAGTTCTATCGATAATAACTGCATAATATGGGTAATAATGCATGTTATATTGATGATAATAAAAGTAATACGTATATTTATTACAGTTCTAGCGATAATAACTCCATTATATGGGTAGTAATGCATGTTATATTGATAACAATATAAGTAATAAGTATAATTATTACAGTTCTAGCGATAATAAGTGAACTACATGGGTAACAATGCACGTTATATTGCTAATAATATAAGTAATAAGTATAATTATTACAGTTCTAGCGATAATAATTGCATTATATGGGTAATAATGCATGTTATATTGATAATATCGGGAGTAATAAGTATAATTATTATAGTTCTAGCGATAATAATAGTAAAATATGGCTAATAGTGCATGTTATATTGATAATACTAAAAGTAATAAGTATCTTTATTACAGTTCTATCGACAATAACTGCACAATATGGGTAATAATGCATGTTATATTGATGATAATAAAAGTAATACGTATATTTATTATAGTTCTAGCTATAATAACTGCATAATATGGGTAATAATGCATGTTATATTGAGAATAATATAAGTAGTGAGTATAATTA
Organism: Megachile leachella; assembly: GCA_963576845.1. Lineage (NCBI taxonomy): Eukaryota > Metazoa > Arthropoda > Insecta > Hymenoptera > Megachilidae > Megachile > Megachile leachella. Next base: position 498,633 of record CAUYWW010000148.1, on the reverse strand, counting down.
TTACAGTTCTGGCTATAATAACTGCATTATATGGGTAATAATGCACGTTATATTGCTAATAGCATATGTAATAAGTATAATTATTACAGATCTAGCGATGATAACTGCATTATATGGGCAATAATGCATGTTATATTGATAATAATATAAGTAATAAGTATAATTATTACAGTTCAAGCGATAATAACTGCATTATATAGGTAATAATGCACGTTATATTGCTAATAATATAAGTAATAACTATAATTATTACAGTTCTAGCGATAATAATTGCATTATATGCGTAATAAGGCATGTTATATTGATAATATCGGGAGTAATAAGTATAATTATTACAGTTCTAGCGATAATAACTGCATTATATGGGTAATAATGCATGTTATATTGATAATATTGGAAGTAATAAGTATATTTATTACAGTTCTAGCGATAATAACTGCATTATATGGGTAATAATGCACGTTATATTGCTAATAATATAAGTAATAAGTATAATTATTACAGTTCTAGCGATAATAACTGCATTATATGGGTAATAATGCATGTTGTATTGATAATATCGGGAGTAATAAGTATAATTATTATAGTTCTAGGGAAAATAATAGTAAAACAAGGCAAATAGTGCATGTTATATTTATAATAATAAAAGTAATAAGTATATTTATTACAGTTCTACCGATAATAACTGCATAATATGGGTAATAATGCATGTTATATTGATAATAATAAAACTACTAAGTATATTTATTATAGTTCTATCGATAATAACTGCATAATATGGGTAATACTGCATGTTATATTGATGATAATAAAAGTAGTAAGTATATTTATTACAGTTCTAGCGATAATAACTGCATTATATGCGTAATAAGGCATGTTATATTGATAATATCGGGAGTAATAAGTATAATTATTATAGTTCTTGCGATAATAATAGTAAAATATGGCAAATAGTGCATGTTATATTGATAATAATAAAATTTATAAGTATATTTATTACAGTTCTATCGATAATAACTGCATAATATGGGTAATAATGCATGTTATATTGATGATAATAAAAGTAATACGTATATTTATTATAGTTCTATCGATAATAACTGCATAATATGGGTAATAATGCATGTGATATTGATGATAATAAAAGTAATACGTATATTTATTACAGTTCTAGCGATAATAACTCCATTATATGGGTAATAATGCATGTTATATTGATAATAATATAAGTAATAAGTATAATTATTACAGTTCTAGCGATAATAACTGCATTATATAGGTAATAATGCACGTTATATTGCTAATAATATAAGTAATAAGTATAATTATTACAGTTCTAGCGATAATAATTGCATTATATGCGTAATAAGGCATGTTATATTGATAATATCGGGAGTAATAAGTATAATTATTATAGTTCTAGCGATAATAATAGTAAAATATGGCTAATAGTGCATGTTATATTGATAATACTAAAAGTAATAAGTATCTTTATTACAGTTCTATCGACAATAACTGCACAATATGGGTAATAATGCATGTTATATTGATGATAATAAAAGTAATACGTATATTTATTATAGTTCTAGCTATAATAACTGCATAATATGGGTAATAATGCATGTTATATTGAGAATAATATAAGTAGTGAGTATAATTATTACAGTTCTGGCTATAATAACTGCATTATATGGGTAATAATGCACGTTATATTGCTAATAGCATATGTAATAAGTATAATTATTACAGATCTAGCGATGATAACTGCATTATATGGGCAATAATGCATGTTATATTGATAATAATATAAGTAATAAGTATAATTATTACAGTTCAAGCGATAATAACTGCATTATATAGGTAATAATGCACGTTATATTGCTAATAATATAAGTAATAACTATAATTATTACAGTTCTAGCGATAATAATTGCATTATATGCGTAATAAGGCATGTTATATTGATAATATCGGGAGTAATAAGTATAATTATTACAGTTCTAGCGATAATAACTGCATTATATGGGTAATAATGCATGTTATATTGATAATATTGGAAGTAATAAGTATATTTATTACAGTTCTAGCGATAATAACTGCATTATATGGGTAATAATGCACGTTATATTGCTAATAATATAAGTAATAAGTATAATTATTACAGTTCTAGCGATAATAACTGCATTATATGGGTAATAATGCATGTTGTATTGATAATATCGGGAGTAATAAGTATAATTATTATAGTTCTAGGGAAAATAATAGTAAAACAAGGCAAATAGTGCATGTTATATTTATAATAATAAAAGTAATAAGTATATTTATTACAGTTCTACCGATAATAACTGCATAATATGGGTAATAATGCATGTTATATTGATAATAATAAAACTACTAAGTATATTTATTATAGTTCTATCGATAATAACTGCATAATATGGGTAATACTGCATGTTATATTGATGATAATAAAAGTAGTAAGTATATTTATTACAGTTCTAGCGATAATAACTGCATTATATGCGTAATAAGGCATGTTATATTGATAATATCGGGAGTAATAAGTATAATTATTATAGTTCTTGCGATAATAATAGTAAAATATGGCAAATAGTGCATGTTATATTGATAATAATAAAATTTATAAGTATATTTATTACAGTTCTATCGATAATAACTGCATAATATGGGTAATAGTGCATGTTATATTGATGATAATAAAAGTAATACGTATATTTATTATAGTTCTATCGATAATAACTGCATAATATGGGTAATAATGCATGTGATATTGATGATAATAAAAGTAATACGTATATTTATTACAGTTCTAGCGATAATAACTCCATTATATGGGTAATAATGCATGTTATATTGATAATAATATAAGTAATAAGTATAATTATTACAGTTCTAGCGATAATAACTGCATTATATAGGTAATAATGCACGTTATATTGCTAATAATATAAGTAATAAGTATAATTATTACAGTTCTAGCGATAATAATTGCATTATATGCGTAATAAGGCATGTTATATTGATAATATCGGGAGTAATAAGTATAATTATTATAGTTCTAGCGATAATAATAGTAAAATATGGCTAATAGTACCTGTTATATTGATAATAATAAAAGTAATAAGTATATTTATTATACTTCTGTCGATAATAACTGCATTATATGGGTAATAATGCATGTTATATTGATAATAATATAAGTAGTAAGTATAATTATTACAGTTCTAGCGATGATAACTGCATTATATGGGTAATAATGCATGTTATATTGATAAAATTGGGAGTAATAAGTATATTTATTATAGTTCTAGCGATAATAACTGCATAATATGGGTAATAATGCACGTTATATTGCTAATAATATAAGTAATGAGTATAATTATTACAGTTCTATCGATAATAATTGCATAATATGGGTAATAATGCATGTTATATTGATGATAATAAAAGTAATAAGTATATTTATTATAGTTCTATCGATAATAACTGCATAATATGGGTAATAATGCATGTTATATTGATGATAATAAAAGTAATACGTATATTTTTTACAGTTCTAGCGATAATAACTCCATTATATGGGTAATAATGCATGTTATATTGATAATAATATAAGTAATAAGTATAATTATTACAGTTCAAGCGATAATAACTGCATTATATAGGTAATAATGCACGTTATATTGCTAATAATATAAGTAATAACTATAATTATTACAGTTCTAGCGATAATAATTGCATTATATGCGTAATAAGGCATGTTATATTGATAATATCGGGAGTAATAAGTATAATTATTACAGTTCTAGAGATAATAACTGCGTTATATGGGTAATAATGCACGTTATACTGCTAATAATATAAGTAGTAAGTATAATTATTACAGTTCTAGCGATGATAACTGCATTATATGGGTAATAATGCATGTTATATTGATAATATTGGGAGTAATAAGTATATTTATTATAGTTCTAGCGATAATAACTCCATTATATGGGTAATAATGCATGTTATATTGATAATAATATAAGTAATAAGTATAATTATTACAGTTCTAGCGATAATAACTGCATTATATGGGTAATAATGCACGTTATATTGCTAATAATATCAGTAATAAGTATAATTATTACAGTTCTAGCGATAATAACTGCATTATATGCGTAATAATGCATGTTATATTGATAATATTGGAAGTAATAAGTATATTTATTACAGTTCCAGCGATAATAACTGCATTATATGGGTAATAATGCACGTTGTATTGATAATATCGGGAGTAATAAGTATAATTATTATAGTTCTAGCGACAATAATAGTAAAATATGGCAAATAGTGCATGTTATATTGATAATAATAAAAGTAATAAGTATATTTATTACAGTTCTATCGATAATAACTGCATAATATGGGTAATAATGCATGTTATATTGATAATAATATAAGTAATAAGTATAATTATTACAGTTCTAGAGATAATAACTGCACTACATGGGTAATAATGCACGTTATATTGCTAATAATATAAGTAATAAGTATAATTATTACAGTTCTAGCGATAATAACTGCATTATGTGGGTAATAATGCATGTTATATTGATAATATTGGGAGTAATAAGTATATTTATTATAGTTCTAGCGATAATAACTGCATAATATGGGTAATAATGCATGTTATATTGATAATAATATAAGTAATAAGTATAATTATTACAGTTCTAGCGATAATAACCGCATTATATGGGTAATAATGCATGTTATATTGATAATATCGGGAGTAATAAGTATAATTATTATAGTTCTAGCGATAATAATAGTAAAATATGGCTATTAGTGCTTGTTATATTGATAATAATAAACGTTATCAGTATATTTATTACAGGTCTATCGATAATAACTGCATAATATGGGTAATAATGCATGTTATATTGATGATAATAAAAGTAATACGTATATTTATTACAGTTCTAGCGATAATAACTCCATTATATGGGTAATAATGCATGTTATATTGATAATAATATAAGTAATAAGTATAATTATTACAGTTCTAGCGATAATAACTGCATTATATAGGTAATAATGCACGTTATATTGCTAATAATATAAGTAATAAGTATAATTATTACAGTTCTAGCGATAATAATTGCATTATATGCGTAATAAGGCATGTTATATTGATAATATCGGGAGTAATAAGTATAATTATTATAATTCTAGCGATAATAATAGTAAAATATGGCTAATAGTACCTGTTATATTGATAATAATAAAAGTAATAAGTATATTTATTATACTTCTGTCGATAATAACTGCATTATATGGGTAATAATGCATGTTATATTGATAATAATATAAGTAGTAAGTATAATTATTACAGTTCTAGCGATGATAACTGCATTATATGGGTAATAATGCATGTTATATTGATAAAATTGGGAGTAATAAGTATATTTATTATAGTTCTAGCGATAATAACTGCATAATATGGGTAATAATGCACGTTATATTGCTAATAATATAAGTAATGAGTATAATTATTACAGTTCTATCGATAATAATTGCATAATATGGGTAATAATGCATGTTATATTGATGATAATAAAAGTAATAAGTATATTTATTATAGTTCTATCGATAATAACTGCATAATATGGGTAATAATGCATGTTATATTGATGATAATAAAAGTAATACGTATATTTTTTACAGTTCTAGCGATAATAACTCCATTACATGGGTAATAATGCATGTTATATTGATAATAATATAAGTAATAAGTATAATTATTACAGTTCAAGCGATAATAACTGCATTATATAGGTAATAATGCACGTTATATTGCTAATAATATAAGTAATAACTATAATTATTACAGTTCTAGCGATAATAATTGCATTATATGCGTAATAAGGCATGTTATATTGATAATATCGGGAGTAATAAGTATAATTATTACAGTTCTAGAGATAATAACTGCGTTATATGGGTAATAATGCACGTTATACTGCTAATAATATAAGTAGTAAGTATAATTATTACAGTTCTAGCGATGATAACTGCATTATATGGGTAATAATGCATGTTATATTGATAATATTGGGAGTAATAAGTATATTTATTATAGTTCTAGCGATAATAACTCCATTATATGGGTAATAATGCATGTTATATTGATAATAATATAAGTAATAAGTATAATTATTACAGTTCTAGCGATAATAACTGCATTATATGGGTAATAATGCACGTTATATTGCTAATAATATCAGTAATAAGTATAATTATTACAGTTCTAGCGATAATAACTGCATTATATGCGTAATAATGCATGTTATATTGATAATATTGGAAGTAATAAGTATATTTATTACAGTTCCAGCGATAATAACTGCATTATATGGGTAATAATGCACGTTGTATTGATAATATCGGGAGTAATAAGTATAATTATTATAGTTCTAGCGACAATAATAGTAAAATATGGCAAATAGTGCATGTTATATTGATAATAATAAAAGTAATAAGTATATTTATTACAGTTCTATCGATAATAACTGCATAATATGGGTAATAATGCATGTTATATTGATAATAATATAAGTAATAAGTATAATTATTACAGTTCTAGAGATAATAACTGCACTACATGGGTAATAATGCACGTTATATTGCTAATAATATAAGTAATAAGTATAATTATTACAGTTCTAGCGATAATAACTGCATTATGTGGGTAATAATGCATGTTATATTGATAATATTGGGAGTAATAAGTATATTTATTATAGTTCTAGCGATAATAACTGCATAATATGGGTAATAATGCATGTTATATTGATAATAATATAAGTAATAAGTATAATTATTACAGTTCTAGCGATAATAACCGCATTATATGGGTAATAATGCATGTTATATTGATAATATCGGGAGTAATAAGTATAATTATTATAGTTCTAGCGATAATAATAGTAAAATATGGCTATTAGTGCTTGTTATATTGATAATAATAAACGTTATCAGTATATTTATTACAGGTCTATCGATAATAACTGCATAATATGGGTAATAATGCATGTTATATTGATGATAATAAAAGTAATACGTATATTTATTACAGTTCTAGCGATAATAACTCCATTATATGGGTAATAATGCATGTTATATTGATAATAATATAAGTAATAAGTATAATTATTACAGTTCTAGCGATAATAACTGCATTATATAGGTAATAATGCACGTTATATTGCTAATAATATAAGTAATAAGTATAATTATTACAGTTCTAGCGATAATAATTGCATTATATGCGTAATAAGGCATGTTATATTGATAATATCGGGAGTAATAAGTATAATTATTATAATTCTAGCGATAATAATAGTAAAATATGGCTAATAGTACCTGTTATATTGATAATAATAAAAGTAATAAGTATATTTATTATACTTCTGTCGATAATAACTGCATTATATGGGTAATAATGCATGTTATATTGATAATAATATAAGTAGTAAGTATAATTATTACAGTTCTAGCGATGATAACTGCATTATATGGGTAATAATGCATGTTATATTGATAAAATTGGGAGTAATAAGTATATTTATTATAGTTCTAGCGATAATAACTGCATAATATGGGTAATAATGCACGTTATATTGCTAATAATATAAGTAATGAGTATAATTATTACAGTTCTATCGATAATGATTGCATAATATGGGTAATAATGCATGTTATATTGATGATAATAAAAGTAATAAGTATATTTATTATAGTTCTATCGATAATAACTGCATAATATGGGTAATAATGCATGTTATATTGATGATAATAAAAGTAATACGTATATTTTTTACAGTTCTAGCGATAATAACTCCATTACATGGGTAATAATGCATGTTATATTGATAATAATATAAGTAATAAGTATAATTATTACAGTTCAAGCGATAATAACTGCATTATATAGGTAATAATGCACGTTATATTGCTAATAATATAAGTAATAACTATAATTATTACAGTTCTAGCGATAATAATTGCATTATATGCGTAATAAGGCATGTTATATTGATAATATCGGGAGTAATAAGTATAATTATTACAGTTCTAGAGATAATAACTGCGTTATATGGGTAATAATGCACGTTATACTGCTAATAATATAAGTAGTAAGTATAATTATTACAGTTCTAGCGATGATAACTGCATTATATGGGTAATAATGCATGTTATATTGATAATATTGGGAGTAATAAGTATATTTATTATAGTTCTAGCGATAATAACTCCATTATATGGGTAATAATGCATGTTATATTGATAATAATATAAGTAATAAGTATAATTATTACAGTTCTAGCGATAATAACTGCATTATATGGGTAATAATGCACGTTATATTGCTAATAATATCAGTAATAAGTATAATTATTACAGTTCTAGCGATAATAACTGCATTATATGCGTAATAATGCATGTTATATTGATAATATTGGAAGTAATAAGTATATTTATTACAGTTCCAGCGATAATAACTGCATTATATGGGTAATAATGCACGTTGTATTGATAATATCGGGAGTAATAAGTATAATTATTATAGTTCTAGCGACAATAATAGTAAAATATGGCAAATAGTGCATGTTATATTGATAATAATAAAAGTAATAAGTATATTTATTACAGTTCTATCGATAATAACTGCATAATATGGGTAATAATGCATGTTATATTGATAATAATATAAGTAATAAGTATAATTATTACAGTTCTAGAGATAATAACTGCACTACATGGGTAGTAATGCACGTTATATTGCTAATAATATAAGTAATAAGTATAATTATTACAGTTCTAGCGATAATAACTGCATTATGTGGGTAATAATGCATGTTATATTGATAATATTGGGAGTAATAAGTATATTTATTATAGTTCTAGCGATAATAACTGCATAATATGGGTAATAATGCATGTTATATTGATAATAATATAAGTAATAAGTATAATTATTACAGTTCTAGCGATAATAACCGCATTATATGGGTAATAATGCATGTTATATTGATAATATCGGGAGTAATAAGTATAATTATTATAGTTCTAGCGATAATAATAGTAAAATATGGCTATTAGTGCTTGTTATATTGATAATAATAAACGTTATCAGTATATTTATTACAGGTCTATCGATAATAACTCCATTATATGGGTAATAATGCATGTTATATTGATAATAATATAAGTAATAAGTATAATTATTACAGTTCTAGCGATAATAACTGCATTATATGGGTAATAATGCACGTTATATTGCTAATAATATAAGTAATAAGTATAATTATTACAGTTCTAGCGATAATAACTGCATTATGTGGGTAATAATGCATGTTATATTGATAATATTGGGAGTAATAAGTATATTTATTACAGTTCTATCGATAATAACTGCATAATATGGGTAATAATGCATGTTATATTGATAATAATAAAAGTACTAAGTATATTTATTACAGTTCTATCGATAATAACTGCATAATATGGGTAATAATGCATGTTATATTGATGATAATGAAAGTAGTAAGTATATTTATTACAGTTCTGGCGATAATAACTGCATTATATGCGTAATAAGGCATGTTATATTGATAATATCGGGAGTAATAAGTATAATTATTATAGTTCTAGCGATAATAATAGTAAAATATGGCTATTAGTGCATGTTATATTGATAATAGTAAAAGTAATAAGTATATTTATTACAGTTCTATCGATAATAACTGCATAATATGGGTAATAATGCATGTTATATTGATGATAATAAAAGTAATACGTATATTTATTACAGTTCTAGCGATAATAACTCCATTATATGGGTAATAATGCATGTTACATTGATAATAATATTAGTAATAAGTATAATTATTACAGTTCTAGAGATAATAACTGCATTATATGGGTAATAATGCATGTTATATTGATAATATTGGGAGTAATAAGTATATTCATTATAGTTCTTGCGATAATAACTGCATAATATGGGTAATAATGCATGTTATATTGATAATAATATAAGTAATAAGTATAATTATTACAGTTCTAGCGATAATAACTCCATTATATGGGTAATAATGCACGTTATATTGCTAATAATATAAGTAATAAGTATAATTATTACAGTTCTAGCGATAATAATTGCATTATATGCGTAATAAGGCATGTTATATTGATAATATCGGGAGTAATAAGTATAATTATTATAGTTCTAGCGATAATAATAGTAAAATATGGCTAATAGAGCCTGTTATATTGATAATAATAAAAGTTATAAGTATATTTATTACAGTTCTATCGATAATAACTGCATAATATGGGTAATAATGCATGTTATATTGATGATAATAAAAGTAATACGTATATTTATTATAGTTCTATCGATAATAACTGCATAATATGGGTAATAATGCATGTTATATTGATGATAATAAAAGTAATACGTATATTTATTACAGTTCTAGCGATAATAACTCCATTATATGGGTAATAATGCATGTTATATTGATAATAATATAAGTAATAAGTATAATTATTACAGTTCTAGCGATAATAACTGCATTATATAGGTAATAATGCACGTTATATTGCTAATAATATAAGTAATAAGTATAATTATTACAGTTCTAGAGATAATAACTCCATTATATGGGTAATAATGCATGTTACATTGATAATAATATTAGTAATAAGTATAATTATTACAGTTCTAGAGATAATAACTCCATTATATAGGTAATAATGCATGTTATATTGATAATAATATAAGTAATAAGTATAATTATTACAGTTCTAGCGATAATAACTGCATTATGTGGGTAATAATGCATGTTATATTGATAATATTGGGAGTAATAAGTATATTTATTATAGTTCTAGAGATAATAACTGCACTACATGGGTAATAATGCACGTTATATTGCTAATAATATAAGTAATAAGTATAATTATTACAGTTCTAGCGATAATAATTGCATTATATGCGTAATAAGGCATGTTATATTGATAATATCGGGAGTAATAAGTATAATTATTATAGTTCTAGCGATAATAATAGTAAAATATGGCTAATAGTGCCTGTTATATTGATAATAATAAAAGTAATAAGTATATCTATTATACTTCTGTCAATAATAACTGCATTTTATGGGTAATAATGCATGTTATATTGATAATAATATAAGTAATTAGTATAATTATTACAGTTCTAGCGATAATAACTCCATTATATGGGTAATAATGCATGTTATATTGATAATAATATAAGTAATAAGTATAATTATTACAGTTCTAGCGATAATAACTCCATTATATGGGTAATAATGCATGTTACATTGATAATAATATTAGTAATAAGTATACTTATTACAGTTCTAGAGATAACAACTGCATTATATGGGTAATAATGCATGTTATATTGATAATATTGGGAGTAATAAGTATATTCATTATAGTTCTTGCGATAATAACTGCATAATATGGGTAATAATGCATGTTATATTGATAATAATATAAGTAATAAGTATAATTATTACAGTTCTAGCGATAATAACTGCATTATATGGTTAATAATATATGTTATATTGATGATAATAAAAGTACTAAGTATATTTATTATAGTTCTAGCAATTATAACTGTATAATATGGGTAATAGTGCATGTTATATTGAGAATAATATAAGTAATAAGTATAATTATTACAGTTCTAGCGATAATAACTGCATTATATGGGTAATAATGCACGTTATACTGCTAATAATATAAGTAGTAAGTACAATTATTACAGTTCTGGCTACAATAACTGCATTATATGGTTAATAATGCATGTTATATTGGTAATATCGGGAGTAATAAGTATAATTATTATAGTTCTAGCGATAATAATAGTAAAATATGGCTAAGAGTGCATGTTATATTGATAATAGTAAAAGTAATAAGTATAATTATTACAGTTCTAGCGATAATAACTGCATTATGTGGGTAATAATGCATGTTATATTGATAATAATATAAGTAATAAGTATAATTATTACAGCTCTGGCGATAATAACTGCATTATATGGGTAATAATGCATGTTGTATTGATAATATCGGGAGTAATAAGTATAATTATTATAGTGCTAGCGATAATAATAGTAAAATATGGCAAATAGTGCATGTTATATTGATAATAATAAAAGTAATAAGTATATTTATTACAGTTCTATCGATAATAACTGCATAATGTGGGTAATAATGCATGTTATATTGATAATAATATAAGTAATAAGTATAATTATTACAGTTCTAGCGATAATAACTCCATTATATGGGTAATAATGCATGTTACATTGATAATAATATTAGTAATAAGTATAATTATTACAGTTCTTGCGATAATAACTGCATAATATGGGTAATAATGCATGTTATATTGATAATAATATAAGTAATAAGTATAATTATTACAGTTCTAGCGATAATAACTTCATTATGTGGGTAATAATGCATGTTATATTGATAATATTGGGAGTAATAAGTATATTTATTATAGTTCTAGAGATAATAACTGCACTACATGGGTAATAATGCACGTTATATTGCTAATAATATAAGTAATAAGTATAATTATTACAGTTCTAGCGATAATAATTGCATTATATGCGTAATAAGGCATGTTATATTGATAATATCGGGAGTAATAAGTATAATTATTATAGTTCTAGCGATAATAATAGTAAAATATGGCTAATAGTGCCTGTTATATTGATAATAATAAAAGTAATAAGTATATTTATTATACTTCTGTCGATAATAACTGCATTATATGGGTAATAATGCATGTTATATTGATAATAATATAAGTAATTAGTATAATTATTACAGTTCTAGCGATAATAACTGCATTATATGGGTAATAATGCACGTTATACTGCTAATAATATAAGTAGTAAGTACAATTATTACAGTTCTGGCTACAATAACTGCATTATATGGTTAATAATGCATGTTATATTGGTAATATCGGGAGTATAAGTATAATTATTATAGTTCTAGCGATAATAATAGTAAAATATGGCTAAGAGTGCATGTTATATTGATAATAGTAAAAGTAATAAGTATCTTTATTTCAGTTCTATCGATAATAACTGCATAATATGGGTAATAATGCATGTTATATTGATAATAATATAAGTAATAAGTATAATTATTACAGTTCTAGTGATAATAACTCCATTATATAGGTAATAATGCATGTTATATTGATAATAATATAAGTAATAAGTATAATTATTACAGTTCTAGAGATAATAACTGCACTACATGGGTAATAATGCACGTTATATTGCTAATAATATAAGTAATAAGTATAATTATTACAGTTCTAGCGATAATAACTGCATTATGTGGGTAATAATGCATGTTATATTTATAATATTGGGAGTAATAAGTATATTTATTATAGTTCTAGAGATAATAACTGCACTACATGGGTAATAATGCACGTTATATTGCTAATAATATAAGTAATAAGTATAATTATTACAGTTCTAGCGATAATAATTGCATTGTATGCGTAATAAGGCATGTTACATTGATAATATCGGGAGTAATAAGTATAATTATTATAGTTCTAGCGATAATAATAGTAAAATATGGCTAATAGTGCCTGTTATATTGATAATAATAAAAGTAATAAGTATATTTATTATACTTCTGTCGATAATAACTGCATTATATGGGTAATAATGCATGTTATATTGATAATAATATAAGTAATTAGTATAATTATTACAGTTCTAGCGATAATAACTCCATTATATGGGTAATAATGCATGTTATATTGATAATAATATAAGTAATAAGTATAATTATTACAGTTCTAGCGATAATAACTCCATTATATGGGTAATAATGCATGTTACATTGATAATAATATTAGTAATAAGTATAATTATTACAGTTCTAGAGATAATAACTGCATTATGTGGGTAATAATGCATGTTATATTGATAATATTGGGAGTAATAAGTATATTCATTATAGTTCTTGCGATAATAACTGCATAATATGGGTAATAATGCATGTTATATTGATAATAATATAAGTAATAAGTATAATTATTACAGTTCTAGCGATAATAACTGCATTATATGGGTAATAATGCACGTTGTATTGATAATATCAGGAGTAATAAGTATAATTATTATAGTTCTAGCCATAATAATAGTAAAATATGGCAAATAGTGCATGTTATATTGATAATAATAAAAGTAATAAGTATATTTATTACAGTTCTATCGATAATAACTGCATAATATGGGTAATAATGCATGTTATATTGATAATAATATAAGTAATAAGTATAATTATTACAGTTCTAGAGATAATAACTGCACTACATGGGTAATAATGCACGTTGTACTGCTAATAATATAAGTAATAAGTATAATTATTACAGTTCTAGCGATAATAACTGCATTATGTGGGTAATAATGCATGTTATATTGATAATATTGGGAGTAATAAGTATATTTATTATAGTTCTAGCGACAATAACTGCATAATATGGGTAATAATGCATGTTATATTGATAATAATATAAGTAATAAGTATAATTATTACAGTTCTAGCGATAATAACTGCATTATATGGGTAATAATGCATGTTATATTGATAATATCGGAAGTAATAAGTATAGTTATTATTGTTCTAGCGATAATAATAGTAAAATATGGCTATTAGTGCTTGTTATATTGATAATAATAAACGTTATCAGTATATTTATTACAGTTCTATCGATAATAACTCCATTATATGGGTAATAATGCATGCTATATTGATAATAATATAAGTAATAAGTATAATTATTACAGTTCTAGCGATAATAACTGCATTATATGGGTAATAATGCACGTTATATTGCTAATAATATAAGTAATAAGTATAATTATTACAGTTCTAGCGATAATAACTGCATTATGTGGGTAATAATGCATGTTATATTGATAACATTGGGAGTAATAAGTATATTTATTATAGTTCTAGCGATAATAACTGCATAATATGGGTAATAATGCACGTTATATTGCTAATAATATAAGTAATAAGTATAATTATTACAGTTCTAGCGATAATAATTGCATTATATGCGTAATAAGGCATGTTATATTGATAATATCGGGAGTAATAAGTATAATTATTATAGTTCTAGCGATAATAATAGTAAAATATGGCTAATAGTGCCTGTTATATTGATAATAATAAAAGTAATAAGTATATTTATTATACTTCTGTCGATAATAACTGCATTATATGGGTAATAATGCATGTTATATTGATAATAATATAAGTAATTAGTATATTTATTACAGTTCTAGCGATAATAACTCCATTATATGGGTAATAATGCACGTTATATTGCTAATAATATAAGTAATAAGTATAATTATTACAGTTCTAGCGATAATAACTGCATTATATAGGTAATAATGCACGTTATATTGCTAATAATATAAGTAATAAGTATAATTATTACAGTTCTAGCGATAATAATTGCATTATATGGGTAATAATGCACGTTGTATTGATAATATCGGGAGTAATAAGTATAATTATTATAGTTCTAGCGATAATAATAGTAAAATATGGCAAATAGTGCATGTTATATTGATAATAATAAAAGTAATAAGTATATTTATTATACTTCTGTCGATAATAACTGCATTATATGGGTAATAATGCATGTTATATTGATAATAATATAAGTAATTAGTGTAATTATTACAGTTCTAGCGATAATAACTCCATTATATGGGTAATAATGCATGTTATATTGATAATAATATAAGTAATAAGTATAGTTATTACAGTTCTAGAGATAATAACTGCGTTATATGGGTAATAATGCACGTTATACTGGTAATAATATAAGTAGTAAGTATAATTATTACAGTTCTAGCGATAATAACTGCATTATATAGGTAATAATGCATGTTATATTGATAATAATATAAGTAATTAGTATAATTATTACAGTTCTAGCGATAATAACTCCATTATATGGGTAATAATGCATGTTATATTGATAATAATATAAGTAATAAGTATAATTATTACAGTTCTAGAGATAATAACTGCGTTATATGGGTAATAATGCACGTTATACTGCTAATAATATAAGTAGTAAGTATAATTATTACAGTTCTAGCGATAATAATTGCATTATATGCGTAATAAGGCATGTTATATTGATAATATCGGGAGTAATAAGTATAATTATTACAGTTCTAGAGATAATAACTGCGGTATATGGGTAATAATGCACGTTATACTGCTAATAATATAAGTAGTAAGTATAATTATTACAGTTCTAGCGATGATAACTGCATTATATGGGTAATAATGCATGTTATATTGATAATATTGGGAGTAATAAGTATAATTATTATAGTTCTAGCGATAATAATAGTAAAATATGGCTAAGAGTGCATGTTATATTAATAATAGTAAAAGTAATAAGTATCTTTATTTCAGTTCTATCGATAATAACTGCATAATATGGGTAATAATGCATGTTATATTGATGATAATAAAAGTAATACGTATATATATTACAGTTCTAGCGATAATAACTACATTATATGGGTAATAATGCATTTTATATTGATAATAATAAAAGTAATACGTATAATTATTACAGTTCTAGCGATAATAACTGCATTATATGGGTAATAATGCATGTTATATTGATAATATCGGGAGTAATAAGTATAATTATTATAGTTCTAGCGATAATAATAGTAAAATATGGCTATTAGTGCTTGTTATATTGATAATAATAAACGTTATCAGTATATTTATTACAGTTCTATCGATAATAACTCCATTATATGGGTAGTAATGCATGTTATATTGATAATAATATAAGTAATAAGTATAATTATTTCAGTTCTAGAGATAATAACTGCATTATTTGGGTAATAATGCACGTTATACTGCTAATAATATAAGTAGTAAGTACAATTATTACAGTTCTGGCTACAATAACTGCATTATATGGTTAATAATGCATGATATATTGATAATATCGGGAGTAATAAGTATAATTATTATAGTTCTAGCGATAATAATAGTAAAATATGGCTAAGAGTGCATGTTATATTGATAATAGTAAAAGTAATAAGTATCTTTATTTCAGTTCTATCGATAATAACTGCATAATATGGGTAATAATGCATGTTATATTGATGATAATAAAAGTAATACGTATATTTATTACAGTTCTAGCGATAATAACTGCATTATATGGGTAATAATGCATGTTATATTGATAATATCGGGAGTAATAAGTATAATTATTATAGTTCTAGCGATAATAATAGTAAAATATGGCTATTAGTGCTTGTTATATTGATAATAATAAACGTTATCAGTATATTTATTACAGTTCTATCGATAATAACTCCATTATATGGGTAATAATGCATGTTATATTGATAATAATATAAGTAATAAGTATAATTATTACAGTTCTAGCGATAATAACTGCATTATATGGGTAATAATGCACGTTATATTGCTAATAATATAAGTAATAAGTATAATTGTTACAGTTCTAGCGATAGTAACTGCATTATGTGGGTAATAATACATGTTATATTGATAATATTGGGAGTAATAAGTATATTTATTATAGTTCTAGCGATAATAAGTGCATAATATGGGTAATAATGCATGGTATATTGATAATAATATAAGTAATAAGTATAATTATTACAGTTCTAGCGATAATAACTGCATTATATGGGTAATAATGCACGTTATATTGCTAATAATATAAGTAATAAGTATAATTATTACAGTTCTAGCGATAATAACTGCATTATATGCGTAATAAGGCATGTTATATTGATAATATCGGGAGTAATAAGTATAATTATTATAGTTCTAGCGATAATAATAGTAAAGTATGGCTAATAGTGCATGTTATATTGATAATAGTAAAAGTAATATGTATCTTTATTACAGTTCTATCGATAATAACTGCATAATATGGGTAATAATGCATGTTATATTGATAATAATAAAAGTTCTAAGTATATTTATTACAGTTCTATCGATAATAACTGCATAATATGGGTAATAATGCATGTTATATTGATGATAATGAAAGTAGTAAGTATATTTATTACAGTTCTAGCGGTAATAACTGCATTATATGCGTAATAAGGCATGTTATATTGATAATATCGGGAGTAATAAGTATAATTATTATAGTTCTAGCGATAATAATAGTAAAATATGGCTATTAGTGCACGTTATATTGATAATAATAAAAGTTATAAGTATATTTATTACAGTTCTATCGATAATAACTGCATAATATGGGTAATAATGCATGTTATATTGATGATAATAAAAGTAATACGTATATTTGCTATAGTTCTATCGATAATAACTGCATAATATGGGTAATAATGCATGTTATATTGATGATAATAAAAGTAATACGTATATTTATTCCAGTTCTAGCGATAATAACTGCATTATATGGGTAATAATGCACGTTATATTGCTAATAATATAAGTAATAAGTATAATTATTACAGTTCTAGCGATAATAATTGCATTATATGCGTAATAAGGCATGTTATATTGATAATATCGGGAGTAATAAGTATAATTATTATAGTTCTAGCGATAATAATAGTAAAATATGGCTAATAGTGCCTGTTATATTGATAATAATAAAAGTAATAAGTATATTTATTATACTTCTGTCGATAATAACTGCATTATATGGGTAATAATGCATGTTATATTGATAATAATATAAGTAATTAGTATAATTATTACAGATCTAGCGATAATAACTCCATTATATGGGTAATAATGCATGTTATATTGATAATAATATAAGTAATAAGTATAATTATTACAGTTCTAGCGATAATAACTGCATTATGTGGGTAATATTGCATGTTATATTGATAATATTGGGAGTAATAAGTATATTTATTATAGTTCTAGCGGTAATAACTGCATTATATGCGTAATAAGGCATGTTATATTGATAATATCGGGAGTAATAAGTATAATTATTATAGTTCTAGCGATAATAATAGTAAAATATGGCTATTAGTGCACGTTATATTGATAATAATAAAAGTTATAAGTATATTTATTACAGTTCTATCGATAATAACTGCATAATATGGGTAATAATGCATGTTATATTGATGATAATAAAAGTAATACGTATATTTACTATAGTTCTATCGATAATAACTGCATAATATGGGTAATAATGCATGTTATATTGATGATAATAAAAGTAATACGTATATTTATTCCAGTTCTAGCGATAATAACTGCATTATATGGGTAATAATGCACGTTATATTGCTAATAATATAAGTAATAAGTATAATTATTACAGTTCTAGCGATAATAATTGCATTATATGCGTAATAAGGCATGTTATATTGATAATATCGGGAGTAATAAGTATAATTATTATAGTTCTAGCGATAATAATAGTAAAATATGGCTAATAGTGCCTGTTATATTGATAATAATAAAAGTAATAAGTATATTTATTATACTTCTGTCGATAATAACTGCATTATATGGGTAATAATGCATGTTATATTGATAATAATATAAGTAATTAGTATAATTATTACAGATCTAGCGATAATAACTCCATTATATGGGTAATAATGCATGTTATATTGATAATAATATAAGTAATAAGTATAATTATTACAGTTCTAGCGATAATAACTGCATTATGTGGGTAATATTGCATGTTATATTGATAATATTGGGAGTAATAAGTATATTTATTATAGTTCTAGCGATAATAACTGCATAATATGGGTAATAATGCATGTTATATTGATAATAATATAAGTAATAAGTATAATTATTACAGTTCTAGCGATAATAACTGCATTATATGGGTAATAATGCATGTTATATTGATAATATCGGGAGTAATAAGTATAATTATTATAGTTCTAGCGATAATAATAGTAAAATATGGCTATTAGTGCTTGTTATATTGATAATAATAAACGTTATCAGTATATTTATTACAGTTCTATCGATAATAACTCCATTATATGGGTAGTAATGCATGTTATATTGATAATAATATAAGTAATAAGTATAATTATTTCAGTTCTAGAGATAATAACTGCATTATTTGGGTAATAATGCACGTTATACTGCTAATAATATAAGTAGTAAGTACAATTATTACAGTTCTGGCTACAATAACTGCATTATATGGTTAATAATGCATGATATATTGATAATATCGGGAGTAATAAGTATAATTATTATAGTTCTAGCGATAATAATAGTAAAATATGGCTAAGAGTGCATGTTATATTGATAATAGTAAAAGTAATAAGTATCTTTATTTCAGTTCTATCGATAATAACTGCATAATATGGGTAATAATGCATGTTATATTGATGATAATAAAAGTAATACGTATATTTATTACAGTTCTAGCGATAATAACTGCATTATATGGGTAATAATGCATGTTATATTGATAATATCGGGAGTAATAAGTATAATTATTATAGTTCTAGCGATAATAATAGTAAAATATGGCTATTAGTGCTTGTTATATTGATAATAATAAACGTTATCAGTATATTTATTACAGTTCTATCGATAATAACTCCATTATATGGGTAATAATGCATGTTATATTGATAATAATATAAGTAATAAGTATAATTATTACAGTTCTAGCGATAATAACTGCATTATATGGGTAATAATGCACGTTATATTGCTAATAATATAAGTAATAAGTATAATTGTTACAGTTCTAGCGATAGTAACTGCATTATGTGGGTAATAATACATGTTATATTGATAATATTGGGAGTAATAAGTATATTTATTATAGTTCTAGCGATAATAAGTGCATAATATGGGTAATAATGCATGGTATATTGATAATAATATAAGTAATAAGTATAATTATTACAGTTCTAGCGATAATAACTGCATTATATGGGTAATAATGCACGTTATATTGCTAATAATATAAGTAATAAGTATAATTATTACAGTTCTAGCGATAATAACTGCATTATATGCGTAATAAGGCATGTTATATTGATAATATCGGGAGTAATAAGTATAATTATTATAGTTCTAGCGATAATAATAGTAAAGTATGGCTAATAGTGCATGTTATATTGATAATAGTAAAAGTAATATGTATCTTTATTACAGTTCTATCGATAATAACTGCATAATATGGGTAATAATGCATGTTATATTGATAATAATAAAAGTTCTAAGTATATTTATTACAGTTCTATCGATAATAACTGCATAATATGGGTAATAATGCATGTTATATTGATGATAATGAAAGTAGTAAGTATATTTATTACAGTTCTAGCGGTAATAACTGCATTATATGCGTAATAAGGCATGTTATATTGATAATATCGGGAGTAATAAGTATAATTATTATAGTTCTAGCGATAATAATAGTAAAATATGGCTATTAGTGCACGTTATATTGATAATAATAAAAGTTATAAGTATATTTATTACAGTTCTATCGATAATAACTGCATAATATGGGTAATAATGCATGTTATATTGATGATAATAAAAGTAATACGTATATTTACTATAGTTCTATCGATAATAACTGCATAATATGGGTAATAATGCATGTTATATTGATGATAATAAAAGTAATACGTATATTTATTCCAGTTCTAGCGATAATAACTGCATTATATGGGTAATAATGCACGTTATATTGCTAATAATATAAGTAATAAGTATAATTATTACAGTTCTAGCGATAATAATTGCATTATATGCGTAATAAGGCATGTTATATTGATAATATCGGGAGTAATAAGTATAATTATTATAGTTCTAGCGATAATAATAGTAAAATATGGCTAATAGTGCCTGTTATATTGATAATAATAAAAGTAATAAGTATATTTATTATACTTCTGTCGATAATAACTGCATTATATGGGTAATAATGCATGTTATATTGATAATAATATAAGTAATTAGTATAATTATTACAGATCTAGCGATAATAACTCCATTATATGGGTAATAATGCATGTTATATTGATAATAATATAAGTAATAAGTATAATTATTACAGTTCTAGCGATAATAACTGCATTATGTGGGTAATATTGCATGTTATATTGATAATATTGGGAGTAATAAGTATATTTATTATAGTTCTAGCGGTAATAACTGCATTATATGCGTAATAAGGCATGTTATATTGATAATATCGGGAGTAATAAGTATAATTATTATAGTTCTAGCGATAATAATAGTAAAATATGGCTATTAGTGCACGTTATATTGATAATAATAAAAGTTATAAGTATATTTATTACAGTTCTATCGATAATAACTGCATAATATGGGTAATAATGCATGTTATATTGATGATAATAAAAGTAATACGTATATTTACTATAGTTCTATCGATAATAACTGCATAATATGGGTAATAATGCATGTTATATTGATGATAATAAAAGTAATACGTATATTTATTCCAGTTCTAGCGATAATAACTGCATTATATGGGTAATAATGCACGTTATATTGCTAATAATATAAGTAATAAGTATAATTATTACAGTTCTAGCGATAATAATTGCATTATATGCGTAATAAGGCATGTTATATTGATAATATCGGGAGTAATAAGTATAATTATTATAGTTCTAGCGATAATAATAGTAAAATATGGCTAATAGTGCCTGTTATATTGATAATAATAAAAGTAATAAGTATATTTATTATACTTCTGTCGATAATAACTGCATTATATGGGTAATAATGCATGTTATATTGATAATAATATAAGTAATTAGTATAATTATTACAGATCTAGCGATAATAACTCCATTATATGGGTAATAATGCATGTTATATTGATAATAATATAAGTAATAAGTATAATTATTACAGTTCTAGCGATAATAACTGCATTATGTGGGTAATATTGCATGTTATATTGATAATATTGGGAGTAATAAGTATATTTATTATAGTTCTAGCGATAATAACTGCATAATATGGGTAATAATGCATGTTATATTGATAATAATATAAGTAATAAGTATAATTATTACAGTTCTAGAGATAATAACTGCACTACATGGGTAGTAATGCACGTTATACTGCTAATAATATAAGTAATAAGTATAATTATTACAGTTCTAGCGATAATAACTGCATTATGTGGGTAATATTGCATGTTATATTGATAATATTGGGAGTAATAAGTATATTTATTATAGTTCTAGCGATAATAACTGCATAATATGGGTAATAATGCATGTTATATTGATAATAATATAAGTAATAAGTATAATTATTACAGTTCTAGCGATAATAACTGCATTATATGGGTAATACTGGATGTTATATTGATAATATCGGAAGTAATAAGTATAATTATTATTGTTCTAGCGATAATAATAGTAAAATATGGCTATTAGTGCTTGTTATATTGATAATAATAAACGTTATCAGTATATTTATTACAGTTCTATCGATAATAACTCCATTATATGGGTAATAATGCATGTTATATTGATAATAATATAAGTAATAAGTATAATTATTACAGTTCTAGCGATAATAACTGCATTATATGGGTAATAATGCACGTTATATTGCTAATAATATAAGTAATGAGTATAATTATTACAGTTCTAGCGATAATAACTGCATTATGTGGGTAATAATGCATGTTATATTGATAATATTGGGAGTAATAAGTATATTTATTATAGTTCTAGCGATAATAACTGCATAATATGGGTAATAATGCATGTTATATTGATAATAATATAAGCAATAAGTATAATTATTACAGTTCTAGCGATAATAACTGCATTATATGGGTAATAATGCACGTTATATTGCTAATAATATAAGTAATAAGTATAATTATTACAGTTCTAGCGATAATAACTGCATTATATGCGTAATAAGGCATGTTATATTGATAATATCGGGAGTAATAAGTATAATTATTATAGTTCTAGCGATAATAATAGTAAAGTATGGCTAATAGTGCATGTTATAACGATAATAGTAAAAGTAATATGTATCTTTATTACAGTTCTATCGATAATAACTGCATAATATGGGTAATAATGCATGTTATATTGATAATAATAAAAGTACTAAGTATATTTATTGCAGTTCTATCGATAATAACTCCATTATATGGGTAATAATGCATGTTATATTGATAATAATATAAGTAATAAGTATAATTATTACAGTTCTAGCGATAATAACTGCATTATATGGGTAATAATGCACGTTATATTGCTAATAATATAAGTAATAAGTATAGTTATTACAGTTCTAGCGATAATAACTGCATTATATAGGTAATAATGCACGTTATATTGCTAATAATATAAGTAATAAGTATAATTATTACAGTTCTAGCGATAATAATTGCATTATATGCGTAATAAGGCATGTTATATTGATAATATCGGGAGTAATAAGTATAATTATTATAGTTCTAGCGATAATAATAGTAAAATATGGCTAATAGTACCTGTTATATTGATAATAATAAAAGTAATAAGTATATTTATTATACTTCTGTCGATAATAACTGCATTATATGGGTAATAATGCATGTTATATTGATAATAATATAAGTAATTAGTATAATTATTACAGTTCTAGCGATAATAACTCCATTATATGGGTAATAATGCATGTTATATTGATAATAATATAAGTAATAAGTATAATTATTACAGTTCTAGAGATAATAACTGCGTTATATGGGTAACAATGCACGTTATACTGCTAATAATATAAGTAGTAAGTATAATTATTACAGTTCTAGCGATGATAACTGCATTATATGGGTAATAATGCATGTTATATTGATAAAATTGGGAGTAATAAGTATATTTATTATAGTTCTAGCGATAATAACTGCATAATATGGGTAATAATGCACGTTATATTGCTAATAATATAAGTAATGAGTATAATTATTACAGTTCTATCGATAATAACTGCATAATATGGGTAATAATGCATGTTATATTGATGATAATAAAAGTAATACGTATATTTATTATAGTTCTATCGATAATAACTGCATAATATGGGTAATAATGCATGTTATATTGATGATAATAAAAGTAATACGTATATTTTTTACAGTTCTAGCGATAATAACTCCATTATATGGGTAATAATGCATGTTATATTGATAATAATATAAGTAATAAGTATAATTATTACAGTTCAAGCGATAATAACTGCATTATATAGGTAGTAATGCACGTTATATTGCTAATAATATAAGTAATAACTATAATTATTACAGTTCTAGCGATAATAATTGCATTATATGCGTAAAAAGGCATGTTATATTGATAATATCGGGAGTAATAAGTATAATTATTACAGTTCTAGAGATAATAACTGCGTTATATGGGTAATAATGCACGTTATACTGCTAATAATATAAGTAGTAAGTATAATTATTACAGTTCTAGCGATGATAACTGCATTATATGGGTAATAATGCATGTTATATTGATAATATTGGGAGTAATAAGTATATTTATTATAGTTCTAGCGATAATAACTCCATTATATGGGTAATAATGCATGTTATATTGATAATAATATAAGTAATAAGTATAATTATTACAGTTCTAGCGATAATAACTGCATTATATGGGTAATGATGCACGTTATATTGCTAATAATATCAGTAATAAGTATAATTATTACAGTTCTAGCGATAATAACTGCATTATATGCGTAATAATGCATGTTATATTGATAATATTGGAAGTAATAAGTATATTTATTACAGTTCTAGCGATAATAACTGCATTATATGGGTAATAATGCACGTTATATTGCTAATAATATAAGTAATAAGTATAATTATTACAGTTCCAGCGATAATAACAGCATTATATGGGTAATAATGCACGTTGTATTGATAATATCGGGAGTAATAAGTATAATTATTATAGTTCTAGCGATAATAATAGTAAAATATGGCAAATAGTGCATGTTATATTGATAATAATAAAAGTAATAAGTATATTTATTACAGTTCTATCGATAATAACTGCATAATATGGGTAATAATGCATGTTATATTGATAATAATATAAGTAATAAGTATAATTATTACAGTTCTAGAGATAATAACTGCACTACATGGGTAATAATGCACGTTATATTGCTAATAATATAAGTAATAAGTATAATTATTACAGTTCTAGCGATAATAACTGCATTATGTGGGTAATAATGCATGTTATATTGATAATATTGGGAGTAATAAGTATATTTATTATAGTTCTAGCGATAATAACTGCATAATATGGGTAATAATGCATGTTATATTGATAATAATATAAGTAATAAGTATAATTATTACAGTTCTAGCGATAATAACTGCATTATATGGGTAATAATGCATGTTATATTGATAATATCGGGAGTAATAAGTATAATTATTATAGTTCTAGCGATAATAATAGTAAAATATGGCTATTAGTGCTTGTTATATTGATAATAATAAACGTTATCAGTATATTTATTACAGGTCTATCGATAATAACTCCATTATATGGGTAATAATGCATGTTATATTGATAATAATATAAGTAATAAGTATAATTATTACAGTTCTAGCGATAATAACTGCATTATATGGGTAATAATGCACGTTATATTGCTAATAATATAAGTAATAAGTATAATTATTACAGTTCTAGCGATAATAACTGCATTATGTGGGTAATAATGCATGTTATATTGATAATATTGGGAGTAATAAGTATATTTATTACAGTTCTATCGATAATAACTGCATAATATGGGTAATAATGCATGTTATATTGATAATAATAAAAGTACTAAGTATATTTATTACAGTTCTATCGATAATAACTGCATAATATGGGTAATAATGCATGTTATATTGATGATAATGAAAGTAGTAAGTATATTTATTACAGTTCTGGCGATAATAACTGCATTATATGCGTAATAAGGCATGTTATATTGATAATATCGGGAGTAATAAGTATAATTATTATAGTTCTAGCGATAATAATAGTAAAATATGGCTATTAGTGCATGTTATATTGATAATAGTAAAAGTAATAAGTATATTTATTACAGTTCTATCGATAATAACTGCATAATATGGGTAATAATGCATGTTATATTGATGATGATAAAAGTAATACGTATATTTATTATAGTTCTATCGATAATAACTGCATAATATGGGTAATAATGCATGTTATATTGATGATAATAAAAGTAATACGTATATTTATTACAGTTCTAGCGATAATAACTCCATTATATGGGTAATAATGCATGTTACATTGATAATAATATTAGTAATAAGTATAATTATTACAGTTCTAGAGATAATAACTGCATTATATGGGTAATAATGCATGTTATATTGATAATATTGGGAGTAATAAGTATATTCATTATAGTTCTTGCGATAATAACTGCATAATATGGGTAATAATGCATGTTATATTGATAATAATATAAGTAATAAGTATAATTATTACAGTTCTAGCGATAATAACTCCATTATATGGGTAATAATGCATGTTACATTGATAATAATATTAGTAATAAGTATAATTATTGCAGTTCTAGAGTTAATAACTGCATTATATGGGTAATAATGCATGTTATATTGATAATATTGGGAGTAATAAGTATATTCATTATAGTTCTTGCGAAAATAACTGCATAATATGGGTAATAATGCATGTTATATTGATAATAATATAAGTAATAAGTATAATTATTACAGCTCTAGCGATAATAACTGCATTATATGGGTAATAATGCATGTTGTATTGATAATATCGGGAGTAATAAGTATAATTATTATAGTGCTAGCGATAATAATAGTAAAATATGGCAAATAGTGCATGTTATATTGATAATAATATAAGTAATAAGTATAATTATTACAGTTCTAGTGATAATAACTCCATTATATAGGTAATAATGCATGTTATATTGATAATAATATAAGTAATAAGTATAATTATTACAGTTCTAGCGATAATAACTGCATTATGTGGGTAATAATGCATGTTATTTTGATAATATTGGGAGTAATAAGTATATTTATTATAGTTCTAGAGATAATAACTGCACTACATGGGTAATAATGCACGTTATATTGCTAATAATATAAGTAATAAGTATAATTATTACAGTTCTAGCGATAATAATTGCATTATATGCGTAATAAGGCATGTTATATTGATAATATCGGGAGTAATAAGTATAATTATTATAGTTCTAGCGATAATAATAGTAAAATATGGCTAATAGTGCCTGTTATATTGATAATAATAAAAGTAATAAGTATATTTATTATACTTCTGTCGATAATAACTGCATTATATGGGTAATAATGCATGTTATATTGATAATAATATAAGTAATAAGTATAATTATTACAGTTCTAGAGATAATAACTGCACTACATCGGTAATAATGCACGTTATATTGCTAATAATATAAGTAATAAGTATAATTATTACAGTTCTAGCGATAATAACTGCATTATGTGGGTAATAATGCATGTTATATTGATAATATTGGGAGTAATAAGTATATTTATTATAGTTCTAGCGATAATAACTGCATAATATGGGTAATAATGCATGTTATATTGATAATAATATAAGTAATAAGTATAATTATTACAGTTCTAGCGATAATAACTGCATTATATGGGTAATAATGCATGTTATATTGATAATATCGGGAGTAATAAGTATAATTATTATAGTTCTAGCGATAATAATAGTAAAATATGGCTATTAGTGCTTGTTATATTGATAATAATAAACGTTATCAGTATATTTATTACAGGTCTATCGATAATAACTCCATTATATGGGTAATAATGCATGTTATATTGATAATAATATAAGTAATAAGTATAATTATTACAGTTCTAGCGATAATAACTGCATTATATGGGTAATAATGCACGTTATATTGCTAATAATATAAGTAATAAGTATAATTATTACAGTTCTAGCGATAATAACTGCATTATGTGGGTAATAATGCATGTTATATTGATAATATTGGGAGTAATAAGTATATTTATTACAGTTCTATCGATAATAACTGCATTATATGCGTAATAAGGCATGTTATATTGATAATATCGGGAGTAATAAGTATAATTATTATAGTTCTAGCGATAATAATAGTAAAATATGGCTATTAGTGCATGTTATATTGATAATAGTAAAAGTAATAAGTATATTTATTACAGTTCTATCGATAATAACTGCATAATATGGGTAATAATGCATGTTATATTGATGATAATGAAAGTAGTAAGTATATTTATTACAGTTCTGGCGATAATAACTGCATTATATGCGTAATAAGGCATGTTATATTGATAATATCGGGAGTAATAAGTATAATTATTATAGTTCTAGCGATAATAATAGTAAAATATGGCTATTAGTGCATGTTATATTGATAATAGTAAAAGTAATAAGTATATTTATTACAGTTCTATCGATAATAACTGCATAATATGGGTAATAATGCATGTTATATTGATGATGATAAAAGTAATACGTATATTTATTATAGTTCTATCGATAATAACTGCATAATATGGGTAATAATGCATGTTATATTGATGATAATAAAAGTAATACGTATATTTATTACAGTTCTAGCGATAATAACTCCATTATATGGGTAATAATGCATGTTACATTGATAATAATATTAGTAATAAGTATAATTATTACAGTTCTAGAGATAATAACTGCATTATATGGGTAATAATGCATGTTATATTGATAATATTGGGAGTAATAAGTATATTCATTATAGTTCTTGCGATAATAACTGCATAATATGGGTAATAATGCATGTTATATTGATAATAATATAAGTAATAAGTATAATTATTACAGTTCTAGCGATAATAACTCCATTATATGGGTAATAATGCATGTTACATTGATAATAATATTAGTAATAAGTATAATTATTACAGTTCTAGAGTTAATAACTGCATTATATGGGTAATAATGCATGTTATATTGATAATATTGGGAGTAATAAGTATATTCATTATAGTTCTTGCGAAAATAACTGCATAATATGGGTAATAATGCATGTTATATTGATAATAATATAAGTAATAAGTATAATTATTACAGCTCTAGCGATAATAACTGCATTATATGGGTAATAATGCATGTTGTATTGATAATATCGGGAGTAATAAGTATAATTATTATAGTTCTAGCGATAATAATAGTAAAATATGGCTAATAGTGCCTGTTATATTGATAATAATAAAAGTTATAAGTATATTTATTACAGTTCTATCGATAATAACTGCATAATATGGGTAATAATGCATGTTATATTGATGATAATAAAAGTAATACGTATATTTATTACAGTTCTAGCGATAATAACTCCATTATATGGGTAATAATGCATGTTATATTGATAATAATATAAGTAATAAGTATAATTATTACAGTTCTAGCGATAATAACTGCATTATATAGGTAATAATGCACGTTATATTGCTAATAATATAAGTAATAAGTATAATTATTACAGTTCTAGAGATAATAACTCCATTATATGGGTAATAATGCATGTTACATTGATAATAATATTAGTAATAAGTATAATTATTACAGTTCTAGAGATAATAACTCCATTATATAGGTAATAATGCATGTTATATTGATAATAATATAAGTAATAAGTATAATTATTACAGTTCTAGCGATAATAACTGCATTATGTGGGTAATAATGCATGTTATATTGATAATATTGGGAGTAATAAGTATATTTATTATAGTTCTAGAGATAACAACTGCACTACATGGGTAATAATGCACGTTATATTGCTAATAATATAAGTAATAAGTATAATTATTACAGTTCTAGCGATAATAATTGCATTATATGCGTAATAAGGCATGTTATATTGATAATATCGGGAGTAATAAGTATAATTATTATAGTTCTAGAGATAATAACTGCACTACATGGGTAATAATGCACCTTATATTGCTAATAATATAAGTAATAAGTATAATTATTACAGTTCTAGCGATAATAATTGCATTATATGCGTAATAAGGCATGTTATATTGATAATATCGGGAGTAATAAGTATAATTATTATAGTTCTAGCGATAATAATAGTAAAATATGGCTAATAGTGCCTGTTATATTGATAATAATAAAAGTAATAAGTATATTTATTATACTTCTGTCGATAATAACTGCATTATATGGGTAATAATGCATGTTATATTGATAATAATATAAGTAATTAGTATAATTATTACAGTTCTAGCGATAATAACTGCATTATATGGGTAATAATGCACGTTATACTGCTAATAATATAAGTAGTAAGTACAATTATTACAGTTCTGGCTACAATAACTGCATTATATGGTTAATAATGCATGTTGTATTGGTAATATCGGGAGTAATAAGTATAATTATTATAGTTCTAGCGATAATAATAGTCAAATATGGCTAAGAGTGCATGTTATATTGATAATAGTAAAAGTAATAAGTATCTTTATTTCAGTTCTATCGATAATAACTGCATAATATGGGTAATAATGCATGTTATATTGATGATAATAAAAGTAATACGTATATTTATTGCAGTTCTAGCGATAATAACTCCATTATATGGGTAATAATGCATGTTATATTGATAATAATATAAGTAATAAGTATAATTATTACAGTTCTAGAGATAATAACTGCACTACATGGGTAATAATGCACGTTATATTGCTAATAATATAAGTAATAAGTATAATTATTACAGTTCTAGCGATAATAACTGCATTATATGGGAAAAAATGCATGTTATATTGATAATATTGGGAGTAATAAGTATATTCATTATAGTTCTTGCGATAATAACTGCATAATATGGGTAATAATGCATGTTATATTGATAATAATATAGGTAATAAGTATAATTATTACAGTTCTAGCGATAATAACTGCATCATATGGGTAATAATGCACGTTGTATTGATAATATCGGGAGTAATAAGTATAATTATTATAGTTCTAGCGATAATAATAGTAAAATATGGCAAATAGTGCATGTTATATTGATAATAATAAAAGTAATAAGTATATTTATTACAGTTCTATCGATAATAACTGCATAATATGGGTAATAATGCATGTTATATTGATAATAATATAAGTAATAAGTATAATTATTACAGTTCTAGAGATAATAACTGCACTACATGGGTAATAATGCACGTTATACTGCTAATAATATAAGTAATAAGTATAATTATTACAGTTCTAGCGATAATAACTGCATTATGTGGGTAATATTGCATGTTATATTGATAATATTGGGAGTAATAAGTATATTTATTATAGTTCTATCGATAATAACTGCATAATATGGGTAATAATGCATGTTATATTGATGATAATGAAAGTAATACGTATATTTATTACAGTTCTAGCGATAATAACTCCATTATATGGGTAACAATGCATGTTATATTGATAATAATATAAGTAATAAGTATAATTATTACAGTTCTAGCGATAATAACTGCATTATATAGGTAATAATGCACGTTATATTGCTACTAATATAAGTAATAAGTATAATTATTACAGTTCTAGCGATAATAATTGCATTATATGGGTAATAATGCACGTTGTATTGATAATATCGGGAGTAATAAGTATAATTATTATAGTTCTAGCGATAATAATAGTAAAATATGGCAAATAGTGCATGTTATATTGATAATAATAAAAGTAATAAGTATATTTATTATACTTCTGTCGATAATAACTGTATTATATGGGTAATAATGCATGCTATATTGATGATAATAAAAGTAATACGTATATTTATTACAGTTCTAGCGATAATAACACCATTATATGGGTAATAATGCATGTTATATTGATAATAATATAAGTAATAAGTATATTTATTACAGTTCTAGCGATAATAACTGCATTATATAGGTAATAATGCGCGTTATATTGCTAATAATATAAGTAATAAGTATAATTATTACAGTTCTAGCGATAATAATTGCATTATATGCGTAATAAGGCATGTTATATTGATAATATCGGGAGTAATAAGTATAATTATTACAGTTCTAGAGATAATAACTGCGGTATATGGGTAATAATGCACGTTATACTGCTAATAATATAAGTAGTAAGTATAATTATTACAGTTCTAGCGATGATAACTGCATTATATGGGTAATAATGCATGTTATATTGATAATATTGGGAGTAATAAGTATATTTATTATAGTTCTAGCGATAATAACTGCATAATATGGGTAATAATGCATGTTATATTGATAATAATATAAGTAATAAGTATAATTATTACAGTTCTAGCGATAATAACTCCATTATATGGGTAATAATGCATGTTATATTGATAATAATATAAGTAATAAGTATAATTATTACAGTTCTAGAGATAATAACTGCATTATTTGGGTAATAATGCACGTTATACTGCTAATAATATAAGTAGTAAGTACAATTATTACAGTTCTGGCTACAACAACTGCATTATATGGTTAATAATGCATGATATATTGATAATATCGGGAGTAATAAGTATAATTATTACAGTTCCAGCGATAATAACAGCATTATATGGGTAATAATGCACGTTGTATTGATAATATCGGGAGTAATAAGTATAATTATTATAGTTCTAGCGATAATAATAGTAAAATATGGCAAATAGTGCATGTTATATTGATAATAATAAAAGTAATAAGTATATTTATTACAGTTCTATCGATAATAACTGCATAATATGGGTAATAATGCATGTTATATTGATAATAATATAAGTAATAAGTATAATTATTACAGTTCTAGAGATAATAACTGCACTACATGGGTAATAATGCACGTTATATTGCTAATAATATAAGTAATAAGTATAATTATTACAGTTCTAGCGATAATAACTGCATTATGTGGGTAATAATGCATGTTATATTGATAATATTGGGAGTAATAAGTATATTTATTATAGTTCTAGCGATAATAACTGCATAATATGGGTAATAATGCATGTTATATTGATAATAATATAAGTAATATGTATAATTATTACAGTTCTAGCGATAATAACTGCATTATATGGGTAATAATGCATGTTATATTGATAATATCGGGAGTAGTAAGTATAATTATTATAGTTCTAGCGATAATAATAGTAAAATATGGCTATTAGTGCTTGTTATATTGATAATAATAAACGTTATCAGTATATTTATTACAGGTCTATCGATAATAACTCCATTATATGGGTAATAATGCATGTTATATTGATAATAATATAAGTAATAAGTATAATTATTACAGTTCTAGCGATAATAACTGCATTATATGGGTAATAATGCACGTTATATTGCTAATAATATAAGTAATAAGTATAATTATTACAGTTCTAGCGATAATAACTGCATTATGTGGGTAATAATGCATGTTATATTGATAATATTGGGAGTAATAAGTATATTTATTACAGTTCTATCGATAATAACTGCATAATATGGGTAATAATGCATGTTATATTGATAATAATAAAAGTACTAAGTATATTTATTACAGTTCTATCGATAATAACTGCATAATATGGGTAATAATGCATGTTATATTGATGATAATGAAAGTAGTAAGTATATTTATTACAGTTCTGGCGATAATAACTGCATTATATGGGTAATAATGCATGTTATATTGATAATATCGGGAGTAATAAGTATAATTATTATAGTTCTAGCGATAATAATAGTAAAATATGGCTATTAGTGCTTGTTATATTGATAATAATAAACGTTATCAGTATATTTATTACAGGTCTATCGATAATAACTCCATTATATGGGTAATAATGCATGTTATATTGATAATAATATAAGTAATAAGTATAATTATTACAGTTCTAGCGATAATAACTGCATTATATGGGTAATAATGCACGTTATATTGATAATAATATTAGTAATAAGTATAATTATTACAGTTCTAGAGTTAATAACTGCATTATATGGGTAATAATGCATGTTATATTGATAATATTGGGAGTAATAAGTATATTTATTACAGTTCTATCGATAATAACTGCATAATATGGGTAATAATGCATGTTATATTGATAATAATAAAAGTACTAAGTATATTTATTACAGTTCTATCGATAATAACTGCATAATATGGGTAATAATGCATGTTATATTGATGATAATGAAAGTAGTAAGTATATTTATTACAGTTCTGGCGATAATAACTGCATTATATGCGTAATAAGGCATGTTATATTGATAATATCGGGAGTAATAAGTATAATTATTATAGTTCTAGCGATAATAATAGTAAAATATGGCTATTAGTGCATGTTATATTGATAATAGTAAAAGTAATAAGTATATTTATTACAGTTCTATCGATAATAACTGCATAATATGGGTAATAATGCATGTTATATTGATGATAATAAAAGTAATACGTATATTTATTATAGTTCTATCGATAATAACTGCATAATATGGGTAATAATGCATGTTATATTGATGATAATAAAAGTAATACGTATATTTATTACAGTTCTAGCGATAATAACTCCATTATATGGGTAATAATGCATGTTACATTGATAATAATATTAGTAATAAGTATAATTATTACAGTTCTAGAGATAATAACTGCATTATATGGGTAATAATGCATGTTATATTGATAATATTGGGAGTAATAAGTATATTCATTATAGTTCTTGCGATAATAACTGCATAATATGGGTAATAATGCATGTTATATTGATAATAATATAAGTAATAAGTATAATTATTACAGTTCTAGCGATAATAACTCCATTATATGGGTAATAATGCATGTTACATTGATAATAATATTAGTAATAAGTATAATTATTACAGTTCTAGAGTTAATAACTGCATTATATGGGTAATAATGCATGTTATATTGATAATATTGGGAGTAATAAGTATATTCATTATAGTTCTTGCGAAAATAACTGCATAATATGGGTAATAATGCATGTTATATTGATAATAATATAAGTAATAAGTATAATTATTACAGCTCTAGCGATAATAACTGCATTATATGGGTAATAATGCATGTTGTATTGATAATATCGGGAGTAATAAGTATAATTATTATAGTGCTAGCGATAATAATAGTAAAATATGGCAAATAGTGCATGTTATATTGATAATAATATAAGTAATAAGTATAATTATTACAGTTCTAGTGATAATAACTCCATTATATAGGTAATAATGCATGTTATATTGATAATAATATAAGTAATAAGTATAATTATTACAGTTCTAGCGATAATAACTGCATTATGTGGGTAATAATGCATGTTATTTTGATAATATTGGGAGTAATAAGTATATTTATTATAGTTCTAGAGATAATAACTGCACTACATGGGTAATAATGCACGTTATATTGCTAATAATATAAGTAATAAGTATAATTATTACAGTTCTTGCGATAATAATTGCATTATATGCGTAATAAGGCATGTTATATTGATAATATCGGGAGCAATAAGTATAATTATTATAGTTCTAGCGATAATAATAGTAAAATATGGCTAATAGTGCCTGTTATATTGATAATAATAAAAGTAATAAGTATATTTATTATACTTCTGTCGATAATAACTGCATTATATGGGTAATAATGCATGTTATATTGATAATAATATAAGTAATTAGTATAATTATTACAGTTCTAGCGATAATAACTGCATTATATAGGTAATAATGCACGTTATATTGCTAATAATATAAGTAATAAGTATAATTATTACAGTTCTAGCGATAATAATTGCATTATATGCGTAATAAGGCATGTTATATTGATAATATCGGGAGTAATAAGTATAATTATTATAGTTCTAGCGATAATAATAGTAAAATATGGCTAATAGTGCCTGTTATATTGATAATAATAAAAGTTATAAGTATATTTATTACAGTTCTATCGATAATAACTGCATAATATGGGTAATAATGCAAGTTATATTGATGATAATAAAAGTAATACGTATATTTATTACAGTTCTAGCGATAATAACTCCATTATATGGGTAATAATGCATGTTATATTGATAATAATATAAGTAATAAGTATAATTATTACAGTTCTAGCGATAATAACTGCATTATATAGGTAATAATGCACGTTATATTGCTAATAATATAAGTAATAAGTATAATTATTACAGTTCTAGAGATAATAACTCCATTATATGGGTAATAATGCATGTTACATTGATAATAATATTAGTAATAAGTATAATTATTACAGTTCTAGAGATAATAACTCCATTATATAGGTAATAATGCACGTTATATTGATAATAATATAAGTAATAAGTATAATTATTACAGTTCTAGCGATAATAACTGCATTATGTGGGTAATAATGCATGTTATATTGATAATATTGGGAGTAATAAGTATATTTATTATAGTTCTAGAGATAACAACTGCACTACATGGGTAATAATGCACGTTATATTGCTAATAATATGAGTAATAAGTATAATTATTACAGTTCTAGCGATAATAATTGCATTATATGCGTAATAAGGCATGTTATATTGATAATATCGGGAGTAATAAGTATAATTATTATAGTTCTAGAGATAATAACTGCACTACATGGGTAATAATGCACGTTATATTGCTAATAATATAAGTAATAAGTATAATTATTACAGTTCTAGCGATAATAATTGCATTATATGCGTAATAAGGCATGTTATATTGATAATATCGGGAGTAATAAGTATAATTATTATAGTTCTAGCGATAATAATAGTAAAATATGGCTAATAGTGCCTGTTATATTGATAATAATAAAAGTAATAAGTATATTTATTATACTTCTGTCGATAATAACTGCATTATATGGGTAATAATGCATGTTATATTGATAATAATATAAGTAATTAGTATAATTATTACAGTTCTAGCGATAATAACTGCATTATATGGGTAATAATGCACGTTATACTGCTAATAATATAAGTAGTAAGTACAATTATTACAGTTCTGGCTACAATAACTGCATTATATGGTTAATAATGCATGTTATATTGGTAATATCGGGAGTAATAAGTATAATTATTATAGTTCTAGCGATAATAATAGTAAAATATGGCTAAGAGTGCATGTTATATTGATAATAGTAAAAGTAATAAGTATCTTTATTTCAGTTCTATCGATAATAACTGCATAATATGGGTAATAATGCATGTTATATTGATGATAATAAAAGTAATACGTATATTTATTGCAGTTCTAGCGATAATAACTCCATTATATGGGTAATAATGCATGTTATATTGATAATAATATAAGTAATAAGTATAATTATTACAGCTCTAGCGATAATAACTGCATTATATGGGTAATAATGCATGTTGTATTGATAATATCGGGAGTAATAAGTATAATTATTATAGTGCTAGCGATAATAATAGTAAAATATGGCAAATAGTGCATGTTATATTGATAATAATAAAAGTAATAAGTATAATTATTACAGTTCTAGTGATAATAACTCCATTATATAGGTAATAATGCATGTTATATTGATAATAATATAAGTAATAAGTATAATTATTACAGTTCTAGAGATAATAACTGCACTACATGGGTAATAATGCACGTTATATTGCTAATAATATAAGTAATAAGTATAATTATTACAGTTCTAGCGATAATAACTGCATTATGTGGGTAATAATGCATGTTATATTTATAATATTGGGAGTAATAAGTATATTTATTATAGTTCTAGAGATAATAACTGCACTACATGGGTAATAATGCACGTTATATTGCTAATAATATAAGTAATAAGTATAATTATTACAGTTCTAGCGATAATAATTGCATTATATGCGTAATAAGGCATGTTACATTGATAATATCGGGAGTAATAAGTATAATTATTATAGTTCTAGCGATAATAATAGTAAAATATGGCTAATAGTGCCTGTTATATTGATAATAATAAAAGTAATAAGTATATTTATTATACTTCTGTCGATAATAACTGCATTATATGGGTAATAATGCATGTTATATTGATAATAATATAAGTAATTAGTATAATTATTACAGTTCTAGCGATAATAACTCCATTATATGGGTAATAATGCATGTTATATTGATAATAATATAAGTAATAAGTATAATTATTACAGTTCTAGCGATAATAACTCCATTATATGGGTAATAATGCATGTTACATTGATAATAATTGTAGTAATAAGTATAATTATTACAGTTCTAGAGATAATAACTGCATTATATGGGAAAAAATGCATGTTATATTGATAATATTGGGAGTAATAAGTATATTCATTATAGTTCTTGCGATAATAACTGCATAATATGGGTAATAATGCATGTTATATTGATAATAATATAAGTAATAAGTATAATTATTACAGTTCTAGCGATAATAACTGCATTATATGGGTAATAATGCACGTTATATTGCTAATAATATAAGTAATAAGTATAATTATTACAGTTCCAGCGATAATAACTGCATTATATGCGTAATAATGCATGTTATATTGATAATATTGGAAGTAATAAGTATATTTATTACAGTTCTAGCGATAATAACTGCATCATATGGGTAATAATGCACGTTATATTGCTAATAATATAAGTAATAAGTATAATTATTACAGTTCTAGCGATAATAACTGCATTATATGGGTAATAATGCACGTTGTATTGATAATATCGGGAGTAATAAGTATAATTATTATAGTTCTAGCG
Source organism: Megachile leachella (assembly GCA_963576845.1). Taxonomy (NCBI): domain Eukaryota; kingdom Metazoa; phylum Arthropoda; class Insecta; order Hymenoptera; family Megachilidae; genus Megachile; species Megachile leachella. The sequence continues at coordinate 458,531 of CAUYWW010000148.1, read as the reverse complement.
ATAATAATAGTAAAATATGGCAAATAGTGCATGTTATATTGATAATAATAAAAGTAATAAGTATATTTATTACAGTTCTATCGATAATAACTGCATAATATGGGTAATAATGCATGTTATATTGATAATAATATAAGTAATAAGTATAATTATTACAGTTCTAGAGATAATAACTGCACTACATGGGTAATAATGCACGTTATACTGCTAATAATATAAGTAATAAGTATAATTATTACAGTTCTAGCGATAATAACTGCATCATGTGGGTAATATTGCATGTTATATTGATAATATTGGGAGTAATAAGTATATTTATTATAGTTCTATCGATAATAACTGCATAATATGGGTAATAATGCATGTTATATTGATGATAATGAAAGTAATACGTATATTTATTACAGTTCTAGCGATAATAACTCCATTATATGGGTAACAATGCATGTTATATTGATAATAATATAAGTAATAAGTATAATTATTACAGTTCTAGCGATAATAACTGCATTATATAGGTAATAATGCACGTTATATTGCTACTAATATAAGTAATAAGTATAATTATTACAGTTCTAGCGATAATAATTGCATTATATGGGTAATAATGCACGTTGTATTGATAATATCGGGAGTAATAAGTATAATTATTATAGTTCTAGCGATAATAATAGTAAAATATGGCAAATAGTGCATGTCATATTGATAATAATAAAAGTAATAAGTATATTTATTATACTTCTGTCGATAATAACTGTATTATATGGATAATAATGCATGCTATATTGATGATAATAAAAGTAATACGTATATTTATTACAGTTCTAGCGATAATAACTCCATTATATGGGTAATAATGCATGTTATATTGATAATAATATAAGTAATAAGTATAATTATTACAGTTCTAGCGATAATAACTGCATTATATAGGTAATAATGCGCGTTATATTGCTAATAATATAAGTAATAAGTATAATTATTACAGTTCTAGCGATAATAATTGCATTATATGCGTAATAAGGCATGTTATATTGATAATATCGGGAGTAATAAGTATAATTATTACAGTTCTAGAGATAATAACTGCGGTATATGGGTAATAATGCACGTTATACTGCTAATAATATAAGTAGTAAGTATAATTATTACAGTTCTAGCGATGATAACTGCATTATATGGGTAATAATGCATGTTATATTGATAATATTGGGAGTAATAAGTATATTTATTATAGTTCTAGCGATAATAACTGCATAATATGGGTAATAATGCATGTTATATTGATAATAATATAAGTAATAAGTATAATTATTACAGTTCTAGCGATAATAACTCCATTATATGGGTAATAATGCATGTTATATTGATAATAATATAAGTAATAAGTATAATTATTACAGTTCTAGAGATAATAACTGCATTATTTGGGTAATAATGCACGTTATACTGCTAATAATATAAGTAGTAAGTACAATTATTACAGTTCTGGCTACAACAACTGCATTATATGGTTAATAATGCATGATATATTGATAATATCGGGAGTAATAAGTATAATTATTATAGTTCTAGCGATAATAATAGTAAAATATGGCGAAGAGTGCATGTTATATTGATAATAGTAAAAGTAATAAGTATCTTTATTTCAGTTCTATCGATAATAACTGCATAATATGGGTAATAATGCATGTTATATTGATGATAATAAAAGTAATACGTATATTTATTACAGTTCTAGCGATAATAACTGCATTATATGGGTAATAATGCATGTTATATTTATAATATCGGGAGTAATAAGTATAATTATTATAGTTCTAGCGATAATAATAGTAAAATATGGCTATTAGAGCTTGTTATATTGATAATAATAAACGTTATCAGTATATTTATTACAGTTCTATCGATAATAACTCCATTATATGGGTAATAATGCATGTTATATTGATAATAATATAAGTAATAAGTATAATTATTACAGTTCTAGCGATAATAACTGCATTATATGGGTAATAATGCACGTTATATTGCTAATAATATAAGTAATAAGTATAATTATTACAGTTCTAGCGATAGTAACTGCATTATGTGGGTAATAATGCATGTTATATTGATAATATTGGGAGTAATAAGTATATTTATTATAGTTCTAGCGATAATAAGTGCATAATATGGGTAATAATGCATGGTATATTGATAATAATATAAGTAATAAGTATAATTATTATAGTTCTAGCGATAATAATAGTAAAATATGGCTAAGAGTGCATGTTATATTAATAATAGTAAAAGTAATAAGCATCTTTATTTCAGTTCTATCGATAATAACTGCATAATATGGGTAATAATGCATGTTATATTGATGATAATAAAAGTAATACGTATATTTATTACAGTTCTAGCGATAATAACTCCATTATATGGGTAATAATGCATGTTATATTGATAATAATAAAAGTAATAAGTATAATTATTACAGTTCTAGCGATAATAACTGCATTATATGGGTAATAATGCATGTTATATTGATAATATCCGGAGTAATAAGTATAATTATTATAGTTCTAGCGATAATAATAGTAAAATATGGCTATTAGTGCTTGTTATATTGATAATAATAAACGTTATCAGTATATTTATTACAGTTCTATCGATAATAACTCCATTATATGGGTAATAATGCATGTTATATTGATAATAATATAAGTAATAAGTATAATTATTACAGTTCTAGAGATAATAACTGCATTATTTGGGTAATAATGCACGTTATACTGCTAATAATATAAGTAGTAAGTACAATTATTACAGTTCTGGCTACAACAACTGCATTATATGGTTAATAATGCATGATATATTGATAATATCGGGAGTAATAAGTATAATTATTATAGTTCTAGCGATAATAATAGTAAAATATGGCGAAGAGTGCATGTTATATTGATAATAGTAAAAGTAATAAGTATCTTTATTTCAGTTCTATCGATAATAACTGCATAATATGGGTAATAATGCATGTTATATTGATGATAATAAAAGTAATACGTATATTTATTACAGTTCTAGCGATAATAACTGCATTATATGGGTAATAATGCATGTTATATTGATAATATCGGGAGTAATAAGTATAATTATTATAGTTCTAGCGATAATAATAGTAAAATATGGCTATTAGAGCTTGTTATATTGATAATAATAAACGTTATCAGTATATTTATTACAGTTCTATCGATAATAACTCCATTATATGGGTAATAATGCATGTTATATTGATAATAATATAAGTAATAAGTATAATTATTACAGTTCTAGCGATAATAACTGCATTATATGGGTAATAATGCACGTTATATTGCTAATAATATAAGTAATAAGTATAATTATTACAGTTCTAGCGATAGTAACTGCATTATGTGGGTAATAATGCATGTTATATTGATAATATTGGGAGTAATAAGTATATTTATTATAGTTCTAGCGATAATAAGTGCATAATATGGGTAATAATGCATGGTATATTGATAATAATATAAGTAATAAGTATAATTATTACAGTTCTAGCGATAATAACTGCATTATATGGGTAATAATGCACGTTATATTGATAATATCGGGAGTAATAAGTATAATTATTATAGTTCTAGCGATAATAATAGTAAAATATGGCTATTAGTGCTTGTTATATTGATAATAATAAACGTTATCAGTATATTTATTACAGTTCTATCGATAATAACTCCATTATATGGGTAATAATGCATGTTATATTGATGATAATAAAAGTAATACGTATATTTATTACAGTTCTAGCGATAATAACTGCATTATATGGGTAATAATGCATGTTATATTGATAATATCGGGAGTAATAAGTATAATTATTATAGTTCTAGCGATAATAACTGCATTATATAGGTAATAATGCACGTTATATTGCTAATAATATAAGTAATAAGTATAATTATTACAGTTCTAGCGATAATAACTCCATTATATGGGTAATAATGCATGTTATATTGATAATATCGGGAGTAATAAGTATAATTATTATCGTTCTAGCGATAATAATAGTAAAATATGGCTAATAGTGCATGTTATATTGATAATAGTAAAAGTAATAAGTATCTTTATTACAGTTCTATCGACAATAACTGCACAATATGGGTAATGATGCATGTTATATTGATGATAATAAAAGTAATACGTATATTTATTATAGCTCTATCGATGATAACTGCATAATATGGGAAACTATGCATGTTATATTGATAATAATATAAGTAATAAGTAAAATTATTACAGTTCTAGGGATAATAACAGCATTATATGGGTAATAATGCATGTTATATTGATAATATGGGGAGTAATAAGTGTAATTATTATAGTTCTAGCGATAATAATAGTAAAATATAGCTAATAGTGCCTGTTATATTGATAATAATAAAAGTAATAAGTATATCTATTATACTTCTGTCGATAATAACTGCATTATATGGGTAATAATGCATGCTATATTGATAATAATATAAGTAATAAGTATAATTATTACAGTTCTAGCGATAATAACTCCATTATATGGGTAATAATGCATGTTATATTGATAATAATATTAGTAATAAGTATAATTATTACAGTTCTAGAGATAATAACTGCATTATATGGGTAATAATGCACGTTATATTGCTAATAATATAAGTAATAAGTATAATTATTACAGTTCTAGCGATAATAACTGCATTATATGGGTAATAATGCACGTTATATTGCTAATAATATAAGTAATAAGTATAATTATTACAGTTCTAGCGATAATAACTGCATTATATGGGTAATAATGCACGTTATATTGCTAATAATATAAGTAATAAGTATAATTATTACAGTTCTAGCGATAGTAACTGCATTATGTGGGTAATAATGCATGTTATATTGATAATATTGGGAGTAATAAGTATATTTATTATAGTTCTAGCGATAATAAGTGCATAATATGGGTAATAATGCATGGTATATTGATAATAATATAAGTAATAAGTATAATTATTACAGTTCTAGCGATAATAACTGCATTATATGGGTAATAATGCACGTTATATTGATAATATCGGGAGTAATAAGTATAATTATTATAGTTCTAGCGATAATAATAGTAAAATATGGCTATTAGTGCTTGTTATATTGATAATAATAAACGTTATCAGTATATTTATTACAGTTCTATCGATAATAACTCCATTATATGGGTAATAATGCATGTTATATTGATGATAATAAAAGTAATACGTATATTTATTACAGTTCTAGCGATAATAACTGCATTATATGGGTAATAATGCATGTTATATTGATAATATCGGGAGTAATAAGTATAATTATTATAGTTCTAGCGATAATAACTGCATTATATAGGTAATAATGCACGTTATATTGCTAATAATATAAGTAATAAGTATAATTATTACAGTTCTAGCGATAATAATTGCATTATATGCGTAATAAGGCATGTTATATTGATAATATCGGGAGTAATAAGTATAATTATTATAGTTCTAGCGATAATAATAGTAAAATATGGCTAATAGTGCCTGTTATATTGATAATAATAAAAGTAATAGGTATATTTATTATACTTCTGTCGATAATAACTGCATTATATGGGTAATAATGCATGTTATATTGATAATAATATAAGTAATTAGTATAATTATTACAGTTCTAGCGATAATAACTCCATTATATGGGTAATAATGCATGTTATATTGATAATAATATAAGTAATAAGTATAATGATTACAGTTCTAGAGATAATAACTGCGTTATATGGGTAATAATGCGCGTTATACTGCTAATAATATAAGTAGTAAGTATAATTATTACAGTTCTAGCGATGATAACTGCATTGTATGGGTAATAATGCATGTTATATTGATAATATTGGGAGTAATAAGTATATTTATCATAGTTCTAGCGATAATAACTGCATAATATGGGTAATAATGCACGTTATATTGCTAATAATATAAGTAATGAGTATAATTATTACCGTTCTATCGATAATAACTGCATAATATGGGTAATAATGCATGTTATATTGATGATAATAAAAGTAATACGTATATTTATTATAGTTCTATCGATAATAACTGCATAATATGGGTAATAATGCATGTTATATTGATGATATAAAAGTAATACGTATATTTATTACAGTTCTAGCGATAATAACTCCATTATATGGGTAATAATGCATGTTATATTGATAATAATAAAAGTAATAAGTATAATTATTACAGTTCTAGCGATAATAACTGCATTATATGGGTAATAATGCACGTTATATTGCTAATAATATAAGTAATAAGTATAATTATTACAGTTCTAGCGATAATAATTGCATTATATGCGTAATAAGGCATGTTATACTGATAATATCGGGAGTAATAAGTATAATTATTATAGTTCTAGCGATAATAATAGTAAAATATGGCAAATAGTGCATGTTATATTGATAATAATAAAAGTAATAAGTATATTTATTACAGTTCTATCGATAATAACTGCATAATATGGGTAATAGTGCATGTTATATTGATAATAATATAAGTAATAAGTATAATTATTACAGTTCTAGCGATAATAACTGCATTATATGGGTAATAATGCACGTTATATTGCTAATAATATAAGTAATAAGTATAATCATTACAGTTCTAGCGATAATAACTCCATTATATGGGTAATAATGCATGTTATATTGATAATATCGGGAGTAATAAGTATAATTATTATCGTTCTAGCGATAATAATAGTAAAATATGGCTAATAGTGCATGTTATATTGATAATAGTAAAAGTAATAAGTATCTTTATTACAGTTCTATCGACAATAACTGCACAATATGGGTAATGATGCATGTTATATTGATGATAATAAAAGTAATACGTATATTTATTATAGTTCTAGCGATAATAACTGCATAATATGGGTAATAATGCATGTTATATTGAGAATAATATAAGTAGTAAGTATAATTATTACAGTTCTGGCTATAATAACTGCATTATATGGGTAATAATGCACGTTATATTGCTAATAGTATATGTAATAAGTATAATTATTACAGTTCTAGCGATAATAACTGCATTATATGGGTAATAATGCATGTTATATTGATGATAATAAAAGTAATACGTATATTTATTATAGCTCTATCGATGATAACTGCATAATATGGGAAACTATGCATGTTATATTGATAATAATATAAGTAATAAGTAAAATTATTACAGTTCTAGGGATAATAACAGCATTATATGGGTAATAATGCATGTTATATTGATAATATGGGGAGTAATAAGTGTAATTATTATAGTTCTAGCGATAATAATAGTAAAATATAGCTAATAGTGCCTGTTATATTGATAATAATAAAAGTAATAAGTATATCTATTATACTTCTGTCGATAATAACTGCATTATATGGGTAATAATGCATGCTATATTGATAATAATATAAGTAATAAGTATAATTATTACAGTTCTAGCGATAATAACTCCATTATATGGGTAATAATGCATGTTATATTGATAATAATATTAGTAATAAGTATAATTATTACAGTTCTAGAGATAATAACTGCATTATATGGGTAATAATGCACGTTATATTGCTAATAATATAAGTAATAAGTATAATTATTACAGTTCTAGCGATAATAACTGCATTATATGGTTAATAATGCATGTTATATTGATAATATTGGGAGTAATAAGTATATTTATTATAGTTCTAGCGATAATAACTGTATAATATGGGTAATAGTGCATGTTATATTGAGAATAATATAAGTAATAAGTATAATTATTACAGTTCTAGCGATAATAACTGCATTATATGCGTAATAAGGCATGTTATATTGATAATATCGGGAGTAATAAGTATAATTATTATAGGTCTAGCGATAATAATAGTAAAATATGGCTAATAGTGCCTGTTATATTGATAATAATAAAAGTAATAAGTATATTTATTATACTTCTGTCGATAATAACTGCATTATATGGGTAATAATGCATGTTATATTGATAATAATATAAGTAATAAGTGTAATTATTACAGTTCTAGCGATAATAACTCCATTATATGGGTAATAATGCATGTTATATTAATAATAATATAAGTAATAAGTATAATTATTACAGTTCTAGAGATAATAACTGCATTATATGGGTAATAATGCACGTTATATTGCTAATAATATAAGTAATAAGTATAATTATTACAGTTCTAGCGATAATAACTGCATTATATGGGTAATAATGCATGTTATATTGATAATATTGGAAGTAATAAGTATATTTATTACAGTTCTAGCGATAATAACTGCATTATATGGGTAATAATGCACGTTATATTGCTAATAACATAAGTAATAAGTATAATTATTACAGTTCTAGCGATAATAACTGCATTATATGGGTAATAATGCATGTTGTATTGATAATATCGGGAGTAATAAGTATAATTATTATAGTTCTAGGGATAATAATAGTAAAACATGGCAAATAGTGCATGTTATATTTATAATAATAAAAGTAATAAGTATATTTATTACAGTTCTACCGATAATAACTGCATAATATGGGTAATAATGCATGTTATATTGATAATAATAAAAGTACTAAGTATATTTATTATAGTTCTATCGATAATAACTGCATAATATGGGTAATACTGCATGTTATATTGATGATAATAAAAGTAGTAAGTATATTTATTACAGTTCTAGCGATAATAACTGCATTATATGCGTAATAAGGCATGTTCTATTGATAATATCGGGAGTAATAAGTATAATTATTATAGTTCTAGCGATAATAATAGTAAAATATGGCAAATAGTGCATGTTATATTTATAATAATAAAAGTAATAAGTGTATTTATTATACTTCCGTCGATAATAACTGCATTATATGGGTAATAATGCATGTTATATTGATAATAATATAAGTAATAAGTATAATTATTACAGTTCTAGAGATAATAACTGCATTATATGGGTAATAATGCACGTTATACTGCTAATAATATAAGTAGTAAGTATAATTATTACAGTTCTAGCGATAATAACTGCATTATATGGGTAATAATGCATGTTATATTGATAATATTGGGAGTAATAAGTATATTTATTATAGTTCTAGCGATAATAACTGCATAATATGGATAATAATGCATGTTTAATTGATAATAATATAAGTAATAAGTATAATTATTACAGTTCTAGCGATAATAAGTGCATTATATGGGTAATAATGCATGTTGTATTGATAATATCGGGAGTAATAAGTATAAATATTATAGTTCTAGCGATAATAATAGTAAAATATGGCAAATAGTGCATGTCATATTTATAATAATAAAAGTAATAAGTATATTTATTACAGTTCTATCGATAATAACTGCATAATATGGGTAATAATGCATGTTATATTGATAATAATATAGGTAATAAGTATAATTATTACAGTTCTAGTGATAATAACTCCATTATATGGGTAATAATGCATGTTATATTGCTAATAATATAAGTAATAAGTATAATTATTAGAGTTCTAGCGATAATAACTGCATTATATGCGTAATAAGGCATGTTATATTGATAATATCGGGAGTAATAAGTATAATTATTATAGTTCTAGCGATAATAGTAGTAAAATATGGGTAATAGTGCATGTTATATTGATAATAATAAAAGTAATAAGTATATTTATTACAGTTCTATCGATAATATCTGCATAATATGGGTAATAATGCATGTTATGTTGACGATAATAAAAGTAGTACGTATATTTATTACAGTTCTGGCTATAATAACTGCATTATATGGGTAATAATGCACGTTATATTGCTAATAGTATATGTAATAAGTATAATTATTACAGTTCTAGCGATAATAACTCCATTACATGGGTAATAATGCATGTCATACTGATAATAATATAAGTAATAAGTATAATTATTACAGTTCTAGAGATAATAACTGCATTATATGGCTAATAATGCACGTTATATTGCTAATAATATAAGTAATAAGTATAATTATTACAGTTCTAGCGATAATAACTGCATTATATGCGTAATAATGCATGTTATATTGATGATAATAAAAGTAATACGTATATTTATTACAGTTCTAGCGATAATAACTCCATTATATGGGTAATAATGCATGTTACATTGATAATAATATTAGTAATAAGTATAATTATTACAGTTCTAGAGATAATAACTGCATTATATGGGTAATAATGCATGTTATATTGATAATAATATAATTAATAAGTATAATTATTACAGCTCTAGCGATAATAACTGCATTATATGGGTAATAATGCATGTTGTATTGATAATATCGGGAGTAATAAGTATAATTATTATAGTGCTAGCGATAATAATAGTAAAATATGGCAAATAGTGCATGTTATATTGATAATAATAAAAGTAATAAGTATATTTATTACAGTTCTATCGATAATAACTGCATAATATGGGTAATAATGCATGTTATATTGATAATAATATAAGTAATAAGTATAATTATTACAGTTCTAGTGATAATAACTCCATTATATAGGTAATAATGCATGTTATATTGATAATAATATAAGTAATAAGTATAATTATTACAGTTCTAGCGATAATAACTGCATTATGTGGGTAATAATGCATGTTATATTGATAATATTGGGAGTAATAAGTATATTTATTATAGTTCTAGAGATAATAACTGCACTACATGGGTAATAATGCACGTTATATTGCTAATAATATAAGTAATAAGTATAATTATTACAGTTCTAGCGATAATAACTGCATAATATGGGTAATAATGCATGTTATATTGATGATAATAAAAGTAATACGTATATTTATTATAGTTCTATCGATAATAACTGCATAATATGGGTAATAATGCATGTTATAGTGATGATATAAAAGTAATACGTATATTTATTACAGTTCTAGCGATAATAACTCCATTATATGGGTAATAATGCATGTTACATTGATAATAATATTAGTAATAAGTATAATTATTACAGTTCTAGAGATAACAACTGCATTATATGGGTAATAATGCATGTTATATTGATAATATTGGGAGTAATAAGTATATTCATTATAGTTCTTGCGATAATAACTGCATAATATGGGTAATAATGCATGTTATATTGATAATAATATAAGTAATAAGTATAATTATTACAGTTCTAGCGATAATAACTGCATTATATGGGTAATAATGCACGTTATATTGCTAATAATATAAGTAATAAGTATAATTATTACAGTTCTAGCGATAATAACTCCATTATATGGGTAATAATGCATGTTATATTGATAATATCGGGAGTAATAAGTATAATTATTATCGTTCTAGCGATAATAATAGTAAAATATGGCTAATAGTGCATGTTATATTGATAATAGTAAAAGTAATAAGTATCTTTATTACAGTTCTATCGACAATAACTGCACAATATGAGTAATAATGCATGTTATATTGATGATAATAAAAGTAATACGTATATTTATTATAGTTCTAGCGATAATAACTGCATAATATGGGTAATAATGCATGTTATATTGAGAATAATATAAGTAGTAAGTATAATTATTACAGTTCTGGCTATAATAACTGCATTATATGGGTAATAATGCACGTTATATTGCTAATAGTATATGTAATAAGTATAATTATTACAGTTCTAGCGATAATAACTGCATTATATGGGTAATAATGCATGTTATATTGATGATAATAAAAGTAATACGTATATTTATTATAGCTCTATCAATGATAACTGCATAATATGGGAAATTATGCATGTTATATTGATAATAATATAAGTAATAAGTAAAATTATTACAGTTCTAGGGATAATAACTGCATTATATGGGTAATAATGCACGTTATATTGCTAATAATATAAGTAATAAGTATAATTATTACAGTTCTAGCGATAATAACAGCATTATATGGGTAATAATGCACGTTATATTGCTAATAATATAAGTAATAAGTATAATTATTACAGTTCTAGCGATAATAACTGCATTATATGGTTAATAATGCATGTTATATTGATAATATTGGGAGTAATAAGTATATTTATTATAGTTCTAGCGATAATAACTGTATAATATGGGTAATAGTGCATGTTATATTGTGAATAATATAAGTAATAAGTATAACTATTACAGGTCTAGCGATAATAACTGCATTATATGCGTAATAAGGCATGTTATATTGATAATATCGGGAGTAATAAGTATAATTATTATAGGTCTAGCGATAATAATAGTAAAATATGGCTAATAGTGCCTGTTATATTGATAATAATAAAAGTAATAAGTATATTTATTATACTTCTGTCGATAATAACTGCATTATATGGGTAATAATGCATGTTATATTGATAATAATATAAGTAATAAGTATAATTATTACAGTTCTAGAGATAATAACTGCATTATTTGGGTAATAATGCACGTTATACTGCTAATAATATAAGTAGTAAGTACAATTATTACAGTTCTGGCTACAATAACTGCATTATATGGTTAATAATGCATGTTATATTGATAATATCGGGAGTAATAAGTATAATTATTACAGTTCTAGCGATAGTAACTGCATTATGTGGGTAATAATGCATGTTATATTGTTAATATTGGGAGTAATAAGTATATTTATTATAGTTCTAGCGATAATAAGTGCATAATATGGGTAATAATGCATGGTATATTGATAATAATATAAGTAATAAGTATAATTATTATAGTTCTAGCGATAATAATAGTAAAATATGGCTATTAGTGCTTGTTATATTGATAATAATAAACGTTATCAGTATATTTATTACAGTTCTATCGATAATAACTCCATTATATGGCTAATAATGCATGTTATATTGATAATAATATAAGTAATAAGTATAATTATTACAGTTCGAGAGATAATAACTGCATTATTTGGGTAATAATGCACGTTATACTGCTAATAATATAAGTAGTAAGTACAATTATTACAGTTCTGGCTACAATAACTGCATTATATGGTTAATAATGCATGTTATATTGATAATATCGGGAGTAATAAGTATAATTATTATAGTTCTAGCGATAATAATAGTAAAATATGGCTAAGAGTGCATGTTATATTAATAATAGTAAAAGTAATAAGCATCTTTATTTCAGTTCTATCGATAATAACTGCATAATATGGGTAATAATGCATGTTATATTGATGATAATAAAAGTAATACGTATATTTATTACAGTTCTAGCGATAATAACTCCATTATATGGGTAATAATGCATGTTATATTGATAATAATAAAAGTAATAAGTATAATTATTACAGTTCTAGCGATAATAACTGCATTATATGGGTAATAATGCACGTTATATTGCTAATAATATAAGTAATGAGTATAATTATTACAGTTCTAGCGATAATAACTGCATTACATGCGTAATAAGGCATGTTATATTGATAATATCGGGAGTAATAAGTATAATTATTATAGTTCTAGCGATAATAGTAGTAAAATATGGGTAATAGTGCATGTTATATTGATAATAATAAAAGTAATAAGTATATTTATTACAGTTCTATCGATAATATCTGCATAATATGGGTAATAATGCATGTTATGTTGACGATAATAAAAGTAGTACGTATATTTATTACAGTTCTGGCTATAATAACTGCATTATATGGGTAATAATGCACGTTATATTGCTAATAGTATATGTAATAAGTATAATTATTACAGTTCTAGCGATAATAACTCCATTACATGGGTAATAATGCATGTCATACTGATAATAATATAAGTAATAAGTATAATTATTACAGTTCTAGAGATAATAACTGCATTATATGGCTAATAATGCACGTTATATTGCTAATAATATAAGTAATAAGTATAATTATTACAGTTCTAGCGATAATAACTGCATTATATGCGTAATAATGCATGTTATATTGATGATAATAAAAGTAATACGTATATTTATTACAGTTCTAGCGATAATAACTCCATTATATGGGTAATAATGCATGTTACATTGATAATAATATTAGTAATAAGTATAATTATTACAGTTCTAGAGATAATAACTGCATTATATGGGTAATAATGCATGTTATATTGATAATAATATAATTAATAAGTATAATTATTACAGCTCTAGCGATAATAACTGCATTATATGGGTAATAATGCATGTTGTATTGATAATATCGGGAGTAATAAGTATAATTATTATAGTGCTAGCGATAATAATAGTAAAATATGGCAAATAGTGCATGTTATATTGATAATAATAAAAGTAATAAGTATATTTATTACAGTTCTATCGATAATAACTGCATAATATGGGTAATAATGCATGTTATATTGATAATAATATAAGTAATAAGTATAATTATTACAGTTCTAGTGATAATAACTCCATTATATAGGTAATAATGCATGTTATATTGATAATAATATAAGTAATAAGTATAATTATTACAGTTCTAGCGATAATAACTGCATTATGTGGGTAATAATGCATGTTATATTGATAATATTGGGAGTAATAAGTATATTTATTATAGTTCTAGAGATAATAACTGCACTACATGGGTAATAATGCACGTTATATTGCTAATAATATAAGTAATAAGTATAATTATTACAGTTCTAGCGATAATAACTGCATAATATGGGTAATAATGCATGTTATATTGATGATAATAAAAGTAATACGTATATTTATTATAGTTCTATCGATAATAACTGCATAATATGGGTAATAATGCATGTTATAGTGATGATATAAAAGTAATACGTATATTTATTACAGTTCTAGCGATAATAACTCCATTATATGGGTAATAATGCATGTTACATTGATAATAATATTAGTAATAAGTATAATTATTACAGTTCTAGAGATAACAACTGCATTATATGGGTAATAATGCATGTTATATTGATAATATTGGGAGTAATAAGTATATTCATTATAGTTCTTGCGATAATAACTGCATAATATGGGTAATAATGCATGTTATATTGATAATAATATAAGTAATAAGTATAATTATTACAGTTCTAGCGATAATAACTGCATTATATGGGTAATAATGCACGTTATATTGCTAATAATATAAGTAATAAGTATAATTATTACAGTTCTAGCGATAATAACTCCATTATATGGGTAATAATGCATGTTATATTGATAATATCGGGAGTAATAAGTATAATTATTATCGTTCTAGCGATAATAATAGTAAAATATGGCTAATAGTGCATGTTATATTGATAATAGTAAAAGTAATAAGTATCTTTATTACAGTTCTATCGACAATAACTGCACAATATGAGTAATAATGCATGTTATATTGATGATAATAAAAGTAATACGTATATTTATTATAGTTCTAGCGATAATAACTGCATAATATGGGTAATAATGCATGTTATATTGAGAATAATATAAGTAGTAAGTATAATTATTACAGTTCTGGCTATAATAACTGCATTATATGGGTAATAATGCACGTTATATTGCTAATAGTATATGTAATAAGTATAATTATTACAGTTCTAGCGATAATAACTGCATTATATGGGTAATAATGCATGTTATATTGATGATAATAAAAGTAATACGTATATTTATTATAGCTCTATCAATGATAACTGCATAATATGGGAAATTATGCATGTTATATTGATAATAATATAAGTAATAAGTAAAATTATTACAGTTCTAGGGATAATAACTGCATTATATGGGTAATAATGCACGTTATATTGCTAATAATATAAGTAATAAGTATAATTATTACAGTTCTAGCGATAATAACAGCATTATATGGGTAATAATGCACGTTATATTGCTAATAATATAAGTAATAAGTATAATTATTACAGTTCTAGCGATAATAACTGCATTATATGGTTAATAATGCATGTTATATTGATAATATTGGGAGTAATAAGTATATTTATTATAGTTCTAGCGATAATAACTGTATAATATGGGTAATAGTGCATGTTATATTGTGAATAATATAAGTAATAAGTATAACTATTACAGGTCTAGCGATAATAACTGCATTATATGCGTAATAAGGCATGTTATATTGATAATATCGGGAGTAATAAGTATAATTATTATAGGTCTAGCGATAATAATAGTAAAATATGGCTAATAGTGCCTGTTATATTGATAATAATAAAAGTAATAAGTATATTTATTATACTTCTGTCGATAATAACTGCATTATATGGGTAATAATGCATGTTATATTGATAATAATATAAGTAATAAGTATAATTATTACAGTTCTAGAGATAATAACTGCATTATTTGGGTAATAATGCACGTTATACTGCTAATAATATAAGTAGTAAGTACAATTATTACAGTTCTGGCTACAATAACTGCATTATATGGTTAATAATGCATGTTATATTGATAATATCGGGAGTAATAAGTATAATTATTACAGTTCTAGCGATAGTAACTGCATTATGTGGGTAATAATGCATGTTATATTGTTAATATTGGGAGTAATAAGTATATTTATTATAGTTCTAGCGATAATAAGTGCATAATATGGGTAATAATGCATGGTATATTGATAATAATATAAGTAATAAGTATAATTATTATAGTTCTAGCGATAATAATAGTAAAATATGGCTATTAGTGCTTGTTATATTGATAATAATAAACGTTATCAGTATATTTATTACAGTTCTATCGATAATAACTCCATTATATGGCTAATAATGCATGTTATATTGATAATAATATAAGTAATAAGTATAATTATTACAGTTCGAGAGATAATAACTGCATTATTTGGGTAATAATGCACGTTATACTGCTAATAATATAAGTAGTAAGTACAATTATTACAGTTCTGGCTACAATAACTGCATTATATGGTTAATAATGCATGTTATATTGATAATATCGGGAGTAATAAGTATAATTATTATAGTTCTAGCGATAATAATAGTAAAATATGGCTAAGAGTGCATGTTATATTAATAATAGTAAAAGTAATAAGCATCTTTATTTCAGTTCTATCGATAATAACTGCATAATATGGGTAATAATGCATGTTATATTGATGATAATAAAAGTAATACGTATATTTATTACAGTTCTAGCGATAATAACTCCATTATATGGGTAATAATGCATGTTATATTGATAATAATAAAAGTAATAAGTATAATTATTACAGTTCTAGCGATAATAACTGCATTATATGGGTAATAATGCACGTTATATTGCTAATAATATAAGTAATGAGTATAATTATTACAGTTCTAGCGATAATAACTGCATTACATGCGTAATAAGGCATGTTATATTGATAATATCGGGAGTAATAAGTATAATTATTATAGTTCTAGCGATAATAATAGTAAAATATGGCTAATAGTGCATGTTATATTGATAATAGTAAAAGTAATAAGTATCTTTATTACAGTTCTATCGATAATAACTGCATAATATGGGTCATAATGCATGTTATGTTGATGATAATAAAAGTAATACGTATATTTATTATAGTTCTAGCGATAATAACTGCATAATATGGGTAATAATGCATGTTATATTGAGAATAATATAAGTAGTAAGTATAATTATTACAGTTCTGGCTATAATAACTGCATTATATGGGTAATAATGCACGTTATATTGCTAATAGTATATGTAATAAGTATAATTATTACAGTTCTAACGATAATAACTGCATTACATGCGTAATAAGGCATGTTATATTGATAATATCGGGAGTAATAAGTATAATTATTATAGTTCTAGCGATAATAATAGTAAAATATGGCTAATAGTGCATGTTGTATTGATAATAGTAAAAGTAATAAGTATCTTTATTACAGTTCTATCGATAATAACTGCATAATATGGGTCATAATGCATGTTATGTTGATGATAATAAAAGTAATACGTATATTTATTATAGATCTAGCGATAATAACTGCATTATATGGGTAATAATGCATGTTATATTGATAATATCGGGAGTAATAAGTATAATTATTATAGTTCTAGCGATAATAACTGCATTATATAGGTAATAATGCACGTTATATTGCTAATAATATAAGTAATAAGTATAATTATTACAGTTCTAGCGATAATAACTCCATTATATGGGTAATAATGCATGTTATATTGATAATATCGGGAGTAATAAGTATAATTATTATCGTTCTAGCGATAATAATAGTAAAATATGGCTAATAGTGCATGTTATATTGATAATAGTAAAAGTAATAAGTATCTTTATTACAGTTCTATCGACAATAACTGCACAATATGGGTAATGATGCATGTTATATTGATGATAATAAAAGTAATACGTATATTTATTATAGCTCTATCGATGATAACTGCATAATATGGGAAACTATGCATGTTATATTGATAATAATATAAGTAATAAGTAAAATTATTACAGTTCTAGGGATAATAACAGCATTATATGGGTAATAATGCATGTTATATTGATAATATGGGGAGTAATAAGTGTAATTATTATAGTTCTAGCGATAATAATAGTAAAATATAGCTAATAGTGCCTGTTATATTGATAATAATAAAAGTAATAAGTATATCTATTATACTTCTGTCGATAATAACTGCATTATATGGGTAATAATGCATGCTATATTGATAATAATATAAGTAATAAGTATAATTATTACAGTTCTAGCGATAATAACTCCATTATATGGGTAATAATGCATGTTATATTGATAATAATATTAGTAATAAGTATAATTATTACAGTTCTAGAGATAATAACTGCATTATATGGGTAATAATGCACGTTATATTGCTAATAATATAAGTAATAAGTATAATTATTACAGTTCTAGCGATAATAACTGCATTATATGGGTAATAATGCACGTTATATTGCTAATAATATAAGTAATAAGTATAATTATTACAGTTCTAGCGATAATAACTGCATTATATGGGTAATAATGCACGTTATATTGCTAATAATATAAGTAATAAGTATAATTATTACAGTTCTAGCGATAGTAACTGCATTATGTGGGTAATAATGCATGTTATATTGATAATATTGGGAGTAATAAGTATATTTATTATAGTTCTAGCGATAATAAGTGCATAATATGGGTAATAATGCATGGTATATTGATAATAATATAAGTAATAAGTATAATTATTACAGTTCTAGCGATAATAACTGCATTATATGGGTAATAATGCACGTTATATTGATAATATCGGGAGTAATAAGTATAATTATTATAGTTCTAGCGATAATAATAGTAAAATATGGCTATTAGTGCTTGTTATATTGATAATAATAAACGTTATCAGTATATTTATTACAGTTCTATCGATAATAACTCCATTATATGGGTAATAATGCATGTTATATTGATGATAATAAAAGTAATACGTATATTTATTACAGTTCTAGCGATAATAACTGCATTATATGGGTAATAATGCATGTTATATTGATAATATCGGGAGTAATAAGTATAATTATTATAGTTCTAGCGATAATAACTGCATTATATAGGTAATAATGCACGTTATATTGCTAATAATATAAGTAATAAGTATAATTATTACAGTTCTAGCGATAATAATTGCATTATATGCGTAATAAGGCATGTTATATTGATAATATCGGGAGTAATAAGTATAATTATTATAGTTCTAGCGATAATAATAGTAAAATATGGCTAATAGTGCCTGTTATATTGATAATAATAAAAGTAATAGGTATATTTATTATACTTCTGTCGATAATAACTGCATTATATGGGTAATAATGCATGTTATATTGATAATAATATAAGTAATTAGTATAATTATTACAGTTCTAGCGATAATAACTCCATTATATGGGTAATAATGCATGTTATATTGATAATAATATAAGTAATAAGTATAATGATTACAGTTCTAGAGATAATAACTGCGTTATATGGGTAATAATGCGCGTTATACTGCTAATAATATAAGTAGTAAGTATAATTATTACAGTTCTAGCGATGATAACTGCATTGTATGGGTAATAATGCATGTTATATTGATAATATTGGGAGTAATAAGTATATTTATCATAGTTCTAGCGATAATAACTGCATAATATGGGTAATAATGCACGTTATATTGCTAATAATATAAGTAATGAGTATAATTATTACCGTTCTATCGATAATAACTGCATAATATGGGTAATAATGCATGTTATATTGATGATAATAAAAGTAATACGTATATTTATTATAGTTCTATCGATAATAACTGCATAATATGGGTAATAATGCATGTTATATTGATGATATAAAAGTAATACGTATATTTATTACAGTTCTAGCGATAATAACTCCATTATATGGGTAATAATGCATGTTATATTGATAATAATAAAAGTAATAAGTATAATTATTACAGTTCTAGCGATAATAACTGCATTATATGGGTAATAATGCACGTTATATTGCTAATAATATAAGTAATAAGTATAATTATTACAGTTCTAGCGATAATAATTGCATTATATGCGTAATAAGGCATGTTATACTGATAATATCGGGAGTAATAAGTATAATTATTATAGTTCTAGCGATAATAATAGTAAAATATGGCAAATAGTGCATGTTATATTGATAATAATAAAAGTAATAAGTATATTTATTACAGTTCTATCGATAATAACTGCATAATATGGGTAATAGTGCATGTTATATTGATAATAATATAAGTAATAAGTATAATTATTACAGTTCTAGCGATAATAACTGCATTATATGGGTAATAATGCACGTTATATTGCTAATAATATAAGTAATAAGTATAATCATTACAGTTCTAGCGATAATAACTCCATTATATGGGTAATAATGCATGTTATATTGATAATATCGGGAGTAATAAGTATAATTATTATCGTTCTAGCGATAATAATAGTAAAATATGGCTAATAGTGCATGTTATATTGATAATAGTAAAAGTAATAAGTATCTTTATTACAGTTCTATCGACAATAACTGCACAATATGGGTAATGATGCATGTTATATTGATGATAATAAAAGTAATACGTATATTTATTATAGTTCTAGCGATAATAACTGCATAATATGGGTAATAATGCATGTTATATTGAGAATAATATAAGTAGTAAGTATAATTATTACAGTTCTGGCTATAATAACTGCATTATATGGGTAATAATGCACGTTATATTGCTAATAGTATATGTAATAAGTATAATTATTACAGTTCTAGCGATAATAACTGCATTATATGGGTAATAATGCATGTTATATTGATGATAATAAAAGTAATACGTATATTTATTATAGCTCTATCGATGATAACTGCATAATATGGGAAACTATGCATGTTATATTGATAATAATATAAGTAATAAGTAAAATTATTACAGTTCTAGGGATAATAACAGCATTATATGGGTAATAATGCATGTTATATTGATAATATGGGGAGTAATAAGTGTAATTATTATAGTTCTAGCGATAATAATAGTAAAATATAGCTAATAGTGCCTGTTATATTGATAATAATAAAAGTAATAAGTATATCTATTATACTTCTGTCGATAATAACTGCATTATATGGGTAATAATGCATGCTATATTGATAATAATATAAGTAATAAGTATAATTATTACAGTTCTAGCGATAATAACTCCATTATATGGGTAATAATGCATGTTATATTGATAATAATATTAGTAATAAGTATAATTATTACAGTTCTAGAGATAATAACTGCATTATATGGGTAATAATGCACGTTATATTGCTAATAATATAAGTAATAAGTATAATTATTACAGTTCTAGCGATAATAACTGCATTATATGGTTAATAATGCATGTTATATTGATAATATTGGGAGTAATAAGTATATTTATTATAGTTCTAGCGATAATAACTGTATAATATGGGTAATAGTGCATGTTATATTGAGAATAATATAAGTAATAAGTATAATTATTACAGTTCTAGCGATAATAACTGCATTATATGCGTAATAAGGCATGTTATATTGATAATATCGGGAGTAATAAGTATAATTATTATAGGTCTAGCGATAATAATAGTAAAATATGGCTAATAGTGCCTGTTATATTGATAATAATAAAAGTAATAAGTATATTTATTATACTTCTGTCGATAATAACTGCATTATATGGGTAATAATGCATGTTATATTGATAATAATATAAGTAATAAGTGTAATTATTACAGTTCTAGCGATAATAACTCCATTATATGGGTAATAATGCATGTTATATTAATAATAATATAAGTAATAAGTATAATTATTACAGTTCTAGAGATAATAACTGCATTATATGGGTAATAATGCACGTTATATTGCTAATAATATAAGTAATAAGTATAATTATTACAGTTCTAGCGATAATAACTGCATTATATGGGTAATAATGCATGTTATATTGATAATATTGGAAGTAATAAGTATATTTATTACAGTTCTAGCGATAATAACTGCATTATATGGGTAATAATGCACGTTATATTGCTAATAACATAAGTAATAAGTATAATTATTACAGTTCTAGCGATAATAACTGCATTATATGGGTAATAATGCATGTTGTATTGATAATATCGGGAGTAATAAGTATAATTATTATAGTTCTAGGGATAATAATAGTAAAACATGGCAAATAGTGCATGTTATATTTATAATAATAAAAGTAATAAGTATATTTATTACAGTTCTACCGATAATAACTGCATAATATGGGTAATAATGCATGTTATATTGATAATAATAAAAGTACTAAGTATATTTATTATAGTTCTATCGATAATAACTGCATAATATGGGTAATACTGCATGTTATATTGATGATAATAAAAGTAGTAAGTATATTTATTACAGTTCTAGCGATAATAACTGCATTATATGCGTAATAAGGCATGTTCTATTGATAATATCGGGAGTAATAAGTATAATTATTATAGTTCTAGCGATAATAATAGTAAAATATGGCAAATAGTGCATGTTATATTTATAATAATAAAAGTAATAAGTGTATTTATTATACTTCCGTCGATAATAACTGCATTATATGGGTAATAATGCATGTTATATTGATAATAATATAAGTAATAAGTATAATTATTACAGTTCTAGAGATAATAACTGCATTATATGGGTAATAATGCACGTTATACTGCTAATAATATAAGTAGTAAGTATAATTATTACAGTTCTAGCGATAATAACTGCATTATATGGGTAATAATGCATGTTATATTGATAATATTGGGAGTAATAAGTATATTTATTATAGTTCTAGCGATAATAACTGCATAATATGGATAATAATGCATGTTTAATTGATAATAATATAAGTAATAAGTATAATTATTACAGTTCTAGCGATAATAAGTGCATTATATGGGTAATAATGCATGTTGTATTGATAATATCGGGAGTAATAAGTATAAATATTATAGTTCTAGCGATAATAATAGTAAAATATGGCAAATAGTGCATGTCATATTTATAATAATAAAAGTAATAAGTATATTTATTACAGTTCTATCGATAATAACTGCATAATATGGGTAATAATGCATGTTATATTGATAATAATATAGGTAATAAGTATAATTATTACAGTTCTAGTGATAATAACTCCATTATATGGGTAATAATGCATGTTATATTGCTAATAATATAAGTAATAAGTATAATTATTAGAGTTCTAGCGATAATAACTGCATTATATGCGTAATAAGGCATGTTATATTGATAATATCGGGAGTAATAAGTATAATTATTATAGTTCTAGCGATAATAGTAGTAAAATATGGGTAATAGTGCATGTTATATTGATAATAATAAAAGTAATAAGTATATTTATTACAGTTCTATCGATAATATCTGCATAATATGGGTAATAATGCATGTTATGTTGACGATAATAAAAGTAGTACGTATATTTATTACAGTTCTGGCTATAATAACTGCATTATATGGGTAATAATGCACGTTATATTGCTAATAGTATATGTAATAAGTATAATTATTACAGTTCTAGCGATAATAACTCCATTACATGGGTAATAATGCATGTCATACTGATAATAATATAAGTAATAAGTATAATTATTACAGTTCTAGAGATAATAACTGCATTATATGGCTAATAATGCACGTTATATTGCTAATAATATAAGTAATAAGTATAATTATTACAGTTCTAGCGATAATAACTGCATTATATGCGTAATAATGCATGTTATATTGATGATAATAAAAGTAATACGTATATTTATTACAGTTCTAGCGATAATAACTCCATTATATGGGTAATAATGCATGTTACATTGATAATAATATTAGTAATAAGTATAATTATTACAGTTCTAGAGATAATAACTGCATTATATGGGTAATAATGCATGTTATATTGATAATAATATAATTAATAAGTATAATTATTACAGCTCTAGCGATAATAACTGCATTATATGGGTAATAATGCATGTTGTATTGATAATATCGGGAGTAATAAGTATAATTATTATAGTGCTAGCGATAATAATAGTAAAATATGGCAAATAGTGCATGTTATATTGATAATAATAAAAGTAATAAGTATATTTATTACAGTTCTATCGATAATAACTGCATAATATGGGTAATAATGCATGTTATATTGATAATAATATAAGTAATAAGTATAATTATTACAGTTCTAGTGATAATAACTCCATTATATAGGTAATAATGCATGTTATATTGATAATAATATAAGTAATAAGTATAATTATTACAGTTCTAGCGATAATAACTGCATTATGTGGGTAATAATGCATGTTATATTGATAATATTGGGAGTAATAAGTATATTTATTATAGTTCTAGAGATAATAACTGCACTACATGGGTAATAATGCACGTTATATTGCTAATAATATAAGTAATAAGTATAATTATTACAGTTCTAGCGATAATAACTGCATAATATGGGTAATAATGCATGTTATATTGATGATAATAAAAGTAATACGTATATTTATTATAGTTCTATCGATAATAACTGCATAATATGGGTAATAATGCATGTTATAGTGATGATATAAAAGTAATACGTATATTTATTACAGTTCTAGCGATAATAACTCCATTATATGGGTAATAATGCATGTTACATTGATAATAATATTAGTAATAAGTATAATTATTACAGTTCTAGAGATAACAACTGCATTATATGGGTAATAATGCATGTTATATTGATAATATTGGGAGTAATAAGTATATTCATTATAGTTCTTGCGATAATAACTGCATAATATGGGTAATAATGCATGTTATATTGATAATAATATAAGTAATAAGTATAATTATTACAGTTCTAGCGATAATAACTGCATTATATGGGTAATAATGCACGTTATATTGCTAATAATATAAGTAATAAGTATAATTATTACAGTTCTAGCGATAATAACTCCATTATATGGGTAATAATGCATGTTATATTGATAATATCGGGAGTAATAAGTATAATTATTATCGTTCTAGCGATAATAATAGTAAAATATGGCTAATAGTGCATGTTATATTGATAATAGTAAAAGTAATAAGTATCTTTATTACAGTTCTATCGACAATAACTGCACAATATGAGTAATAATGCATGTTATATTGATGATAATAAAAGTAATACGTATATTTATTATAGTTCTAGCGATAATAACTGCATAATATGGGTAATAATGCATGTTATATTGAGAATAATATAAGTAGTAAGTATAATTATTACAGTTCTGGCTATAATAACTGCATTATATGGGTAATAATGCACGTTATATTGCTAATAGTATATGTAATAAGTATAATTATTACAGTTCTAGCGATAATAACTGCATTATATGGGTAATAATGCATGTTATATTGATGATAATAAAAGTAATACGTATATTTATTATAGCTCTATCAATGATAACTGCATAATATGGGAAATTATGCATGTTATATTGATAATAATATAAGTAATAAGTAAAATTATTACAGTTCTAGGGATAATAACTGCATTATATGGGTAATAATGCACGTTATATTGCTAATAATATAAGTAATAAGTATAATTATTACAGTTCTAGCGATAATAACAGCATTATATGGGTAATAATGCACGTTATATTGCTAATAATATAAGTAATAAGTATAATTATTACAGTTCTAGCGATAATAACTGCATTATATGGTTAATAATGCATGTTATATTGATAATATTGGGAGTAATAAGTATATTTATTATAGTTCTAGCGATAATAACTGTATAATATGGGTAATAGTGCATGTTATATTGTGAATAATATAAGTAATAAGTATAACTATTACAGGTCTAGCGATAATAACTGCATTATATGCGTAATAAGGCATGTTATATTGATAATATCGGGAGTAATAAGTATAATTATTATAGGTCTAGCGATAATAATAGTAAAATATGGCTAATAGTGCCTGTTATATTGATAATAATAAAAGTAATAAGTATATTTATTATACTTCTGTCGATAATAACTGCATTATATGGGTAATAATGCATGTTATATTGATAATAATATAAGTAATAAGTATAATTATTACAGTTCTAGAGATAATAACTGCATTATTTGGGTAATAATGCACGTTATACTGCTAATAATATAAGTAGTAAGTACAATTATTACAGTTCTGGCTACAATAACTGCATTATATGGTTAATAATGCATGTTATATTGATAATATCGGGAGTAATAAGTATAATTATTACAGTTCTAGCGATAGTAACTGCATTATGTGGGTAATAATGCATGTTATATTGTTAATATTGGGAGTAATAAGTATATTTATTATAGTTCTAGCGATAATAAGTGCATAATATGGGTAATAATGCATGGTATATTGATAATAATATAAGTAATAAGTATAATTATTATAGTTCTAGCGATAATAATAGTAAAATATGGCTATTAGTGCTTGTTATATTGATAATAATAAACGTTATCAGTATATTTATTACAGTTCTATCGATAATAACTCCATTATATGGCTAATAATGCATGTTATATTGATAATAATATAAGTAATAAGTATAATTATTACAGTTCGAGAGATAATAACTGCATTATTTGGGTAATAATGCACGTTATACTGCTAATAATATAAGTAGTAAGTACAATTATTACAGTTCTGGCTACAATAACTGCATTATATGGTTAATAATGCATGTTATATTGATAATATCGGGAGTAATAAGTATAATTATTATAGTTCTAGCGATAATAATAGTAAAATATGGCTAAGAGTGCATGTTATATTAATAATAGTAAAAGTAATAAGCATCTTTATTTCAGTTCTATCGATAATAACTGCATAATATGGGTAATAATGCATGTTATATTGATGATAATAAAAGTAATACGTATATTTATTACAGTTCTAGCGATAATAACTCCATTATATGGGTAATAATGCATGTTATATTGATAATAATAAAAGTAATAAGTATAATTATTACAGTTCTAGCGATAATAACTGCATTATATGGGTAATAATGCACGTTATATTGCTAATAATATAAGTAATGAGTATAATTATTACAGTTCTAGCGATAATAACTGCATTACATGCGTAATAAGGCATGTTATATTGATAATATCGGGAGTAATAAGTATAATTATTATAGTTCTAGCGATAATAATAGTAAAATATGGCTAATAGTGCATGTTATATTGATAATAGTAAAAGTAATAAGTATCTTTATTACAGTTCTATCGATAATAACTGCATAATATGGGTCATAATGCATGTTATGTTGATGATAATAAAAGTAATACGTATATTTATTATAGTTCTAGCGATAATAACTGCATAATATGGGTAATAATGCATGTTATATTGAGAATAATATAAGTAGTAAGTATAATTATTACAGTTCTGGCTATAATAACTGCATTATATGGGTAATAATGCACGTTATATTGCTAATAGTATATGTAATAAGTATAATTATTACAGTTCTAACGATAATAACTGCATTACATGCGTAATAAGGCATGTTATATTGATAATATCGGGAGTAATAAGTATAATTATTATAGTTCTAGCGATAATAATAGTAAAATATGGCTAATAGTGCATGTTGTATTGATAATAGTAAAAGTAATAAGTATCTTTATTACAGTTCTATCGATAATAACTGCATAATATGGGTCATAATGCATGTTATGTTGATGATAATAAAAGTAATACGTATATTTATTATAGATCTAGCGATAATAACTGCATTATATGGGTAATAATGCATGTTATATTGATAATATCGGGAGTAATAAGTATAATTATTATAGTTCTAGCGATAATAACTGCATTATATAGGTAATAATGCACGTTATATTGCTAATAATATAAGTAATAAGTATAATTATTACAGTTCTAGCGATAATAACTCCATTATATGGGTAATAATGCATGTTATATTGATAATATCGGGAGTAATAAGTATAATTATTATCGTTCTAGCGATAATAATAGTAAAATATGGCTAATAGTGCATGTTATATTGATAATAGTAAAAGTAATAAGTATCTTTATTACAGTTCTATCGACAATAACTGCACAATATGGGTAATGATGCATGTTATATTGATGATAATAAAAGTAATACGTATATTTATTATAGCTCTATCGATGATAACTGCATAATATGGGAAACTATGCATGTTATATTGATAATAATATAAGTAATAAGTAAAATTATTACAGTTCTAGGGATAATAACAGCATTATATGGGTAATAATGCATGTTATATTGATAATATGGGGAGTAATAAGTGTAATTATTATAGTTCTAGCGATAATAATAGTAAAATATAGCTAATAGTGCCTGTTATATTGATAATAATAAAAGTAATAAGTATATCTATTATACTTCTGTCGATAATAACTGCATTATATGGGTAATAATGCATGCTATATTGATAATAATATAAGTAATAAGTATAATTATTACAGTTCTAGCGATAATAACTCCATTATATGGGTAATAATGCATGTTATATTGATAATAATATTAGTAATAAGTATAATTATTACAGTTCTAGAGATAATAACTGCATTATATGGGTAATAATGCACGTTATATTGCTAATAATATAAGTAATAAGTATAATTATTACAGTTCTAGCGATAATAACTGCATTATATGGGTAATAATGCACGTTATATTGCTAATAATATAAGTAATAAGTATAATTATTACAGTTCTAGCGATAATAACTGCATTATATGGGTAATAATGCACGTTATATTGCTAATAATATAAGTAATAAGTATAATTATTACAGTTCTAGCGATAGTAACTGCATTATGTGGGTAATAATGCATGTTATATTGATAATATTGGGAGTAATAAGTATATTTATTATAGTTCTAGCGATAATAAGTGCATAATATGGGTAATAATGCATGGTATATTGATAATAATATAAGTAATAAGTATAATTATTACAGTTCTAGCGATAATAACTGCATTATATGGGTAATAATGCACGTTATATTGATAATATCGGGAGTAATAAGTATAATTATTATAGTTCTAGCGATAATAATAGTAAAATATGGCTATTAGTGCTTGTTATATTGATAATAATAAACGTTATCAGTATATTTATTACAGTTCTATCGATAATAACTCCATTATATGGGTAATAATGCATGTTATATTGATGATAATAAAAGTAATACGTATATTTATTACAGTTCTAGCGATAATAACTGCATTATATGGGTAATAATGCATGTTATATTGATAATATCGGGAGTAATAAGTATAATTATTATAGTTCTAGCGATAATAACTGCATTATATAGGTAATAATGCACGTTATATTGCTAATAATATAAGTAATAAGTATAATTATTACAGTTCTAGCGATAATAATTGCATTATATGCGTAATAAGGCATGTTATATTGATAATATCGGGAGTAATAAGTATAATTATTATAGTTCTAGCGATAATAATAGTAAAATATGGCTAATAGTGCCTGTTATATTGATAATAATAAAAGTAATAGGTATATTTATTATACTTCTGTCGATAATAACTGCATTATATGGGTAATAATGCATGTTATATTGATAATAATATAAGTAATTAGTATAATTATTACAGTTCTAGCGATAATAACTCCATTATATGGGTAATAATGCATGTTATATTGATAATAATATAAGTAATAAGTATAATGATTACAGTTCTAGAGATAATAACTGCGTTATATGGGTAATAATGCGCGTTATACTGCTAATAATATAAGTAGTAAGTATAATTATTACAGTTCTAGCGATGATAACTGCATTGTATGGGTAATAATGCATGTTATATTGATAATATTGGGAGTAATAAGTATATTTATCATAGTTCTAGCGATAATAACTGCATAATATGGGTAATAATGCACGTTATATTGCTAATAATATAAGTAATGAGTATAATTATTACCGTTCTATCGATAATAACTGCATAATATGGGTAATAATGCATGTTATATTGATGATAATAAAAGTAATACGTATATTTATTATAGTTCTATCGATAATAACTGCATAATATGGGTAATAATGCATGTTATATTGATGATATAAAAGTAATACGTATATTTATTACAGTTCTAGCGATAATAACTCCATTATATGGGTAATAATGCATGTTATATTGATAATAATAAAAGTAATAAGTATAATTATTACAGTTCTAGCGATAATAACTGCATTATATGGGTAATAATGCACGTTATATTGCTAATAATATAAGTAATAAGTATAATTATTACAGTTCTAGCGATAATAATTGCATTATATGCGTAATAAGGCATGTTATACTGATAATATCGGGAGTAATAAGTATAATTATTATAGTTCTAGCGATAATAATAGTAAAATATGGCAAATAGTGCATGTTATATTGATAATAATAAAAGTAATAAGTATATTTATTACAGTTCTATCGATAATAACTGCATAATATGGGTAATAGTGCATGTTATATTGATAATAATATAAGTAATAAGTATAATTATTACAGTTCTAGCGATAATAACTGCATTATATGGGTAATAATGCACGTTATATTGCTAATAATATAAGTAATAAGTATAATCATTACAGTTCTAGCGATAATAACTCCATTATATGGGTAATAATGCATGTTATATTGATAATATCGGGAGTAATAAGTATAATTATTATCGTTCTAGCGATAATAATAGTAAAATATGGCTAATAGTGCATGTTATATTGATAATAGTAAAAGTAATAAGTATCTTTATTACAGTTCTATCGACAATAACTGCACAATATGGGTAATGATGCATGTTATATTGATGATAATAAAAGTAATACGTATATTTATTATAGTTCTAGCGATAATAACTGCATAATATGGGTAATAATGCATGTTATATTGAGAATAATATAAGTAGTAAGTATAATTATTACAGTTCTGGCTATAATAACTGCATTATATGGGTAATAATGCACGTTATATTGCTAATAGTATATGTAATAAGTATAATTATTACAGTTCTAGCGATAATAACTGCATTATATGGGTAATAATGCATGTTATATTGATGATAATAAAAGTAATACGTATATTTATTATAGCTCTATCGATGATAACTGCATAATATGGGAAACTATGCATGTTATATTGATAATAATATAAGTAATAAGTAAAATTATTACAGTTCTAGGGATAATAACAGCATTATATGGGTAATAATGCATGTTATATTGATAATATGGGGAGTAATAAGTGTAATTATTATAGTTCTAGCGATAATAATAGTAAAATATAGCTAATAGTGCCTGTTATATTGATAATAATAAAAGTAATAAGTATATCTATTATACTTCTGTCGATAATAACTGCATTATATGGGTAATAATGCATGCTATATTGATAATAATATAAGTAATAAGTATAATTATTACAGTTCTAGCGATAATAACTCCATTATATGGGTAATAATGCATGTTATATTGATAATAATATTAGTAATAAGTATAATTATTACAGTTCTAGAGATAATAACTGCATTATATGGGTAATAATGCACGTTATATTGCTAATAATATAAGTAATAAGTATAATTATTACAGTTCTAGCGATAATAACTGCATTATATGGTTAATAATGCATGTTATATTGATAATATTGGGAGTAATAAGTATATTTATTATAGTTCTAGCGATAATAACTGTATAATATGGGTAATAGTGCATGTTATATTGAGAATAATATAAGTAATAAGTATAATTATTACAGTTCTAGCGATAATAACTGCATTATATGCGTAATAAGGCATGTTATATTGATAATATCGGGAGTAATAAGTATAATTATTATAGGTCTAGCGATAATAATAGTAAAATATGGCTAATAGTGCCTGTTATATTGATAATAATAAAAGTAATAAGTATATTTATTATACTTCTGTCGATAATAACTGCATTATATGGGTAATAATGCATGTTATATTGATAATAATATAAGTAATAAGTGTAATTATTACAGTTCTAGCGATAATAACTCCATTATATGGGTAATAATGCATGTTATATTAATAATAATATAAGTAATAAGTATAATTATTACAGTTCTAGAGATAATAACTGCATTATATGGGTAATAATGCACGTTATATTGCTAATAATATAAGTAATAAGTATAATTATTACAGTTCTAGCGATAATAACTGCATTATATGGGTAATAATGCATGTTATATTGATAATATTGGAAGTAATAAGTATATTTATTACAGTTCTAGCGATAATAACTGCATTATATGGGTAATAATGCACGTTATATTGCTAATAACATAAGTAATAAGTATAATTATTACAGTTCTAGCGATAATAACTGCATTATATGGGTAATAATGCATGTTGTATTGATAATATCGGGAGTAATAAGTATAATTATTATAGTTCTAGGGATAATAATAGTAAAACATGGCAAATAGTGCATGTTATATTTATAATAATAAAAGTAATAAGTATATTTATTACAGTTCTACCGATAATAACTGCATAATATGGGTAATAATGCATGTTATATTGATAATAATAAAAGTACTAAGTATATTTATTATAGTTCTATCGATAATAACTGCATAATATGGGTAATACTGCATGTTATATTGATGATAATAAAAGTAGTAAGTATATTTATTACAGTTCTAGCGATAATAACTGCATTATATGCGTAATAAGGCATGTTCTATTGATAATATCGGGAGTAATAAGTATAATTATTATAGTTCTAGCGATAATAATAGTAAAATATGGCAAATAGTGCATGTTATATTTATAATAATAAAAGTAATAAGTGTATTTATTATACTTCCGTCGATAATAACTGCATTATATGGGTAATAATGCATGTTATATTGATAATAATATAAGTAATAAGTATAATTATTACAGTTCTAGAGATAATAACTGCATTATATGGGTAATAATGCACGTTATACTGCTAATAATATAAGTAGTAAGTATAATTATTACAGTTCTAGCGATAATAACTGCATTATATGGGTAATAATGCATGTTATATTGATAATATTGGGAGTAATAAGTATATTTATTATAGTTCTAGCGATAATAACTGCATAATATGGATAATAATGCATGTTTAATTGATAATAATATAAGTAATAAGTATAATTATTACAGTTCTAGCGATAATAACTCCATTATATGGGTAATAATGCATGTTATATTGATAATAATATTAGTAATAAGTATAATTATTACAGTTCTAGAGATAATAACTGCATTATATGGGTAATAATGCACGTTATATTGCTAATAATATAAGTAATAAGTATAATTATTACAGTTCTAGCGATAATAACTGCATTATATGGTTAATAATGCATGTTATATTGATAATATTGGGAGTAATAAGTATATTTATTATAGTTCTAGCGATAATAACTGTATAATATGGGTAATAGTGCATGTTATATTGAGAATAATATAAGTAATAAGTATAATTATTACAGTTCTAGCGATAATAACTGCATTATATGCGTAATAAGGCATGTTATATTGATAATATCGGGAGTAATAAGTATAATTATTATAGGTCTAGCGATAATAATAGTAAAATATGGCTAATAGTGCCTGTTATATTGATAATAATAAAAGTAATAAGTATATTTATTATACTTCTGTCGATAATAACTGCATTATATGGGTAATAATGCATGTTATATTGATAATAATATAAGTAATAAGTGTAATTATTACAGTTCTAGCGATAATAACTCCATTATATGGGTAATAATGCATGTTATATTAATAATAATATAAGTAATAAGTATAATTATTACAGTTCTAGAGATAATAACTGCATTATATGGGTAATAATGCACGTTATATTGCTAATAATATAAGTAATAAGTATAATTATTACAGTTCTAGCGATAATAACTGCATTATATGGGTAATAATGCATGTTATATTGATAATATTGGAAGTAATAAGTATATTTATTACAGTTCTAGCGATAATAACTGCATTATATGGGTAATAATGCACGTTATATTGCTAATAACATAAGTAATAAGTATAATTATTACAGTTCTAGCGATAATAACTGCATTATATGGGTAATAATGCATGTTGTATTGATAATATCGGGAGTAATAAGTATAATTATTATAGTTCTAGGGATAATAATAGTAAAACATGGCAAATAGTGCATGTTATATTTATAATAATAAAAGTAATAAGTATATTTATTACAGTTCTACCGATAATAACTGCATAATATGGGTAATAATGCATGTTATATTGATAATAATAAAAGTACTAAGTATATTTATTATAGTTCTATCGATAATAACTGCATAATATGGGTAATACTGCATGTTATATTGATGATAATAAAAGTAGTAAGTATATTTATTACAGTTCTAGCGATAATAACTGCATTATATGCGTAATAAGGCATGTTCTATTGATAATATCGGGAGTAATAAGTATAATTATTATAGTTCTAGCGATAATAATAGTAAAATATGGCAAATAGTGCATGTTATATTTATAATAATAAAAGTAATAAGTGTATTTATTATACTTCCGTCGATAATAACTGCATTATATGGGTAATAATGCATGTTATATTGATAATAATATAAGTAATAAGTATAATTATTACAGTTCTAGAGATAATAACTGCATTATATGGGTAATAATGCACGTTATACTGCTAATAATATAAGTAGTAAGTATAATTATTACAGTTCTAGCGATAATAACTGCATTATATGGGTAATAATGCATGTTATATTGATAATATTGGGAGTAATAAGTATATTTATTATAGTTCTAGCGATAATAACTGCATAATATGGATAATAATGCATGTTTAATTGATAATAATATAAGTAATAAGTATAATTATTACAGTTCTAGCGATAATAAGTGCATTATATGGGTAATAATGCATGTTGTATTGATAATATCGGGAGTAATAAGTATAAATATTATAGTTCTAGCGATAATAATAGTAAAATATGGCAAATAGTGCATGTCATATTTATAATAATAAAAGTAATAAGTATATTTATTACAGTTCTATCGATAATAACTGCATAATATGGGTAATAATGCATGTTATATTGATAATAATATAGGTAATAAGTATAATTATTACAGTTCTAGTGATAATAACTCCATTATATGGGTAATAATGCATGTTATATTGCTAATAATATAAGTAATAAGTATAATTATTAGAGTTCTAGCGATAATAACTGCATTATATGCGTAATAAGGCATGTTATATTGATAATATCGGGAGTAATAAGTATAATTATTATAGTTCTAGCGATAATAGTAGTAAAATATGGGTAATAGTGCATGTTATATTGATAATAATAAAAGTAATAAGTATATTTATTACAGTTCTATCGATAATATCTGCATAATATGGGTAATAATGCATGTTATGTTGACGATAATAAAAGTAGTACGTATATTTATTACAGTTCTGGCTATAATAACTGCATTATATGGGTAATAATGCACGTTATATTGCTAATAGTATATGTAATAAGTATAATTATTACAGTTCTAGCGATAATAACTCCATTACATGGGTAATAATGCATGTCATACTGATAATAATATAAGTAATAAGTATAATTATTACAGTTCTAGAGATAATAACTGCATTATATGGCTAATAATGCACGTTATATTGCTAATAATATAAGTAATAAGTATAATTATTACAGTTCTAGCGATAATAACTGCATTATATGCGTAATAATGCATGTTATATTGATGATAATAAAAGTAATACGTATATTTATTACAGTTCTAGCGATAATAACTCCATTATATGGGTAATAATGCATGTTACATTGATAATAATATTAGTAATAAGTATAATTATTACAGTTCTAGAGATAATAACTGCATTATATGGGTAATAATGCATGTTATATTGATAATAATATAATTAATAAGTATAATTATTACAGCTCTAGCGATAATAACTGCATTATATGGGTAATAATGCATGTTGTATTGATAATATCGGGAGTAATAAGTATAATTATTATAGTGCTAGCGATAATAATAGTAAAATATGGCAAATAGTGCATGTTATATTGATAATAATAAAAGTAATAAGTATATTTATTACAGTTCTATCGATAATAACTGCATAATATGGGTAATAATGCATGTTATATTGATAATAATATAAGTAATAAGTATAATTATTACAGTTCTAGTGATAATAACTCCATTATATAGGTAATAATGCATGTTATATTGATAATAATATAAGTAATAAGTATAATTATTACAGTTCTAGCGATAATAACTGCATTATGTGGGTAATAATGCATGTTATATTGATAATATTGGGAGTAATAAGTATATTTATTATAGTTCTAGAGATAATAACTGCACTACATGGGTAATAATGCACGTTATATTGCTAATAATATAAGTAATAAGTATAATTATTACAGTTCTAGCGATAATAACTGCATAATATGGGTAATAATGCATGTTATATTGATGATAATAAAAGTAATACGTATATTTATTATAGTTCTATCGATAATAACTGCATAATATGGGTAATAATGCATGTTATAGTGATGATATAAAAGTAATACGTATATTTATTACAGTTCTAGCGATAATAACTCCATTATATGGGTAATAATGCATGTTACATTGATAATAATATTAGTAATAAGTATAATTATTACAGTTCTAGAGATAACAACTGCATTATATGGGTAATAATGCATGTTATATTGATAATATTGGGAGTAATAAGTATATTCATTATAGTTCTTGCGATAATAACTGCATAATATGGGTAATAATGCATGTTATATTGATAATAATATAAGTAATAAGTATAATTATTACAGTTCTAGCGATAATAACTGCATTATATGGGTAATAATGCACGTTATATTGCTAATAATATAAGTAATAAGTATAATTATTACAGTTCTAGCGATAATAACTCCATTATATGGGTAATAATGCATGTTATATTGATAATATCGGGAGTAATAAGTATAATTATTATCGTTCTAGCGATAATAATAGTAAAATATGGCTAATAGTGCATGTTATATTGATAATAGTAAAAGTAATAAGTATCTTTATTACAGTTCTATCGACAATAACTGCACAATATGAGTAATAATGCATGTTATATTGATGATAATAAAAGTAATACGTATATTTATTATAGTTCTAGCGATAATAACTGCATAATATGGGTAATAATGCATGTTATATTGAGAATAATATAAGTAGTAAGTATAATTATTACAGTTCTGGCTATAATAACTGCATTATATGGGTAATAATGCACGTTATATTGCTAATAGTATATGTAATAAGTATAATTATTACAGTTCTAGCGATAATAACTGCATTATATGGGTAATAATGCATGTTATATTGATGATAATAAAAGTAATACGTATATTTATTATAGCTCTATCAATGATAACTGCATAATATGGGAAATTATGCATGTTATATTGATAATAATATAAGTAATAAGTAAAATTATTACAGTTCTAGGGATAATAACTGCATTATATGGGTAATAATGCACGTTATATTGCTAATAATATAAGTAATAAGTATAATTATTACAGTTCTAGCGATAATAACAGCATTATATGGGTAATAATGCACGTTATATTGCTAATAATATAAGTAATAAGTATAATTATTACAGTTCTAGCGATAATAACTGCATTATATGGTTAATAATGCATGTTATATTGATAATATTGGGAGTAATAAGTATATTTATTATAGTTCTAGCGATAATAACTGTATAATATGGGTAATAGTGCATGTTATATTGTGAATAATATAAGTAATAAGTATAACTATTACAGGTCTAGCGATAATAACTGCATTATATGCGTAATAAGGCATGTTATATTGATAATATCGGGAGTAATAAGTATAATTATTATAGGTCTAGCGATAATAATAGTAAAATATGGCTAATAGTGCCTGTTATATTGATAATAATAAAAGTAATAAGTATATTTATTATACTTCTGTCGATAATAACTGCATTATATGGGTAATAATGCATGTTATATTGATAATAATATAAGTAATAAGTATAATTATTACAGTTCTAGAGATAATAACTGCATTATTTGGGTAATAATGCACGTTATACTGCTAATAATATAAGTAGTAAGTACAATTATTACAGTTCTGGCTACAATAACTGCATTATATGGTTAATAATGCATGTTATATTGATAATATCGGGAGTAATAAGTATAATTATTACAGTTCTAGCGATAGTAACTGCATTATGTGGGTAATAATGCATGTTATATTGTTAATATTGGGAGTAATAAGTATATTTATTATAGTTCTAGCGATAATAAGTGCATAATATGGGTAATAATGCATGGTATATTGATAATAATATAAGTAATAAGTATAATTATTATAGTTCTAGCGATAATAATAGTAAAATATGGCTATTAGTGCTTGTTATATTGATAATAATAAACGTTATCAGTATATTTATTACAGTTCTATCGATAATAACTCCATTATATGGCTAATAATGCATGTTATATTGATAATAATATAAGTAATAAGTATAATTATTACAGTTCGAGAGATAATAACTGCATTATTTGGGTAATAATGCACGTTATACTGCTAATAATATAAGTAGTAAGTACAATTATTACAGTTCTGGCTACAATAACTGCATTATATGGTTAATAATGCATGTTATATTGATAATATCGGGAGTAATAAGTATAATTATTATAGTTCTAGCGATAATAATAGTAAAATATGGCTAAGAGTGCATGTTATATTAATAATAGTAAAAGTAATAAGCATCTTTATTTCAGTTCTATCGATAATAACTGCATAATATGGGTAATAATGCATGTTATATTGATGATAATAAAAGTAATACGTATATTTATTACAGTTCTAGCGATAATAACTCCATTATATGGGTAATAATGCATGTTATATTGATAATAATAAAAGTAATAAGTATAATTATTACAGTTCTAGCGATAATAACTGCATTATATGGGTAATAATGCACGTTATATTGCTAATAATATAAGTAATGAGTATAATTATTACAGTTCTAGCGATAATAACTGCATTACATGCGTAATAAGGCATGTTATATTGATAATATCGGGAGTAATAAGTATAATTATTATAGTTCTAGCGATAATAATAGTAAAATATGGCTAATAGTGCATGTTATATTGATAATAGTAAAAGTAATAAGTATCTTTATTACAGTTCTATCGATAATAACTGCATAATATGGGTCATAATGCATGTTATGTTGATGATAATAAAAGTAATACGTATATTTATTATAGTTCTAGCGATAATAACTGCATAATATGGGTAATAATGCATGTTATATTGAGAATAATATAAGTAGTAAGTATAATTATTACAGTTCTGGCTATAATAACTGCATTATATGGGTAATAATGCACGTTATATTGCTAATAGTATATGTAATAAGTATAATTATTACAGTTCTAACGATAATAACTGCATTACATGCGTAATAAGGCATGTTATATTGATAATATCGGGAGTAATAAGTATAATTATTATAGTTCTAGCGATAATAATAGTAAAATATGGCTAATAGTGCATGTTGTATTGATAATAGTAAAAGTAATAAGTATCTTTATTACAGTTCTATCGATAATAACTGCATAATATGGGTCATAATGCATGTTATGTTGATGATAATAAAAGTAATACGTATATTTATTATAGATCTAGCGATAATAACTGCATAATATGGGTAATAATGCATGTTATATTGAGCATAATATAAGTAGTAAGTATAATTATTACAGTTCTGGCTTTAATAACTGCATTATATGGGTAATAATGCACGTTATATTGCTAATAGTATATGTAATAAGTATAATTATTACAGTTCTAGCGATAATAACTCCATTATATTGGTAATAATGCATGTTATATTGCTAATAATATAAGTAATAAGTATATTTATTACAGTTCTATCGTTAATAACTGCATAATATTGGTAATAATGCATGTTATTTTGATGATTATAAAAGTAATACGTATATTTATTATAGCTCTAGCGATAATAACTGCATAATATGGGTTATAATGCATGTTATATTGATGATATTAAATGTAATACGTCTATTTATTATAGTTCTAGCGATAATAACTGCATAATATGGGTAATAATGCATGTTATATTGAGAATAATATAAGTAGTAAGTATAATTATTACAGTTCTGGCTATAATAACTGCATTATATGGGTAATAATGCACGTTATATTGCTAATAGTATATGTAATAAGTATAATTATTACAGTTCTAACGATAATAACTGCATTACATGCGTAATAAGGCATGTTATATTGAGCATAATATAAGTAGTAAGTATAATTATTACAGTTCTGGCTTTAATAACTGCATTATATGGGTAATAATGCACGTTATATTGCTAATAGTATATGTAATAAGTATAATTATTACAGTTCTAGCGATAATAACTCCATTATATGGGTAATAATGCATGTTATATTGCTAATAATATAAGTAATAAGTATATTTATTACAGTTCTATCGTTAATAACTGCATAATATTGGTAATAATGCATGTTATTTTGATGATAATAAAAGTAATACGTATATTTATTATAGCTCTAGCGATAATAACTGCATAATATGGGTTATAATGCATGTTATATTGATGATAATAAAAGTAATACGTCTATTTATTATAGTTCTAGCGATAATAACTGCATAATGTGGGTAATAATGCATGTTATATTGAGAATAATATAAGTAGTAAGTATAATTATTACAGTTCTGGCTATAATAACTGCATTGTATGGGTAATAATGCACGTTATATTGCTAATAGTATATGTAATAAGTATAATTATTACAGTTCTAACGATAATAACTGCATTACATGCGTAATAAGGCATGTTATATTGATAATATCGGGAGTAATAAGTATAATTATTATAGTTCTAGCGATAATAATAGTAAAATATGGCTAATAGTGCATGTTGTATTGATAATAGTAAAAGTAATAAGTATCTTTATTACAGTTCTATCGATAATAACTGCATAATATGGGTCATAATGCATGTTATGTTGATGATAATAAAAGTAATACGTATATTTATTATAGATCTAGCGATAATAACTGCATAATATGGGTAATAATGCATGTTATATTGAGCATAATATAAGTAGTAAGTATAATTATTACAGTTCTGGCTTTAATAACTGCATTATATGGGTAATAATGCACGTTATATTGCTAATAGTATATGTAATAAGTATAATTATTACAGTTCTAGCGATAATAACTCCATTATATGGGTAATAATGCACGTTATATTGCTAATAGTATATGTAATAAGTATAATTATTACAGTTCTAGCGATAATAACTCCATTATATGGGTAATAATGCATGTTATATTGCTAATAATATAAGTAATAAGTATATTTATTACAGTTCTATCGTTAATAACTGCATAATATTGGTAATAATGCATGTTATTTTGATGATTATAAAAGTAATACGTATATTTATTATAGCTCTAGCGATAATAACTGCATAATATGGGTTATAATGCATGTTATATTGATGATATTAAAAGTAATACGTCTATTTATTATAGTTCTAGCGATAATAACTGCATAATATGGGTAATAATGCATGTTATATTGAGAATAATATAAGTAGTAAGTATAATTATTACAGTTCTGGCTATAATAACTGCATTATATGGGTAATAATGCACGTTATATTGCTAATAGTATATGTAATAAGTATAATTATTACAGTTCTAACGATAATAACTGCATTACATGCGTAATAAGGCATGTTATATTGAGCATAATATAAGTAGTAAGTATAATTATTACAGTTCTGGCTTTAATAACTGCATTATATGGGTAATAATGCACGTTATATTGCTAATAGTATATGTAATAAGTATAATTATTACAGTTCTAGCGATAATAACTCCATTATATGGGTAATAATGCATGTTATATTGCTAATAATATAAGTAATAGGTATATTTATTACAGTTCTATCGTTAATAACTGCATAATATTGGTAATAATGCATGTTATTTTGATGATAATAAAAGTAATACGTATATTTATTATAGCTCTAGCGATAATAACTGCATAATATGGGTTATAATGCAAGTTATATTGATGATAATAAAAGTAATACGTCTATTTATTATAGTTCTAGCGATAATAACTGCATAATGTGGGTAATAATGCATGTTATATTGAGAATAATATAAGTAGTAAGTATAATTATTACAGTTCTGGCTATAATAACTGCATTGTATGGGTAATAATGCACGTTATATTGCTAATAGTATATGTAATAAGTATAATTATTACAGTTCTAACGATAATAACTGCATTACATGCGTAATAAGGCATGTTATATTGATAATATCGGGAGTAATAAGTATAATTATTATAGTTCTAGCGATAATAATCGTAAAATATGGCTAATAGTGCATGTTATATTGATAATAGTAAAAGTAATAAGTATCTTTATTACAGTTCTATCGATAATAACTGCATAATATGTGTCATAATGCATGTTATGTTGATGATAATAAAAGTAATACGTATATTTATTATAGTTCTAGTGATAATAATTGCACAATATGGGTAATAATGCACGTTATATTGCTAATAATATAAGTAATGAGTATAATTATTACAGTTCTAGCGATAATAACTGCATTACATGCGTAATAAGGCATGTTATATTGATAATATCGGGAGTAATAAGTATAATTATTATAGTTCTAGCGATAATAATAGTAAAATATGGCTAATAGTGCATGTTATATTAATAATAGTAAAAGTAATAAGTATCTTTATTACAGTTCTATCGATAATAACTGCATAATATGGGTCATAATGCATGTTATGTTGATGATAATAAAAGTAATACGTATATTTATTATAGTTCTAGCGATAATAACTGCATAATATGGGTAATAATGCATGTTATATTGAGAATAATATAAGTAGTAAGTATAATTATTACAGTTCTGGCTATAATAACTGCATTATATGGGTAATAATGCACGTTATATTGCTAATAGTATATGTAATAAGTATAATTATTACAGTTCTAACGATAATAACTGCATTACATGCGTAATAAGGCATGTTATATTGAGCATAATATAAGTAGTAAGTATAATTATTACAGTTCTGGCTTTAATAACTGCATTATATGGGTAATAATGCACGTTATATTGCTAATAGTATATGTAATAAGTATAATTATTACAGTTCTAGCGATAATAACTCCATTATATGGGTAATAATGCATGTTATATTGCTAATAATATAAGTAATAAGTATATTTATTACAGTTCTATCGTTAATAACTGCATAATATTGGTAATAATGCATGTTATTTTGATGATAATAAAAGTAATACGTATATTTATTATAGCTCTAGCGATAATAACTGCATAATATGGGTTATAATGCATGTTATATTGATGATAATAAAAGTAATACGTCTATTTATTATAGTTCTAGCGATAATAACTGCATAATGTGGGTAATAATGCATGTTATATTGAGAATAATATAAGTAGTAAGTATAATTATTACAGTTCTGGCTATAATAACTGCATTGTATGGGTAATAATGCACGTTATATTGCTAATAGTATATGTAATAAGTATAATTATTACAGTTCTAACGATAATAACTGCATTACATGCGTAATAAGGCATGTTATATTGATAATATCGGGAGTAATAAGTATAATTATTATAGTTCCAGCGATAATAATAGTAAAATATGGCTAATAGTGCATGTTGTATTGATAATAGTAAAAGTAATA
Source organism: Megachile leachella (assembly GCA_963576845.1). Classification (NCBI taxonomy): domain Eukaryota; kingdom Metazoa; phylum Arthropoda; class Insecta; order Hymenoptera; family Megachilidae; genus Megachile; species Megachile leachella. Next base: position 413,825 of record CAUYWW010000148.1, on the reverse strand, counting down.
AGTATCTTTATTACAGTTCTATCGATAATAACTGCATAATATGGGTCATAATGCATGTTATGTTGATGATAATAAAAGTAATACGTATATTTATTATAGATCTAGCGATAATAACTGCATAATATGGGTAATAATGCATGTTATATTGAGCATAATATAAGTAGTAAGTATAATTATTACAGTTCTGGCTTTAATAACTGCATTATATGGGTAATAATGCACGTTATATTGCTAATAGTATATGTAATAAGTATAATTATTACAGTTCTAGCGATAATAACTCCATTATATGGGTAATAATGCACGTTATATTGCTAATAGTATATGTAATAAGTATAATTATTACAGTTCTAGCGATAATAACTCCATTATATGGGTAATAATGCATGTTATATTGCTAATAATATAAGTAATAAGTATATTTATTACAGTTCTATCGTTAATAACTGCATAATATTGGTAATAATGCATGTTATTTTGATGATTATAAAAGTAATACGTATATTTATTATAGCTCTAGCGATAATAACTGCATAATATGGGTTATAATGCATGTTATATTGATGATATTAAAAGTAATACGTCTATTTATTATAGTTCTAGCGATAATAACTGCATAATATGGGTAATAATGCATGTTATATTGAGAATAATATAAGTAGTAAGTATAATTATTACAGTTCTGGCTATAATAACTGCATTATATGGGTAATAATGCACGTTATATTGCTAATAGTATATGTAATAAGTATAATTATTACAGTTCTAACGATAATAACTGCATTACATGCGTAATAAGGCATGTTATATTGAGCATAATATAAGTAGTAAGTATAATTATTACAGTTCTGGCTTTAATAACTGCATTATATGGGTAATAATGCACGTTATATTGCTAATAGTATATGTAATAAGTATAATTATTACAGTTCTAGCGATAATAACTCCATTATATGGGTAATAATGCATGTTATATTGCTAATAATATAAGTAATAAGTATATTTATTACAGTTCTATCGTTAATAACTGCATAATATTGGTAATAATGCATGTTATTTTGATGATAATAAAAGTAATACGTATATTTATTATAGCTCTAGCGATAATAACTGCATAATATGGGTTATAATGCAAGTTATATTGATGATAATAAAAGTAATACGTCTATTTATTATAGTTCTAGCGATAATAACTGCATAATGTGGGTAATAATGCATGTTATATTGAGAATAATATAAGTAGTAAGTATAATTATTACAGTTCTGGCTATAATAACTGCATTGTATGGGTAATAATGCACGTTATATTGCTAATAGTATATGTAATAAGTATAATTATTACAGTTCTAACGATAATAACTGCATTACATGCGTAATAAGGCATGTTATATTGATAATATCGGGAGTAATAAGTATAATTATTATAGTTCTAGCGATAATAATCGTAAAATATGGCTAATAGTGCATGTTATATTGATAATAGTAAAAGTAATAAGTATCTTTATTACAGTTCTATCGATAATAACTGCATAATATGTGTCATAATGCATGTTATGTTGATGATAATAAAAGTAATACGTATATTTATTATAGTTCTAGTGATAATAATTGCACAATATGGGTAATAATGCACGTTATATTGCTAATAATATAAGTAATGAGTATAATTATTACAGTTCTAGCGATAATAACTGCATTACATGCGTAATAAGGCATGTTATATTGATAATATCGGGAGTAATAAGTATAATTATTATAGTTCTAGCGATAATAATAGTAAAATATGGCTAATAGTGCATGTTATATTAATAATAGTAAAAGTAATAAGTATCTTTATTACAGTTCTATCGATAATAACTGCATAATATGGGTCATAATGCATGTTATGTTGATGATAATAAAAGTAATACGTATATTTATTATAGTTCTAGCGATAATAACTGCATAATATGGGTAATAATGCATGTTATATTGAGAATAATATAAGTAGTAAGTATAATTATTACAGTTCTGGCTATAATAACTGCATTATATGGGTAATAATGCACGTTATATTGCTAATAGTATATGTAATAAGTATAATTATTACAGTTCTAACGATAATAACTGCATTACATGCGTAATAAGGCATGTTATATTGATAATATCGGGAGTAATAAGTATAATTATTATAGTTCTAGCGATAATAATAGTAAAATATGGCTAATAGTGCATGTTGTATTGATAATAGTAAAAGTAATAAGTATCTTTATTACAGTTCTATCGATAATAACTGCATAATATGGGTCATAATGCATGTTATGTTGATGATAATAAAAGTAATACGTATATTTATTATAGATCTAGCGATAATAACTGCATAATATGGGTAATAATGCATGTTATATTGAGCATAATATAAGTAGTAAGTATAATTATTACAGTTCTGGCTTTAATAACTGCATTATATGGGTAATAATGCACGTTATATTGCTAATAGTATATGTAATAAGTATAATTATTACAGTTCTAGCGATAATAACTCCATTATATGGGTAATAATGCACGTTATATTGCTAATAGTATATGTAATAAGTATAATTATTACAGTTCTAGCGATAATAACTCCATTATATGGGTAATAATGCATGTTATATTGCTAATAATATAAGTAATAAGTATAATTATTACAGTTCTAGCGATAATAAGTGCACTATATGCGTAATAAGGCATGTTATATTGATAATATCGGGAGTAATAAGTATAATTATTATAGTTCTAGCGATAATAATAGTAAAATATGGCTAATAGTGCATGTTATATTGATAATAGTAAAAGTAATAAGTATCTTTATTACAGTTCTATCGATAATAACTGCATAATATGGGTCATAATGCATGTTATGTTGATGATAATAAAAGTAATACGTATATTTATTATGGTTCTAGCGATAATAACTGCATAATATGGGTAATAATGCATGTTATATTGAGAATAATATAAGTAGTAAGTATAATTATTACAGTTGTGGCTATAATAACTGCATTATATGGGTAATAATGCACGTTATATTGCTAATAGTATATGTAATAAGTATAATTATTACAGTTCTAACGATAATAACTGCATTACATGCGTAATAAGGCATGTTATATTGAGCATAATATAAGTAGTAAGTATAATTATTACAGTTCTGGCTTTAATAACCGCATTATATGGGTAATAATGCACGTTATATTGCTAATAGTATATGTAATAAGTATAATTATTACAGTTCTAGCGATAATAACTCCATTATATGGGTAATAATGCACGTTATATTGCTAATAGTATATGTAATAAGTATAATTATTACAGTTCTAGCGATAATAACTCCATTATATGGGTAATAATGCACGTTATATTGCTAATAATATAAGTAATGAGTATAATTATTACAGTTCTAGCGATAATAACTGCATTACATGCGTAATAAGGCATGTTATATTGATAATATCGGGAGTAATAAGTATAATTATTATAGTTCTAGCGATAATAATAGTAAAATATGGCTAATAGTGCATGTTATATTGATAATAGTAAAAGTAATAAGTATCTTTATTACAGTTCTATCGATAATAACTGCATAATATGGGTCATAATGCATGTTATGTTGATGATAATAAAAGTAATACGTATATTTATTATAGTTCTAGCGATAATAACTGCATAATATGGGTAATAATGCATGTTATATTGAGAATAATATAAGTAGTAAGTATAATTATTACAGTTCTGGCTATAATAACTGCATTATATGGGTAATAATGCACGTTATATTGCTAATAGTATATGTAATAAGTATAATTATTACAGTTCTAACGATAATAACTGCATTACATGCGTAATAAGGCATGTTATATTGATAATATCGGGAGTAATAAGTATAATTATTATAGTTCTAGCGATAATAATAGTAAAATATGGCTAATAGTGCATGTTGTATTGATAATAGTAAAAGTAATAAGTATCTTTATTACAGTTCTATCGATAATAACTGCATAATATGGGTAATAATGCATGTTATGTTGATGATAATAAAAGTAATACGTCTATTTATTATAGTTCTAGCGATAATAACTGCATAATATGGGTAATAATGCGTGTTATATTGAGAATAATATAAGTAGTAAGTATAATTATTACAGTTCTGGCTATAATGACTGCATTATATGGGTAATAATGCACGTTATATTGCTAATAGTATATGTAATAAGTATAATTATTACAGTTCTAACGATAATAACCGCATTACATGCGTAATAAGGCATGTTATATTGATAATATCGGGAGTAATAAGTATAATTATTATAGTTCTAGCGATAATAATAGTAAAATATGGCTAATAGTGCATGTTATATTGATAATGGTAAAAGTAATAAGTATCTTTATTACAGTTCTATCGATAATAACTGCATAATATGGGTAATAATGCATGTTATGTTGATGATAATAAAAGTAATACGTCTATTTATTATAGTTCTAGCGATAATAACTGCATAATATGGGTAATAATGCATGTTATATTGAGAATAATATGAGTAGTAAGTATAATTATTACAGTTGTGGCTATAATAACTGCATTATATGGGTAATAATGCACGTTATATTGCTAATAGTATATGTAATAAGTATAATTATTATAGTTCTAGCGATAATAATAGTAAAATATGGCTATTAGTGCATGTTATATTGATAATAGTAAATGTAATAAGTATCTTTATTACAGTTCTATCGATAATAAGTGCATAATATTGGTAATAATGCATATTATATTGATGATAATAAAAGTAATACGTTTATTTATTATAGTTCTAGCGATAATAACTGCATAATATGGGTAATAATGCATGTTATATTGAGAATAATATAAGCAGTAAGTATAATTATTACAGTTCTAGCGATAATCACTGCATTATATGCGTAATAAGGCATGTTATATTGATAATATCGGGAGTAATAAGTATAATTATTATAGTTCTAGCGATAATAATAGTAAAATATGGCTATTAGTGCATGTTATATTGATAATAGTAAATGTAATAAGTATCTTTATTACAGTTCTATCGATAATAAGTGCATAATATTGGTAAGAGTGATGCCCACTTGGACGCCGACCGTTTGGACGCGTCCCGATTGGACGGTCCCGATTCTACTCGTTCCAATTCGAGGCGGTGCCGATTGGACGCGTTCCAATTCTAAGCAGGGCTTATAGAACCTAACCTAACCAAATCTAACCTCTTCGAATTGGGACGCGTCCAATCGGCACCGCTTCGAATTGGAACGCGTCGAATCGGGACCGTCCAAACGGAACGCGTCCAATCGGTCGACGTCCAAGTGGGACACCCCCATTGGTAATAATGCATATTATATTGATGATAATAAAAGTAATACGTCTATTTATTATAGTTCTAGCGATAATAACTGCATAATATGGGTAATAATGCATGTTATATTGAGAATAATATAAGCAGTAAGTATAATTATTACAGTTCTGGCTATAATAACTGCATTATATGGGTAATAATGCACGTTATATTGCTAATAGTATATGTAATAAGTATAATTATTACAGTTCTAACGATAATAACCGCATTACATGCGTAATAAGGCATGTTATATTGATAATATCGGGAGTAATAAGTATAATTATTATAGTTCTAGCGATAATAATAGTAAAATATGGCTAATAGTGCATGTTATATTGATAATGGTAAAAGTAATAAGTATCTTTATTACAGTTCTATCGATAATAACTGCATAATATGGGTAATAATGCATGTTATGTTGATGATAATAAAAGTAATACGTCTATTTATTATAGTTCTAGCGATAATAACTGCATAATATGGGTAATAATGCATGTTATATTGAGAATAATATGAGTAGTAAGTATAATTATTACAGTTGTGGCTATAATAACTGCATTATATGGGTAATAATGCACGTTATATTGCTAATAGTATATGTAATAAGTATAATTATTACAGTTCTAACGATAATAACTGCATTACATGCGTAATAAGGCATGTTATATTGATAATATCGGGAGTAATAAGTATAATTATTATAGTTCTAACGATAATAATAGTAAAATATGGCTAATAGTGCATGTTATATTGATAATTGTAAAAGTAATAAGTATCTTTATTACAGTTCTATCGATAATAACTGCATAATATGGGTCATAATGCACGTTATGTTGATGATAATAAAAGTAATACGTATATTTATTATGGTTCTAGCGATAATAACTGCATAATATGGCTAATAGTGCATGTTATATTGATAATAGTAAAAGTAATAAGTATCTTTATTACAGTTCTATCGATAATAACTGCATAATATGGGTCATAATGCATGTTATATTGATAATAATATAAGTAATAAGTATAATTATTACAGTTCTAGCGATAATAACTGCATTACATGGGTAATAATGCACGTTATATTGCTAATAATATAAGTAATGAGTATAATTATTACAGTTCTAGCGATAATAACTGCATTACATGCGTAATAAGGCATGTTATATTGATAATATCGGGAGTAATAAGTATAATTATTATAGTTCTAGCGATAATAATAGTAAAATATGGCTAATAGTGCATGTTATATTGATAATAGTAAAAGTAATAAGTATCTTTATTACAGTTCTATCGATAATAACTGCATAATATGGGTAATAATGCATGTTATGTTGATGATAATAAAAGTAATACGTCTATTTATTATAGTTCTAGCGATAATAACTGCATAATATGGGTAATAATGCATGTTATATTGAGAATAATATGAGTAGTAAGTATAATTATTACAGTTGTGGCTATAATAACTGCATTATATGGGTAATAATGCACGTTATATTGCTAATAGTATATGTAATAAGTATAATTATTATAGTTCTAGCGATAATAATAGTAAAATATGGCTATTAGTGCATGTTATATTGATAATAGTAAATGTAATAAGTATCTTTATTACAGTTCTATCGATAATAAGTGCATAATATTGGTAATAATGCATATTATATTGATGATAATAAAAGTAATACGTTTATTTATTATAGTTCTAGCGATAATAACTGCATAATATGGGTAATAATGCATGTTATATTGAGAATAATATAAGCAGTAAGTATAATTATTACAGTTCTGGCTATAATAACTGCATTATATGGGTAATAATGCACGTTATATTGCTAATAGTATATGTAATAAGTATAATTATTACAGTTCTAACGATAATAACTGCATTACATGCGTAATAAGGCATGTTATATTGATAATATCGGGAGTAATAAGTATAATTATTATAGTTCTAGCGATAATAATAGTAAAATATGGCTAATAGTGCATGTTATATTGATAATAGTAAAAGTAATAAGTATCTTCATTACAGTTCTATCGATAATAACTGCATAATATGGGTCATAATGCATGTTATATTGATAATAATATAAGTAATAAGTATAATTATTACAGTTCTAGCGATAATAACTGCATTACATGGGTAATAATGCACGTTATATTGCTAATAATATAAGTAATAAGTATAATTATTACAGTTCTAGCGATAATCACTGAATTATATGCGTAATAAGGCATGTTATATTGATAATATCGGGAGTAATAAGTATAATTATTATAGTTCTAGCGATAATAATAGTAAAATATGGCTATTAGTGCATGTTATATTGATAATAGTAAATGTAATAAGTATCTTTATTACAGTTCTATCGATAATAAGTGCATAATATTGGTAATAATGCATATTATATTGATGATAATAAAAGTAATACGTCTATTTATTATAGTTCTAGCGATAATAACTGCATAATATGGGTAATAATGCATGTTATATTGAGAATAATATAAGCAGTAAGTATAATTATTACAGTTCTGGCTATAATAACTGCATTATATGGGTAATAATGCACGTTATATTGCTAATAGTATATGTAATAAGTATAATTATTACAGTTCTAACGATAATAACTGCATTACATGCGTAATAAGGCATGTTATATTGATAATATCGGGAGTAATAAGTATAATTATTATAGTTCTAGCGATAATAATAGTAAAATATGGCTAATAGTGCATGTTATATTGATAATAGTAAAAGTAATAAGTATCTTTATTACAGTTCTATCGATAATAACTGCATAATATGGGTCATAATGCATGTTATATTGATAATAATATAAGTAATAAGTATAATTATTACAGTTCTAGCGATAATAACTGCATTACATGGGTAATAATGCACGTTATATTGCTAATAATATAAGTAATAAGTATAATTATTACAGTTCTAGCGATAATCACTGCATTATATGCGTAATAAGGCATGTTATATTGATAATATCGGGAGTAATAAGTATAATTATTATAGTTCTAGCGATAATAATAGTAAAATATGGCTATTAGTGCATGTTATATTGATAATAGTAAATGTAATAAGTATCTTTATTACAGTTCTATCGATAATAAGTGCATAATATTGGTAATAATGCATATTATATTGATGATAATAAAAGTAATACGTCTATTTATTATAGTTCTAGCGATAATAACTGCATAATATGGGTAATAATGCATGTTATATTGAGAATAATATAAGCAGTAAGTATAATTATTACAGTTCTGGCTATAATAACTGCATTATATGGGTAATAATGCACGTTATACTGCTAATAGTATATGTAATAAGTATAATTATTACAGTTCTAACGATAATAACCGCATTACATGCGTAATAAGGCATGTTATATTGAGCATAATATAAGTAGTAAGTATAATTATTACAGTTCTGGCTTTAATAACTGCATTATATGGGTAATAATGCACGTTATATTGCTAATAGTATATGTAATAAGTATAATTATTACAGTTCTAGCGATAATAACTCCATTATATGGGTAATAATGCATGTTATATTGCTAATAATATAAGTAATAAGTATATTTATTACAGTTCTATCGATAATAACTGCATAATATGGGTCATAATGCATGTTATATTGATAATAATATAAGTAATAAGTATAATTATTACAGTTCTAGCGATAATAACTGCATTACATGGGTAATAATGCACGTTATATTGCTAATAATATAAGTAATAAGTATAATTATTACAGTTCTAGCGATAATCACTGCATTATATGCGTAATAAGGCATGTTATATTGATAATATCGGGAGTAATAAGTATAATTATTATAGTTCTAGCGATAATAATAGTAAAATATGGCTATTAGTGCATGTTATATTGATAATAGTAAATGTAATAAGTATCTTTATTACAGTTCTATCGATAATAAGTGCATAATATTGGTAATAATGCATATTATATTGATGATAATAAAAGTAATACGTCTATTTATTATAGTTCTAGCGATAATAACTGCATAATATGGGTAATAATGCATGTTATATTGAGAATAATATAAGCAGTAAGTATAATTATTACAGTTCTGGCTATAATAACTGCATTATATGGGTAATAATGCACGTTATATTGCTAATAGTATATGTAATAAGTATAATTATTACAGTTCTAGCGATAATAACTCCATTATATGGGTAATAATGCACGTTATATTGCTAATAGTATATGTAATAAGTATAATTATTACAGTTCTAGCGATAATAACTCCATTATATGGGTAATAATGCATGTTATATTGCTAATAATATAAGTAATAAGTATATTTATTACAGTTCTATCGTTAATAACTGCATAATATTGGTAATAATGCATGTTATTTTGATGATTATAAAAGTAATACGTATATTTATTATAGCTCTAGCGATAATAACTGCATAATATGGGTTATAATGCATGTTATATTGATGATAATAAAAGTAATACGTCTATTTATTATAGTTCTAGCGATAATAACTGCATAATGTGGGTAATAATGCATGTTATATTGAGAATAATATAAGTAGTAAGTATAATTATTACAGTTCTGGCTATAATAACTGCATTGTATGGGTAATAATGCACGTTATATTGCTAATAGTATATGTAATAAGTATAATTATTACAGTTCTAACGATAATAACTGCATTACATGCGTAATAAGGCATGTTATATTGATAATATCGGGAGTAATAAGTATAATTATTATAGTTCTAGCGATAATAATAGTAAAATATGGCTAATAGTGCATGTTATATTGATAATAGTAAAAGTAATAAGTATCTTTATTACAGTTCTATCGATAATAACTGCATAATATGTGTCATAATGCATGTTATGTTGATGATAATAAAAGTAATACGTATATTTATTATAGTTCTAGTGATAATAATTGCACAATATGGGTAATAATGCACGTTATATTGCTAATAATATAAGTAATGAGTATAATTATTACAGTTCTAGCGATAATAACTGCATTACATGCGTAATAAGGCATGTTATATTGATAATATCGGGAGTAATAAGTATAATTATTATAGTTCTAGCGATAATAATAGTAAAATATGGCTAATAGTGCATGTTATATTAATAATAGTAAAAGTAATAAGTATCTTTATTACAGTTCTATCGATAATAACTGCATAATATGGGTCATAATGCATGTTATGTTGATGATAATAAAAGTAATACGTATATTTATTATAGTTCTAGCGATAATAACTGCATAATATGGGTAATAATGCATGTTATATTGAGAATAATATAAGTAGTAAGTATAATTATTACAGTTCTGGCTATAATAACTGCATTATATGGGTAATAATGCACGTTATATTGCTAATAGTATATGTAATAAGTATAATTATTACAGTTCTAACGATAATAACTGCATTACATGCGTAATAAGGCATGTTATATTGATAATATCGGGAGTAATAAGTATAATTATTATAGTTCTAGCGATAATAATAGTAAAATATGGCTAATAGTGCATGTTGTATTGATAATAGTAAAAGTAATAAGTATCTTTATTACAGTTCTATCGATAATAACTGCATAATATGGGTCATAATGCATGTTATGTTGATGATAATAAAAGTAATACGTATATTTATTATAGATCTAGCGATAATAACTGCATAATATGGGTAATAATGCATGTTATATTGAGCATAATATAAGTAGTAAGTATAATTATTACAGTTCTGGCTTTAATAACTGCATTATATGGGTAATAATGCACGTTATATTGCTAATAGTATATGTAATAAGTATAATTATTACAGTTCTAGCGATAATAACTCCATTATATGGGTAATAATGCACGTTATATTGCTAATAGTATATGTAATAAGTATAATTATTACAGTTCTAGCGATAATAACTCCATTATATGGGTAATAATGCATGTTATATTGCTAATAATATAAGTAATAAGTATAATTATTACAGTTCTAGCGATAATAAGTGCACTATATGCGTAATAAGGCATGTTATATTGATAATATCGGGAGTAATAAGTATAATTATTATAGTTCTAGCGATAATAATAGTAAAATATGGCTAATAGTGCATGTTATATTGATAATAGTAAAAGTAATAAGTATCTTTATTACAGTTCTATCGATAATAACTGCATAATATGGGTCATAATGCATGTTATGTTGATGATAATAAAAGTAATACGTATATTTATTATGGTTCTAGCGATAATAACTGCATAATATGGGTAATAATGCATGTTATATTGAGAATAATATAAGTAGTAAGTATAATTATTACAGTTGTGGCTATAATAACTGCATTATATGGGTAATAATGCACGTTATATTGCTAATAGTATATGTAATAAGTATAATTATTACAGTTCTAACGATAATAACTGCATTACATGCGTAATAAGGCATGTTATATTGAGCATAATATAAGTAGTAAGTATAATTATTACAGTTCTGGCTTTAATAACTGCATTATATGGGTAATAATGCACGTTATATTGCTAATAGTATATGTAATAAGTATAATTATTACAGTTCTGGCTTTAATAACTGCATTATATGGGTAATAATGCACGTTATATTGCTAATAGTATATGTAATAAGTATAATTATTACAGTTCTAGCGATAATAACTCCATTATATGGGTAATAATGCACGTTATATTGCTAATAGTATATGTAATAAGTATAATTATTACAGTTCTAGCGATAATAACTCCATTATATGGGTAATAATGCATGTTATATTGCTAATAATATAAGTAATAAGTATATTTATTACAGTTCTATCGTTAATAACTGCATAATATTGGTAGTAATGCATGTTATTTTGATGATTATAAAAGTAATACGTATATTTATTATAGCTCTAGCGATAATAACTGCATAATATGGGTTATAATGCATGTTATATTGATGATAATAAAAGTAATACGTCTATTTATTATAGTTCTAGCGATAATAACTGCATAATATGGGTAATAATGCATGTTATATTGAGAATAATATAAGTAGTAAGTATAATTATTACAGTTCTGGCTATAATAACTGCATTATATGGGTAATAATGCACGTTATATTGCTAATAGTATATGTAATAAGTATAATTATTACAGTTCTAACGATAATAACTGCATTATATGGGTAATAATGCACGTTATATTGCTAATAGTATATGTAATAAGTATAATTATTACAGTTCTAGCGATAATAACTCCATTATATGGGTAATAATGCATGTTATATTGCTAATAATATAAGTAATAAGTATAATTATTACAGTTCTAGCGATAATAAGTGCACTATATGCGTAATAAGGCATGTTATATTGATAATATCGGGAGTAATAAGTATAATTATTATAGTTCTAGCGATAATAATAGTAAAATATGGCTAATAGTGCATGTTATATTGATAATAGTAAAAGTAATAAGTATCTTTATTACAGTTCTATCGATAATAACTGCATAATATGGGTCATAATGCATGTTATGTTGATGATAATAAAAGTAATACGTATATTTATTATGGTTCTAGCGATAATAACTGCATAATATGGGTAATAATGCATGTTATATTGAGAATAATATAAGTAGTAAGTATAATTATTACAGTTGTGGCTATAATAACTGCATTATATGGGTAATAATGCACGTTATATTGCTAATAGTATATGTAATAAGTATAATTATTACAGTTCTAACGATAATAACTGCATTACATGCGTAATAAGGCATGTTATATTGATAATATCGGGAGTAATAAGTATAATTATTATAGTTCTAGCGATAATAATAGTAAAATATGGCTAATAGTGCATGTTGTATTGATAATAGTAAAAGTAATAAGTATCTTTATTACAGTTCTATCGATAATAACTGCATAATATGGGTCATAATGCATGTTATGTTGATGATAATAAAAGTAATACGTATATTTATTATAGATCTAGCGATAATAACTGCATAATATGGGTAATAATGCATGTTATATTGAGCATAATATAAGTAGTAAGTATAATTATTACAGTTCTGGCTTTAATAACTGCATTATATGGGTAATAATGCACGTTATATTGCTAATAGTATATGTAATAAGTATAATTATTACAGTTCTAGCGATAATAACTCCATTATATGGGTAATAATGCACGTTATATTGCTAATAGTATATGTAATAAGTATAATTATTACAGTTCTAGCGATCATAACTCCATTATATGGGTAATAATGCATGTTATATTGCTAATAATATAAGTAATAAGTATATTTATTACAGTTCTATCGTTAATAACTGCATAATATTGGTAATAATGCATGTTATTTTGATGATTATAAAAGTAATACGTATATTTATTATAGCTCTAGCGATAATAACTGCATAATATGGGTTATAATGCATGTTATATTGATGATATTAAAAGTAATACGTCTATTTATTATAGTTCTAGCGATAATAACTGCATAATATGGGTAATAATGCATGTTATATTGAGAATAATATAAGTAGTAAGTATAATTATTACAGTTCTGGCTATAATAACTGCATTATATGGGTAATAATGCACGTTATATTGCTAATAGTATATGTAATAAGTATAATTATTACAGTTCTAACGATAATAACTGCATTACATGCGTAATAAGGCATGTTATATTGAGCATAATATAAGTAGTAAGTATAATTATTACAGTTCTGGCTTTAATAACTGCATTATATGGGTAATAATGCACGTTATATTGCTAATAGTATATGTAATAAGTATAATTATTACAGTTCTAGCGATAATAACTCCATTATATGGGTAATAATGCATGTTATATTGCTAATAATATAAGTAATAAGTATATTTATTACAGTTCTATCGTTAATAACTGCATAATATTGGTAATAATGCATGTTATTTTGATGATAATAAAAGTAATACGTATATTTATTATAGCTCTAGCGATAATAACTGCATAATATGGGTTATAATGCATGTTATATTGATGATAATAAAAGTAATACGTCTATTTATTATAGTTCTAGCGATAATAACTGCATAATGTGGGTAATAATGCATGTTATATTGAGAATAATATAAGTAGTAAGTATAATTATTACAGTTCTGGCTATAATAACTGCATTGTATGGGTAATAATGCACGTTATATTGCTAATAGTATATGTAATAAGTATAATTATTACAGTTCTAACGATAATAACTGCATTACATGCGTAATAAGGCATGTTATATTGATAATATCGGGAGTAATAAGTATAATTATTATAGTTCTAGCGATAATAATAGTAAAATATGGCTAATAGTGCATGTTATATTGATAATAGTAAAAGTAATAAGTATCTTTATTACAGTTCTATCGATAATAACTGCATAATATGTGTCATAATGCATGTTATGTTGATGATAATAAAAGTAATACGTATATTTATTATAGTTCTAGTGATAATAATTGCACAATATGGGTAATAATGCACGTTATATTGCTAATAATATAAGTAATGAGTATAATTATTACAGTTCTAGCGATAATAACTGCATTACATGCGTAATAAGGCATGTTATATTGATAATATCGGGAGTAATAAGTATAATTATTATAGTTCTAGCGATAATAATAGTAAAATATGGCTAATAGTGCATGTTATATTAATAATAGTAAAAGTAATAAGTATCTTTATTACAGTTCTATCGATAATAACTGCATAATATGGGTCATAATGCATGTTATGTTGATGATAATAAAAGTAATACGTATATTTATTATAGTTCTAGCGATAATAACTGCATAATATGGGTAATAATGCATGTTATATTGAGAATAATATAAGTAGTAAGTATAATTATTACAGTTCTGGCTATAATAACTGCATTATATGGGTAATAATGCACGTTATATTGCTAATAGTATATGTAATAAGTATAATTATTACAGTTCTAACGATAATAACTGCATTACATGCGTAATAAGGCATGTTATATTGATAATATCGGGAGTAATAAGTATAATTATTATAGTTCTAGCGATAATAATAGTAAAATATGGCTAATAGTGCATGTTGTATTGATAATAGTAAAAGTAATAAGTATCTTTATTACAGTTCTATCGATAATAACTGCATAATATGGGTCATAATGCATGTTATGTTGATGATAATAAAAGTAATACGTATATTTATTATAGATCTAGCGATAATAACTGCATAATATGGGTAATAATGCATGTTATATTGAGCATAATATAAGTAGTAAGTATAATTATTACAGTTCTGGCTTTAATAACTGCATTATATGGGTAATAATGCACGTTATATTGCTAATAGTATATGTAATAAGTATAATTATTACAGTTCTAGCGATAATAACTCCATTATATGGGTAATAATGCACGTTATATTGCTAATAGTATATGTAATAAGTATAATTATTACAGTTCTAGCGATAATAACTCCATTATATGGGTAATAATGCATGTTATATTGCTAATAATATAAGTAATAAGTATAATTATTACAGTTCTAGCGATAATAAGTGCACTATATGCGTAATAAGGCATGTTATATTGATAATATCGGGAGTAATAAGTATAATTATTATAGTTCTAGCGATAATAATAGTAAAATATGGCTAATAGTGCATGTTATATTGATAATAGTAAAAGTAATAAGTATCTTTATTACAGTTCTATCGATAATAACTGCATAATATGGGTCATAATGCATGTTATGTTGATGATAATAAAAGTAATACGTATATTTATTATGGTTCTAGCGATAATAACTGCATAATATGGGTAATAATGCATGTTATATTGAGAATAATATAAGTAGTAAGTATAATTATTACAGTTGTGGCTATAATAACTGCATTATATGGGTAATAATGCACGTTATATTGCTAATAGTATATGTAATAAGTATAATTATTACAGTTCTAACGATAATAACTGCATTACATGCGTAATAAGGCATGTTATATTGAGCATAATATAAGTAGTAAGTATAATTATTACAGTTCTGGCTTTAATAACTGCATTATATGGGTAATAATGCACGTTATATTGCTAATAGTATATGTAATAAGTATAATTATTACAGTTCTGGCTTTAATAACTGCATTATATGGGTAATAATGCACGTTATATTGCTAATAGTATATGTAATAAGTATAATTATTACAGTTCTAGCGATAATAACTCCATTATATGGGTAATAATGCACGTTATATTGCTAATAGTATATGTAATAAGTATAATTATTACAGTTCTAGCGATAATAACTCCATTATATGGGTAATAATGCATGTTATATTGCTAATAATATAAGTAATAAGTATATTTATTACAGTTCTATCGTTAATAACTGCATAATATTGGTAGTAATGCATGTTATTTTGATGATTATAAAAGTAATACGTATATTTATTATAGCTCTAGCGATAATAACTGCATAATATGGGTTATAATGCATGTTATATTGATGATAATAAAAGTAATACGTCTATTTATTATAGTTCTAGCGATAATAACTGCATAATATGGGTAATAATGCATGTTATATTGAGAATAATATAAGTAGTAAGTATAATTATTACAGTTCTGGCTATAATAACTGCATTATATGGGTAATAATGCACGTTATATTGCTAATAGTATATGTAATAAGTATAATTATTACAGTTCTAACGATAATAACTGCATTATATGGGTAATAATGCACGTTATATTGCTAATAGTATATGTAATAAGTATAATTATTACAGTTCTAGCGATAATAACTCCATTATATGGGTAATAATGCATGTTATATTGCTAATAATATAAGTAATAAGTATAATTATTACAGTTCTAGCGATAATAAGTGCACTATATGCGTAATAAGGCATGTTATATTGATAATATCGGGAGTAATAAGTATAATTATTATAGTTCTAGCGATAATAATAGTAAAATATGGCTAATAGTGCATGTTATATTGATAATAGTAAAAGTAATAAGTATCTTTATTACAGTTCTATCGATAATAACTGCATAATATGGGTCATAATGCATGTTATGTTGATGATAATAAAAGTAATACGTATATTTATTATGGTTCTAGCGATAATAACTGCATAATATGGGTAATAATGCATGTTATATTGAGAATAATATAAGTAGTAAGTATAATTATTACAGTTGTGGCTATAATAACTGCATTATATGGGTAATAATGCACGTTATATTGCTAATAGTATATGTAATAAGTATAATTATTACAGTTCTAACGATAATAACTGCATTACATGCGTAATAAGGCATGTTATATTGATAATATCGGGAGTAATAAGTATAATTATTATAGTTCTAGCGATAATAATAGTAAAATATGGCTAATAGTGCATGTTGTATTGATAATAGTAAAAGTAATAAGTATCTTTATTACAGTTCTATCGATAATAACTGCATAATATGGGTCATAATGCATGTTATGTTGATGATAATAAAAGTAATACGTATATTTATTATAGATCTAGCGATAATAACTGCATAATATGGGTAATAATGCATGTTATATTGAGCATAATATAAGTAGTAAGTATAATTATTACAGTTCTGGCTTTAATAACTGCATTATATGGGTAATAATGCACGTTATATTGCTAATAGTATATGTAATAAGTATAATTATTACAGTTCTAGCGATAATAACTCCATTATATGGGTAATAATGCACGTTATATTGCTAATAGTATATGTAATAAGTATAATTATTACAGTTCTAGCGATCATAACTCCATTATATGGGTAATAATGCATGTTATATTGCTAATAATATAAGTAATAAGTATATTTATTACAGTTCTATCGTTAATAACTGCATAATATTGGTAATAATGCATGTTATTTTGATGATTATAAAAGTAATACGTATATTTATTATAGCTCTAGCGATAATAACTGCATAATATGGGTTATAATGCATGTTATATTGATGATATTAAAAGTAATACGTCTATTTATTATAGTTCTAGCGATAATAACTGCATAATATGGGTAATAATGCATGTTATATTGAGAATAATATAAGTAGTAAGTATAATTATTACAGTTCTGGCTATAATAACTGCATTATATGGGTAATAATGCACGTTATATTGCTAATAGTATATGTAATAAGTATAATTATTACAGTTCTAACGATAATAACTGCATTACATGCGTAATAAGGCATGTTATATTGAGCATAATATAAGTAGTAAGTATAATTATTACAGTTCTGGCTTTAATAACTGCATTATATGGGTAATAATGCACGTTATATTGCTAATAGTATATGTAATAAGTATAATTATTACAGTTCTAGCGATAATAACTCCATTATATGGGTAATAATGCATGTTATATTGCTAATAATATAAGTAATAAGTATATTTATTACAGTTCTATCGTTAATAACTGCATAATATTGGTAATAATGCATGTTATTTTGATGATAATAAAAGTAATACGTATATTTATTATAGCTCTAGCGATAATAACTGCATAATATGGGTTATAATGCATGTTATATTGATGATAATAAAAGTAATACGTCTATTTATTATAGTTCTAGCGATAATAACTGCATAATGTGGGTAATAATGCATGTTATATTGAGAATAATATAAGTAGTAAGTATAATTATTACAGTTCTGGCTATAATGACTGCATTGTATGGGTAATAATGCACGTTATATTGCTAATAGTATATGTAATAAGTATAATTATTACAGTTCTAACGATAATAACTGCATTACATGCGTAATAAGGCATGTTATATTGATAATATCGGGAGTAATAAGTATAATTATTATAGTTCTAGCGATAATAATAGTAAAATATGGCTAATAGTGCATGTTATATTGATAATAGTAAAAGTAATAAGTATCTTTATTACAGTTCTATCGATAATAACTGCATAATATGTGTCATAATGCATGTTATGTTGATGATAATAAAAGTAATACGTATATTTATTATAGTTCTAGTGATAATAATTGCACAATATGGGTAATAATGCACGTTATATTGCTAATAATATAAGTAATGAGTATAATTATTACAGTTCTAGCGATAATAACTGCATTACATGCGTAATAAGGCATGTTATATTGATAATATCGGGAGTAATAAGTATAATTATTATAGTTCTAGCGATAATAATAGTAAAATATGGCTAATAGTGCATGTTATATTAATAATAGTAAAAGTAATAAGTATCTTTATTACAGTTCTATCGATAATAACTGCATAATATGGGTCATAATGCATGTTATGTTGATGATAATAAAAGTAATACGTATATTTATTATAGTTCTAGCGATAATAACTGCATAATATGGGTAATAATGCATGTTATATTGAGAATAATATAAGTAGTAAGTATAATTATTACAGTTCTGGCTATAATAACTGCATTATATGGGTAATAATGCACGTTATATTGCTAATAGTATATGTAATAAGTATAATTATTACAGTTCTAACGATAATAACTGCATTACATGCGTAATAAGGCATGTTATATTGATAATATCGGGAGTAATAAGTATAATTATTATAGTTCTAGCGATAATAATAGTAAAATATGGCTAATAGTGCATGTTGTATTGATAATAGTAAAAGTAATAAGTATCTTTATTACAGTTCTATCGATAATAACTGCATAATATGGGTCATAATGCATGTTATGTTGATGATAATAAAAGTAATACGTATATTTATTATAGATCTAGCGATAATAACTGCATAATATGGGTAATAATGCATGTTATATTGAGCATAATATAAGTAGTAAGTATAATTATTACAGTTCTGGCTTTAATAACTGCATTATATGGGTAATAATGCACGTTATATTGCTAATAGTATATGTAATAAGTATAATTATTACAGTTCTAGCGATAATAACTCCATTATATGGGTAATAATGCACGTTATATTGCTAATAGTATATGTAATAAGTATAATTATTACAGTTCTAGCGATAATAACTCCATTATATGGGTAATAATGCATGTTATATTGCTAATAATATAAGTAATAAGTATAATTATTACAGTTCTAGCGATAATAAGTGCACTATATGCGTAATAAGGCATGTTATATTGATAATATCGGGAGTAATAAGTATAATTATTATAGTTCTAGCGATAATAATAGTAAAATATGGCTAATAGTGCATGTTATATTGATAATAGTAAAAGTAATAAGTATCTTTATTACAGTTCTATCGATAATAACTGCATAATATGGGTCATAATGCATGTTATGTTGATGATAATAAAAGTAATACGTATATTTATTATGGTTCTAGCGATAATAACTGCATAATATGGGTAATAATGCATGTTATATTGAGAATAATATAAGTAGTAAGTATAATTATTACAGTTGTGGCTATAATAACTGCATTATATGGGTAATAATGCACGTTATATTGCTAATAGTATATGTAATAAGTATAATTATTACAGTTCTAACGATAATAACTGCATTACATGCGTAATAAGGCATGTTATATTGAGCATAATATAAGTAGTAAGTATAATTATTACAGTTCTGGCTTTAATAACTGCATTATATGGGTAATAATGCACGTTATATTGCTAATAGTATATGTAATAAGTATAATTATTACAGTTCTAGCGATAATAACTCCATTATATGGGTAATAATGCACGTTATATTGCTAATAGTATATGTAATAAGTATAATTATTACAGTTCTAGCGATAATAACTCCATTATATGGGTAATAATGCATGTTATATTGCTAATAATATAAGTAATAAGTATATTTATTACAGTTCTATCGTTAATAACTGCATAATATTGGTAATAATGCATGTTATGTTGATGATAATAAAAGTAATACGTATATTTATTATAGATCTAGCGATAATAACTGCATAATATGGGTAATAATGCATGTTATATTGAGCATAATATAAGTAGTAAGTATAATTATTACAGTTCTGGCTTTAATAACTGCATTATATGGGTAATAATGCACGTTATATTGCTAATAGTATATGTAATAAGTATAATTATTACAGTTCTAGCGATAATAACTCCATTATATGGGTAATAATGCACGTTATATTGCTAATAGTATATGTAATAAGTATAATTATTACAGTTCTAGCGATAATAACTCCATTATATGGGTAATAATGCATGTTATATTGCTAATAATATAAGTAATAAGTATATTTATTACAGTTCTATCGTTAATAACTGCATAATATTGGTAATAATGCATGTTATGTTGATGATAATAAAAGTAATACGTATATTTATTATAGATCTAGCGATAATAACTGCATAATATGGGTAATAATGCATGTTATATTGAGCATAATATAAGTAGTAAGTATAATTATTACAGTTCTGGCTTTAATAACTGCATTATATGGGTAATAATGCACGTTATATTGCTAATAGTATATGTAATAAGTATAATTATTACAGTTCTAGCGATAATAACTCCATTATATGGGTAATAATGCACGTTATATTGCTAATAGTATATGTAATAAGTATAATTATTACAGTTCTAGCGATAATAACTCCATTATATGGGTAATAATGCATGTTATATTGCTAATAATATAAGTAATAAGTATATTTATTACAGTTCTATCGTTAATAACTGCATAATATTGGTAGTAATGCATGTTATTTTGATGATTATAAAAGTAATACGTATATTTATTATAGCTCTAGCGATAATAACTGCATAATATGGGTTATAATGCATGTTATATTGATGATAATAAAAGTAATACGTCTATTTATTATAGTTCTAGCGATAATAACTGCATAATATGGGTAATAATGCATGTTATATTGAGAATAATATAAGTAGTAAGTATAATTATTACAGTTCTGGCTATAATAACTGCATTATATGGGTAATAATGCACGTTATATTGCTAATAGTATATGTAATAAGTATAATTATTACAGTTCTAACGATAATAACTGCATTATATGGGTAATAATGCACGTTATATTGCTAATAGTATATGTAATAAGTATAATTATTACAGTTCTAGCGATAATAACTCCATTATATGGGTAATAATGCATGTTATATTGCTAATAATATAAGTAATAAGTATAATTATTACAGTTCTAGCGATAATAAGTGCACTATATGCGTAATAAGGCATGTTATATTGATAATATCGGGAGTAATAAGTATAATTATTATAGTTCTAGCGATAATAATAGTAAAATATGGCTAATAGTGCATGTTATATTGATAATAGTAAAAGTAATAAGTATCTTTATTACAGTTCTATCGATAATAACTGCATAATATGGGTCATAATGCATGTTATGTTGATGATAATAAAAGTAATACGTATATTTATTATGGTTCTAGCGATAATAACTGCATAATATGGGTAATAATGCATGTTATATTGAGAATAATATAAGTAGTAAGTATAATTATTACAGTTGTGGCTATAATAACTGCATTATATGGGTAATAATGCACGTTATATTGCTAATAGTATATGTAATAAGTATAATTATTACAGTTCTAACGATAATAACTGCATTACATGCGTAATAAGGCATGTTATATTGATAATATCGGGAGTAATAAGTATAATTATTATAGTTCTAGCGATAATAATAGTAAAATATGGCTAATAGTGCATGTTGTATTGATAATAGTAAAAGTAATAAGTATCTTTATTACAGTTCTATCGATAATAACTGCATAATATGGGTCATAATGCATGTTATGTTGATGATAATAAAAGTAATACGTATATTTATTATAGATCTAGCGATAATAACTGCATAATATGGGTAATAATGCATGTTATATTGAGCATAATATAAGTAGTAAGTATAATTATTACAGTTCTGGCTTTAATAACTGCATTATATGGGTAATAATGCACGTTATATTGCTAATAGTATATGTAATAAGTATAATTATTACAGTTCTAGCGATAATAACTCCATTATATGGGTAATAATGCACGTTATATTGCTAATAGTATATGTAATAAGTATAATTATTACAGTTCTAGCGATCATAACTCCATTATATGGGTAATAATGCATGTTATATTGCTAATAATATAAGTAATAAGTATATTTATTACAGTTCTATCGTTAATAACTGCATAATATTGGTAATAATGCATGTTATTTTGATGATTATAAAAGTAATACGTATATTTATTATAGCTCTAGCGATAATAACTGCATAATATGGGTTATAATGCATGTTATATTGATGATATTAAAAGTAATACGTCTATTTATTATAGTTCTAGCGATAATAACTGCATAATATGGGTAATAATGCATGTTATATTGAGAATAATATAAGTAGTAAGTATAATTATTACAGTTCTGGCTATAATAACTGCATTATATGGGTAATAATGCACGTTATATTGCTAATAGTATATGTAATAAGTATAATTATTACAGTTCTAACGATAATAACTGCATTACAAGCGTAATAAGGCATGTTATATTGATAATATCGGGAGTAATAAGTATAATTATTATAGTTCTAGCGATAATAATAGTAAAATATGGCTAATAGTGCATGTTATATTGATAATAGTAAAAGTAATAAGTATCTTTATTACAGTTCTATCGATAATAACTGCATAATATGTGTCATAATGCATGTTATGTTGATGATAATAAAAGTAATACGTATATTTATTATAGTTCTAGTGATAATAATTGCACAATATGGGTAATAATGCACGTTATATTGCTAATAATATAAGTAATGAGTATAATTATTACAGTTCTAGCGATAATAACTGCATTACATGCGTAATAAGGCATGTTATATTGATAATATCGGGAGTAATAAGTATAATTATTATAGTTCTAGCGATAATAATAGTAAAATATGGCTAATAGTGCATGTTATATTAATAATAGTAAAAGTAATAAATATCTTTATTACAGTTCTATCGATAATAACTGCATAATATGGGTCATAATGCATGTTATGTTGATGATAATAAAAGTAATACGTATATTTATTATAGTTCTAGCGATAATAACTGCATAATATGGGTAATAATGCATGTTATATTGAGAATAATATAAGTAGTAAGTATAATTATTACAGTTCTGGCTATAATAACTGCATTATATGGGTAATAATGCACGTTATATTGCTAATAGTATATGTAATAAGTATAATTATTACAGTTCTAACGATAATAACTGCATTACATGCGTAATAAGGCATGTTATATTGATAATATCAGGAGTAATAAGTATAATTATTATAGTTCTAGCGATAATAATAGTAAAATATGGCTAATAGTGCATGTTGTATTGATAATAGTAAAAGTAATAAGTATCTTTATTACAGTTCTATCGATAATAACTGCATAATATGGGTCATAATGCATGTTATGTTGATGATAATAAAAGTAATACGTATATTTATTATAGATCTAGCGATAATAACTGCATAATATGGGTAATAATGCATGTTATATTGAGCATAATATAAGTAGTAAGTATAATTATTACAGTTCTGGCTTTAATAACTGCATTATATGGGTAATAATGCACGTTATATTGCTAATAGTATATGTAATAAGTATAATTATTACAGTTCTAGCGATAATAACTCCATTATATGGGTAATAATGCACGTTATATTGCTAATAGTATATGTAATAAGTATAATTATTACAGTTCTAGCGATAATAACTCCATTATATGGGTAATAATGCATGTTATATTGCTAATAATATAAGTAATAAGTATAATTATTACAGTTCTAGCGATAATAAGTGCACTATATGCGTAATAAGGCATGTTATATTGATAATATCGGGAGTAATAAGTATAATTATTATAGTTCTAGCGATAATAATAGTAAAATATGGCTAATAGTGCATGTTATATTGATAATAGTAAAAGTAATAAGTATCTTTATTACAGTTCTATCGATAATAACTGCATAATATGGGTCATAATGCATGTTATGTTGATGATAATAAAAGTAATACGTATATTTATTATGGTTCTAGCGATAATAACTGCATAATATGGGTAATAATGCATGTTATATTGAGAATAATATAAGTAGTAAGTATAATTATTACAGTTGTGGCTATAATAACTGCATTATATGGGTAATAATGCACGTTATATTGCTAATAGTATATGTAATAAGTATAATTATTACAGTTCTAACGATAATAACTGCATTACATGCGTAATAAGGCATGTTATATTGATAATATCGGGAGTAATAAGTATAATTATTATAGTTCTAGCGATAATAATAGTAAAATATGGCTAATAGTGCATGTTGTATTGATAATAGTAAAAGTAATAAGTATCTTTATTACAGTTCTATCGATAATAACTGCATAATATGGGTCATAATGCATGTTATGTTGATGATAATAAAAGTAATACGTATATTTATTATAGATCTAGCGATAATAACTGCATAATATGGGTAATAATGCATGTTATATTGAGCATAATATAAGTAGTAAGTATAATTATTACAGTTCTGGCTTTAATAACTGCATTATATGGGTAATAATGCACGTTATATTGCTAATAGTATATGTAATAAGTATAATTATCACAGTTCTAGCGATAATAACTCCATTATATGGGTAATAATGCACGTTATATTGCTAATAGTATATGTAATAAGTATAATTATTACAGTTCTAGCGATCATAACTCCATTATATGGGTAATAATGCATGTTATATTGCTAATAATATAAGTAATAAGTATATTTATTACAGTTCTATCGTTAATAACTGCATAATATTGGTAATAATGCATGTTATTTTGATGATTATAAAAGTAATACGTATATTTATTATAGCTCTAGCGATAATAACTGCATAATATGGGTTATAATGCATGTTATATTGATGATATTAAAAGTAATACGTCTATTTATTATAGTTCTAGCGATAATAACTGCATAATATGGGTAATAATGCATGTTATATTGAGAATAATATAAGTAGTAAGTATAATTATTACAGTTCTGGCTATAATAACTGCATTATATGGGTAATAATGCACGTTATATTGCTAATAGTATATGTAATAAGTATAATTATTACAGTTCTAACGATAATAACTGCATTACATGCGTAATAAGGCATGTTATATTGAGCATAATATAAGTAGTAAGTATAATTATTACAGTTCTGGCTTTAATAACTGCATTATATGGGTAATAATGCACGTTATATTGCTAATAGTATATGTAATAAGTATAATTATTACAGTTCTAGCGATAATAACTCCATTATATGGGTAATAATGCATGTTATATTGCTAATAATATAAGTAATAAGTATATTTATTACAGTTCTATCGTTAATAACTGCATAATATTGGTAATAATGCATGTTATTTTGATGATAATAAAAGTAATACGTATATTTATTATAGCTCTAGCGATAATAACTGCATAATATGGGTTATAATGCATGTTATATTGATGATAATAAAAGTAATACGTCTATTTATTATAGTTCTAGCGATAATAACTGCATAATGTGGGTAATAATGCATGTTATATTGAGAATAATATAAGTAGTAAGTATAATTATTACAGTTCTGGCTATAATAACTGCATTGTATGGGTAATAATGCACGTTATATTGCTAATAGTATATGTAATAAGTATAATTATTACAGTTCTAACGATAATAACTGCATTACAAGCGTAATAAGGCATGTTATATTGATAATATCGGGAGTAATAAGTATAATTATTATAGTTCTAGCGATAATAATAGTAAAATATGGCTAATAGTGCATGTTATATTGATAATAGTAAAAGTAATAAGTATCTTTATTACAGTTCTATCGATAATAACTGCATAATATGTGTCATAATGCATGTTATGTTGATGATAATAAAAGTAATACGTATATTTATTATAGTTCTAGTGATAATAATTGCACAATATGGGTAATAATGCACGTTATATTGCTAATAATATAAGTAATGAGTATAATTATTACAGTTCTAGCGATAATAACTGCATTACATGCGTAATAAGGCATGTTATATTGATAATATCGGGAGTAATAAGTATAATTATTATAGTTCTAGCGATAATAATAGTAAAATATGGCTAATAGTGCATGTTATATTAATAATAGTAAAAGTAATAAATATCTTTATTACAGTTCTATCGATAATAACTGCATAATATGGGTCATAATGCATGTTATGTTGATGATAATAAAAGTAATACGTATATTTATTATAGTTCTAGCGATAATAACTGCATAATATGGGTAATAATGCATGTTATATTGAGAATAATATAAGTAGTAAGTATAATTATTACAGTTCTGGCTATAATAACTGCATTATATGGGTAATAATGCACGTTATATTGCTAATAGTATATGTAATAAGTATAATTATTACAGTTCTAACGATAATAACTGCATTACATGCGTAATAAGGCATGTTATATTGATAATATCGGGAGTAATAAGTATAATTATTATAGTTCTAGCGATAATAATAGTAAAATATGGCTAATAGTGCATGTTGTATTGATAATAGTAAAAGTAATAAGTATCTTTATTACAGTTCTATCGATAATAACTGCATAATATGGGTCATAATGCATGTTATGTTGATGATAATAAAAGTAATACGTATATTTATTATAGATCTAGCGATAATAACTGCATAATATGGGTAATAATGCATGTTATATTGAGCATAATATAAGTAGTAAGTATAATTATTACAGTTCTGGCTTTAATAACTGCATTATATGGGTAATAATGCACGTTATATTGCTAATAGTATATGTAATAAGTATAATTATTACAGTTCTAGCGATAATAACTCCATTATATGGGTAATAATGCACGTTATATTGCTAATAGTATATGTAATAAGTATAATTATTACAGTTCTAGCGATAATAACTCCATTATATGGGTAATAATGCATGTTATATTGCTAATAATATAAGTAATAAGTATAATTATTACAGTTCTAGCGATAATAAGTGCACTATATGCGTAATAAGGCATGTTATATTGATAATATCGGGAGTAATAAGTATAATTATTATAGTTCTAGCGATAATAATAGTAAAATATGGCTAATAGTGCATGTTATATTGATAATAGTAAAAGTAATAAGTATCTTTCTTACAGTTCTATCGATAATAACTGCATAATATGGGTCATAATGCATGTTATGTTGATGATAATAAAAGTAATACGTATATTTATTATGGTTCTAGCGATAATAACTGCATAATATGGGTAATAATGCATGTTATATTGAGAATAATATAAGTAATAAGTATAATTATTACAGTTGTGGCTATAATAACTGCATTATATGGGTAATAATGCACGTTATATTGCTAATAGTATATGTAATAAGTATAATTATTACAGTTCTAACGATAATAACTGCATTACATGCGTAATAAGGCATGTTATATTGAGCATAATATAAGTAGTAAGTATAATTATTACAGTTCTGGCTTTAATAACTGCATTATATGGGTAATAATGCACGTTATATTGCTAATAGTATATGTAATAAGTATAATTATTACAGTTCTAGCGATAATAACTCCATTATATGGGTAATAATGCACGTTATATTGCTAATAGTATATGTAATAAGTATAATTATTACAGTTCTAGCGATAATAACTCCATTATATGGGTAATAATGCATGTTATATTGCTAATAATATAAGTAATAAGTATATTTATTACAGTTCTATCGTTAATAACTGCATAATATTGGTAGTAATGCATGTTATTTTGATGATTATAAAAGTAATACGTATATTTATTATAGCTCTAGCGATAATAACTGCATAATATGGGTTATAATGCATGTTATATTGATGATAATAAAAGTAATACGTCTATTTATTATAGTTCTAGCGATAATAACTGCATAATATGGGTAATAATGCATGTTATATTGAGAATAATATAAGTAGTAAGTATAATTATTACAGTTCTGGCTATAATAACTGCATTATATGGGTAATAATGCACGTTATATTGCTAATAGTATATGTAATAAGTATAATTATTACAGTTCTAACGATAATAACTGCATTACATGCGTAATAAGGCATGTTATATTGAGCATAATATAAGTAGTAAGTATAATTATTACAGTTCTGGCTTTAATAACTGCATTATATGGGTAATAATGCACGTTATATTGCTAATAGTATATGTAATAAGTATAATTATTACAGTTCTAACGATAATAACTGCATTACATGCGTAATAAGGCATGTTATATTGATAATATCGGCAGTAATAAGTATAATTATTATAGTTCTAGCGATAATAATAGTAAAATATGGCTAATAGTGCATGTTGTATTGATAATAGTAAAAGTAATAAGTATCTTTATTACAGTTCTATCGATAATAACTGCATAATATGGGTCATAATGCATGTTATGTTGATGATAATAAAAGTAATACGTATATTTATTATAGATCTAGCGATAATAACTGCATAATATAGGTAATAATGCATGTTATATTGAGCATAATATAAGTAGTAAGTATAATTATTACAGTTCTGGCTTTAATAACTGCATTATATGGGTAATAATGCACGTTATATTGCTATTAGTATATGTAATAAGTATAATTATTACAGTTCTAGCGATAATAACTCCATTATATGGGTAATAATGCACGTTATATTGCTAATAGTATATGTAATAAGTATAATTATTACAGTTCTAGCGATAATAACTCCATTATATGGGTAATAATGCATGTTATATTGCTAATAATATAAGTAATAAGTATATTTATTACAGTTCTATCGTTAATAACTGCATAATATTGGTAATAATGCATGTTATTTTGATGATAATAAAAGTAATACGTATATTTATTATAGCTCTAGCGATAATAACTGCATAATATGGGTTATAATGCATGTTATATTGATGATAATAAAAGTAATACGTCTATTTATTATAGTTCTAGCGATAATAACTGCATAATGTGGGTAATAATGCATGTTATATTGAGCATAATATAAGTAGTTTGTATAATTATTACAGTTGTGGCTATAATAACTGCATTATATGGGTAATAATGCACGTTATATTGCTAATAGTATATGTAATAAGTATAATTATTACAGTTCTAACGATAATAACTGCATTACATGCGTAATAAGGCATGTTATATTGAGCATAATATAAGTAGTAAGTATAATTATTACAGTTCTGGCTTTAATAACTGCATTATATGGGTAATAATGCACGTTATATTGCTAATAGTATATGTAATAAGTATAATTATTACAGTTCTAGCGATAATAACTCCATTATATGGGTAATAATGCATGTTATATTGCTAATAATATAAGTAATAAGTATAATTATTACAGTTCTAGCGATAATAACTGCATTATATGCGTAATAAGGCATGTTATATTGATAATATCGGGAGTAATAAGTATAATTATTATAGTTCTAGCGATAATAATAGTAAAATATGGCTAATAGTGCATGTTATATTGATAATAGTAAAAGTAATAAGTATCTTTATTACAGTTCTATCGATAATAACTGCATAATATGGGTCATAATGCATGTTATGTTGATGATAATAAAAGTAATACGTATATTTATTATGGTTCTAGCGATAATAACTGCATAATATGGGTAATAATGCATGTTATATTGAGAATAATATAAGTAGTAAGTATAATTATTACAGTTGTGGCTATAATAACTGCATTATATGGGTAATAATGCACGTTATATTGCTAATAGTATATGTAATAAGTATAATTATTACAGTTCTAACGATAATAACTGCATTAGATGCGTAATAAGGCATGTTATATTGAGCATAATATAAGTAGTAAGTATAATTATTACAGTTCTGGCTTTAATAACTGCATTATATGGGTAATAATGCACGTTATATTGCTAATAGTATATGTAATAAGTATAATTATTACAGTTCTAGCGATAATAACTCCATTATATGGGTAATAATGCATGTTATATTGCTAATAATATAAGTAATAAGTATAATTATTACAGTTCTAGCGATAATAACTGCATTATATGCGTAATAAGGCATGTTATATTGATAATATCGGGAGTAATAAGTATAATTATTATAGTTCTAGCGATAGTAATAGTAAAATATGGCTAATAGTGCATGTTATATTGATAATAGTGAAAGTAATAAGTATCTTTATTACAGTTCTATCGATAATAACTGCATAATATGGGTCATAATGCATGTTATGTTGTTGATAATAAAAGTAATACGTATATTTATTATGGTTCTAGCGATAATAACTGCATAATATGGGTAATAATGCATGTTATATTGAGAATAATATAAGTAGTAAGTATAATTATTACAGTTGTGGCTATAATAACTGCATTATATGGGTAATAATGCACGTTATATTGCTAATAATATAAGTAATAAGTATAATTATTACAGTTCTAGCGATAATAACTGCATTATATGCGTAATAAGGCATGTTATATTGATAATATCGGGAGTAATAAGTATAATTATTATAGTTCTAGCGATAGTAATAGTAAAATATGGCTAATAGTGCATGTTATATTGATAATAGTGAAAGTAATAAGTATCTTTATTACAGTTCTATCGATAATAACTGCATAATATGGGTCATAATGCATGTTATGTTGTTGATAATAAAAGTAATACGTATATTTATTATGGTTCTAGCGATAATAACTGCATAATATGGGTAATAATGCATGTTATATTGAGAATAATATAAGTAGTAAGTATAATTATTACAGTTGTGGCTATAATAACTGCATTATATGGGTAATAATGCACGTTATATTGCTAATAGTATATGTAATGAGTATAATTATTACAGTTCTAGCGATAATAACTCCATTATATGGGTAATAATGCATGTTATATTGCTAATAATATAAGTAATAAGTATAATTATTACAGTTCTAGCGATAATAAGTGCACTATATGCGTAATAAGGCATGTTATATTGATAATATCGGGAGTAATAAGTATAATTATTATAGTTCTAGCGATAATAATAGTAAAATATGGCTAATAGTGCATGTTATATTGATAATAGTAAAAGTAATAAGTATCTTTATTACAGTTCTGTCGATAATAACTGCATAATATGGGTCATAATGCATGTTATGTTGATGATAATAAAAGTAATACGTATATTTATTATGGTTCTAGCGATAATAACTGCATAATATGGGTAATAATGCATGTTATATTGAGAATAATATAAGTAGTAAGTATAATTATTACAGTTGTGGCTATAATAACTGCATTATATGAGTAATAATGCACGTTATATTGCTAATAGTATATGTAATAAGTATAATTATTACAGTTCTAACGATAATAACTGCATTACATGCGTAATAAGGCATGTTATATTGAGCATAATATAAGTAGTAAGTATAATTATTACAGTTCTGGCTTTAATAACTGCATTATATGGGTAATAATGCACGTTATATTGCTAATAGTATATGTAATAAGTATAATTATTACAGTTCTAGCGATAATAACTCCATTATATGGGTAATAATGCATGTTATATTGCTAATAATATAAGTAATAAGTATAATTATTACAGTTCTAGCGATAATAACTGCATTATATGCGTAATAAGGCATGTTATATTGATAATATCGGGAGTAATAAGTATAATTATTATAGTTCTAGCGATAGTAATAGTAAAATATGGCTAATAGTGCATGTTATATTGATAATAGTGAAAGTAATAAGTATCTTTATTACAGTTCTATCGATAATAACTGCATAATATGGGTCATAATGCATGTTATGTTGTTGATAATAAAAGTAATACGTATATTTATTATGGTTCTAGCGATAATAACTGCATAATATGGGTAATAATGCATGTTATATTGAGAATAATATAAGTAGTAAGTATAATTATTACAGTTGTGGCTATAATAACTGCATTATATGGGTAATAATGCACGTTATATTGCTAATAGTATATGTAATAAGTATAATTATTACAGTTCTAACGATAATAACTGCATTTCATGCGTAATAAGGCATGTTATATTGATAATATCGGGAGTAATAAGTATAATTATTATAGTTCTAACGATAATAATAGTAAAATATGGCTAATAGTGCATGTTATATTGATAATTGTAAAAGTAATAAGTATCTTTATTACAGTTCTATCGATAATAACTGCATAATATGGGTCATAATGCACGTTATGTTGATGATAATAAAAGTAATACGTATATTTATTATGGTTCTAGCGATAATAACTGCATAATATGGGTAATAATGCATGTTATATTGAGAATAATATAAGTAGTAAGTATAATTATTACAGTTGTGGCTATAATAACTGCATTACATGCGTAATAAGGCAAGTTATATTGATAATATCGGGAGTAATAAGTATAATTATTATAGTTCTAGCGATAATAATAGTAAAATATGGCTAATAGTGCATGTTATATTGATAATAGTAAAAGTAATAAGTACCTTTATTACAGTTCTATCGATAATAACTGCATAATATGGGTAATAATGCATGTTATGTTGATGATAATAAAAGTAATACGTCTATTTATTATAGTTCTAGCGATAATAACTGCATAATATGGGTAATAATGCATGTTATATTGAGAATAATATGAGTAGTAAGTATAATTGTTACAGTTGTGGCTATAATAACTGCATTATATGGGTAATAATGCACGTTATATTGCTAATAGTATATGTAATAAGTATAATTATTACAGTTCTAACCATAATAACTGCATTACATGCGTAATAAGGCATGTTATATTGAGCATAATATAAGTAGTAAGTATAATTATTACAGTTCTGGCTTTAATAACTGCATTATATGGGTAATAATGCACGTTATATTGCTAATAGTATATGTAATAAGTATAATTATTACAGTTCTAGCGATAATAACTCCATTATATGGGTAATAATGCATGTTATATTGCTAATAATATAAGTAATAAGTATATTTATTACAGTTCTATCGTTAATAACTGCATAATATTGGTAATAATGCATGTTATTTTGATGATTATAAAAGTAATACGTATATTTATTATAGCTCTAGCGATAATAACTGCATAATATGGGTTATAATGCATGTTATATTGTTGATAATAAAAGTAATACGTCTATTTATTATAGTTCTAGCGATAATAACTGCATAATATGGGTAATAATGCATGTTATATTGAGAATAATATAAGTAGTAAGTATAATTATTACAGTTCTGGCTATAATAACTGCATTATATGGGTAATAATGCACGTTATATTGCTAATAGTATATGTAATAAGTATAATTATTACAGTTCTAACGATAATAACTGCATTACATGCGTAATAAGGCATGTTATATTGAGCATAATATAAGTAGTAAGTATAATTATTACAGTTCTGGCTTTAATAACTGCATTATATGGGTAATAATGCACGTTATATTGCTAATAGTATATGTAATAAGTATAATTATTACAGTTCTAGCGATAATAACTCCATTATATGGGTAATAATGCATGTTATATTGCTAATAATATAAGTGATAAGTATATTTATTACAGTTCTATCGTTAATAACTGCATAATATTGGTAATAATGCATGTTATTTTGATGATAATAAAAGTAATACGTATATTTATTATAGCTCTAGCGATAATAACTGCATAATATGGGTTATAATGCATGTTATATTGATGATAATAAAAGTAATACGTCTATTTATTATAGTTCTAGCGATAATAACTGCATAATGTGGGTAATAATGCATGTTATATTGAGAATAATATACGTAGTAAGTATAATTATTACAGTTTTGGCTATAATAACTGCATTATATGGGTAATAATGCACGTTATATTGCTAATAGTATATGTAATAAGTATAATTATTACAGTTCTAACGATAATAACTGCATTACATGCGTAATAAGGCATGTTACATTGATAATATCGGGAGTAATAAGTATAATTATTATAGTTCTAGCGATAATAATAGTAAAATATGGCTAATAGTGCATGTTATATTGATAATAGTAAAAGTAATAAGTATCTTTATTACAGTTCTATCGATAATAACTGCATAATATGGGTCATAATGCATGTTATGTTGATGATAATAAACGTAATACGTATATTTATTATAGTTCTAGTGATAATAATTGCACAATATGGGTAATAATGCACGTTATATTGCTAATAGTATAAGTAATGAGTATAATTATTACAGTTCTAGCGATAATAACTGCATTACATGCGTAATAAGGCATGTTATATTGATAATATCGGGAGTAATAAGTATAATTATTATAGTTCTAGCGATAATAATAGTAAAATATGGCTAATAGTGCATGTTATATTGATAATAGTAAAAGTAATAAGTATCTTTATTACAGTTCTATCGATAATAACTGCATAATATGGGTCATAATGCATGTTATGTTGATGATAATAAAAGTAATACGTATATTTATTATAGTTCTAGCGATAATAACTGCATAATATGGGTAATAATGCATGTTATATTGAGAATAATATAAGTAGAAAGTATAATTATTACAGTTGTGGCTATAATAACTGCATTATATGGGTAATAATGCACGTTATATTGCTAATAGTATATGTAATAAGTATAATTATTACAGTTCTAACGATAATAACTGCATTACATGCGTAATAAGGCATGTTATATTGATAATATCGGGAGTAATAAGTATAATTATTATAGTTCTAACGATAATAATAGTAAAATATGGCTAATAGTGCATGTTATATTGATAATTGTAAAAGTAATAAGTATCTTTATTACAGTTCTATCGATAATAACTGCATAATATGGGTCATAATGCACGTTATGTTGATGATAATAAAAGTAATACGTATATTTATTATGGTTCTAGCGATAATAACTGCATAATATGGGTAATAATGCATGTTATATTGAGAATAATATAAGTAGTAAGTATAATTATTACAGTTGTGGCTATAATAACTGCATTACATGCGTAATAAGGCAAGTTATATTGATAATATCGGGAGTAATAAGTATAATTATTATAGTTCTAGCGATAATAATAGTAAAATATGGCTAATAGTGCATGTTATATTGATAATAGTAAAAGTAATAAGTATCTTTATTACAGTTCTATCGATAATAACTGCATAATATGGGTAATAATGCATGTTATGTTGATGATAATAAAAGTAATACGTCTATTTATTATAGTTCTAGCGATAATAACTGCATAATATGGGTAATAATGCATGTTATATTGAGAATAATATGAGTAGTAAGTATAATTATTACAGTTGTGGCTATAATAACTGCATTATATGGGTAATAATGCACGTTATATTGCTAATAGTATATGTAATAAGTATAATTATTACAGTTCTAACGATAATAACTGCATTACATGCGTAATAAGGCATGTTATATTGAGCATAATATAAGTAGTAAGTATAATTATTACAGTTCTGGCTTTAATAACTGCATTATATGGGTAATAATGCACGTTATATTGCTAATAGTATATGTAATAAGTATAATTATTACAGTTCTAGCGATAATAACTCCATTATATGGGTAATAATGCATGTTATATTGCTAATAATATAAGTAATAAGTATATTTATTACAGTTCTATCGTTAATAACTGCATAATATTGGTAATAATGCATGTTATTTTGATGATTATAAAAGTAATACGTATATTTATTATAGCTCTAGCGATAATAACTGCATAATATGGGTTATAATGCATGTTATATTGATGATAATAAAAGTAATACGTCTATTTATTATAGTTCTAGCGATAATAACTGCATAATATGGGTAATAATGCATGTTATATTGAGAATAATATAAGTAGTAAGTATAATTATTACAGTTCTGGCTATAATAACTGCATTATATGGGTAATAATGCACGTTATATTGCTA
The DNA here is from genome assembly GCA_963576845.1 of Megachile leachella. Lineage (NCBI taxonomy): Eukaryota > Metazoa > Arthropoda > Insecta > Hymenoptera > Megachilidae > Megachile > Megachile leachella. Next base: position 376,308 of record CAUYWW010000148.1, on the reverse strand, counting down.
ATAGTATATGTAATAAGTATAATTATTACAGTTCTAACGAGAATAACTGCATTACATGCGTAATAAGGCATGTTATATTGAGCATAATATAAGTAGTAAGTATAATTATTACAGTTCTGGCTTTAATAACTGCATTATATGGGTAATAATGCACGTTATATTGCTAATAGTATATGTAATAAGTATAATTATTACAGTTCTAGCGATAATAACTCCATTATATGGGTAATAATGCATGTTATATTGCTAATAATATAAGTAATAAGTATATTTATTACAGTTCTATCGTTAATAACTGCATAATATTGGTAATAATGCATGTTATTTTGATGATAATAAAAGTAATACGTATATTTATTATAGCTCTAGCGATAACAACTGCATAATATGGGTTATAGTGCATGTTATATTGATGATAATAAAAGTAATACGTCTATTTATTATAGTTCTAGCGATAATAACTGCATAATGTGGGTAATAATGCATGTTATATTGAGAATAATATAAGTAGTAAGTATAATTATTACAGTTCTGGCTATAATAACTGCATTATATGGGTAATAATGCACGTTATATTGCTAATAGTATATGTAATAAGTATAATTATTACAGTTCTAACGATAATAACTGCATTACATGCGTAATAAGGCATGTTATATTGATAATATCGGGAGTAATAAGTATAATTATTATAGTTCTAGCGATAATAATAGTAAAATATGGCTAATAGTGCATGTTATATTGATAATAGTAAAAGTAATAAGTATCTTTATTACAGTTCTATCGATAATAACTGCATAATATGGGTCATAATGCATGTTATGTTGATGATAATAAAAGTAATACGTATATTTATTATAGTTCTAGTGATAATAATTGGACAATATGGGTAATAATGCACGTTATATTGCTAATAATATAAGTAATGAGTATAATTATTACAGTTCTAGCGATAATAACTGCATTACATGCGTAATAAGGCATGTTATATTGATAATATCGGGAGTAATAAGTATAATTATTATAGTTCTAGCGATAATAATAGTAAAATATGGCTAATAGTGCATGTTATATTGATAATAGTAAAAGTAATAAGTATCTTTATTACAGTTCTATCGATAATAACTGCATAATATGGGTCATAATGCATGTTATGTTGATGATAATAAAAGTAATACGTATATTTATTATAGTTCTAGCGATAATAACTGCATAATATGGGTAATAATGCATGTTATAGTGAGAATAATATAAGTAGTAAGTATAATTATTACAGGTTCTGGCTATAATAACTGCATTATATGGGTAATAATGCACGTTATATTGCTAATGGTATATGTAATAAGTATAATTATTACAGTTCTAACGATAATAACTGCATTACATGCGTAATAAGGCATGTTATATTGATAATATCGGGAGTAATAAGTATAATTATTATAGTTCTAGCGATAATAATAGTAAAATATGGCTAATAGTGCATGTTGTATTGATAATAGTAAAAGTAATAAGTATCTTTATTACTGTTCTATCGATAATAACTGCATAATATGGGTCATAATGCATGTTATGTTGATGATAATAAAAGTAATACGTATATTTATTATAGATCTAGCGATAATAACTGCATAATATGGGTAATAATGCATGTTATATTGAGCATAATATAAGTAGTAAGTATAATTATTACAGTTCCGGCTTTAATAACTGCATTATATGGGTAATAATGCACGTTATATTGCTAATAGTATATGTAATAAGTATAATTATTACAGTTCTAGCGATAATAACTCCATTATATGGGTAATAATGCACGTTATATTGCTAATAGTATATGTAATAAGTATAATTATTACAGTTCTAGCGATAATAACTACATTATATGGGTAATAACGCATGTTATATTGCTAATAATATAAGTAATAAGTATATTTATTACAGTTCTATCGTTAATAACTGCATAATATTGGTAATAATGCATGTTATTTTGATGATAATAAAAGTAATACGTATATTTATTATAGCTCTAGCGATAATAACTGCATAATATGGGTTATAATGCATGTTATATTGATGATAATAAAAGTAATACGTCTATTTATTATAGTTCTAGCGATAATAACTGCATAATGTGGGTAATAATGCATGTTATATTGAGAATAATATAAGTAGTAAGTATAATTATTACAGTTCTGGCTATAATAACTGCATTATATGGGTAATAATGCACGTTATATTGCTAATAGTATATGTAATAAGTATAATTATTACAGTTCTAACGATAATAACTGCATTACATGGGTAATAAGGCATGTTATATTGATAATATTGGGAGTAATAAGTGTAATTACTATAGTTCTAGCGATAATAATAGTAAAATATGGCTAATAGTGCATGTTATATTGATAATAGTAAAAGTAATAAGTATCTTTATTACAGTTCTATCGATAATAACTGCATAATATGGGTCACAATGCATGTTATGTTGATGATAATAAAAGTAATACGTATATTTATTATAGTTCTAGCGATAATAACTGCACAATATGGGTAATAATGCATGTTTTATTGAGAATAATATAAGTAGTAAGTATAATTATTACAGTTCTGGCTTTAATAACTGCAGTATATGGGTAATAATGCACGTTATATTGCTAATAGTATATGTAATAAGTATAATTATTACAGTTCTAACGATAATAACTGCATTACATGCGTAATAAGGCATGTTATATTGATAATATCGGGAGTAATAAGTATAATTATTATAGTTCTAGCGATAATAATAGTAAAATATGGCTAATAGTGCATGTTATATTGATAATAGTAAAAGTAATAAGTATCTTTATTACAGTTCTATCGATAATAACTGCATAATATGGGTCATAATGCATGTTATGTTGATGATAATGAAAGTAATACGTATATTTATTATAGTTCTAGTGATAATAATTGGACAATATGGGTAATAATGCACGTTATATTGCTAATAATATAAGTAATGAGTATAATTATTACAGTTCTAGCGATAATAACTGCATTACATGCGTAATAAGGCATGTTATATTGATAATATCGGGAGTAATAAGTATAATTATTATAGTTCTAGCGATAATAATAGTAAAATATGGCTAATAGTGCATGTTATATTGATAATAGTAAAAGTAATAAGTATCTTTATTACAGTTCTATCGATAATAACTGCATAATATGGGTCATAATGCATGTTATGTTGATGATAATAAAAGTAATACGTATATTTATTATAGTTCTAGCGATAATAACTGCATAATATGGGTAATAATGCATGTTATATTGAGAATAATATAAGTAGTAAGTATAATTATTACAGTTCTGGCTATAATAACTGCATTATATGGGTAATAATGCACGTTATATTGCTAATAGTATATGTAATAAGTATAATTATTACAGTTCTAACGATAATAACTGCATTACATGCGTAATAAGGCATGTTATATTGATAATATCGGGAGTAATAAGTATAATTATTATAGTTCTAGCGATAATAATAGTAAAATATGGCTAATAGTGCATGTTGTATTGATAATAGTAAAAGTAATAAGTATCTTTATTACAGTTCTATCGATAATAACTGCATAATATGGGTCATAATGCATGTTATGTTGATGATAATAAAAGTAATACGTATATTTATTATAGATCTAGCGATAATAACTGCATAATATGGGTAATAATGCATGTTATATTGAGCATAATATAAGTAGTAAGTATAATTATTACAGTTCTGGCTTTAATAACTGCATTATATGGGTAATAATGCACGTTATATTGCTAATAGTATATGTAATAAGTATAATTATTACAGTTCTAACGATAATAACTGCATTACATGCGTAATAAGGCATGTTATATTGATAATATCGGGAGTAATAAGTATAATTATTATAGTTCTAGCGACAATAATAGTAAAATATGGCTAATAGTGCATGTTATATTGATAATAGTAAAAGTAATAAGTATCTTTATTACAGTTCTATCGATAATAACTGCATAATATGGGTCATAATGCATGTTATGTTGATGATAATAAAAGTAATACGTATATTTATTATAGTTCTAGTGATAATAATTGGACAATATGGGTAATAATGCACGTTATATTGCTAATAATATAAGTAATGAGTACAATTATTACAGTTCTAGCGATAATAACTGCATTACATGCGTAATAAGGCATGTTATATTGAGCATAATATAAGTAGTAAGTATAATTATTACAGTTCTGGCTTTAATAACTGCATTATATGGGTAATAATGCACGTTATATTGCTAATAGTATATGTAATAAGTATAATTATTACAGTTCTAGCGATAATAACTCCATTATATGGGTAATAATGCACGTTATATTGCTAATAGTATATGTAATAAGTATAATTATTACAGTTCTAGCGATAATAACTCCATTATATGGGTAATAATGCATGTTATATTGCTAATAATATAAGTAATAAGTATAATTATTACAGTTCTAGCGATAATAAGTGCACTATATGCGTAATAAGGCATGTTATATTGATAATATCGGGAGTAATAAGTATAATTATTATAGTTCTAGCGATAATAATAGTAAAATATGGCTAATAGTGCATGTTATATTGATAATAGTAAAAGTAATAAGTATCTTTATTACAGTTCTATCGATAATAACTGCATAATATGGGTCATAATGCATGTTATGTTGATGATAATAAAAGTAATACGTATATTTATTATGGTTCTAGCGATAATAACTGCATAATATGGGTAATAATGCATGTTATATTGCTAATAATATAAGTAATAAGTATATTTATTACAGTTCTATCGTTAATAACTGCATAATATTGGTAGTAATGCATGTTATTTTGATGATTATAAAAGTAATACGTATATTTATTATAGCTCTAGCGATAATAACTGCATAATATGGGTTATAATGCATGTTATATTGATGATAATAAAAGTAATACGTCTATTTATTATAGTTCTAGCGATAATAACTGCATAATATGGGTAATAATGCATGTTATATTGAGAATAATATAAGTAGTAAGTATAATTATTACAGTTCTGGCTATAATAACTGCATTATATGGGTAATAATGCACGTTATATTGCTAATAGTATATGTAATAAGTATAATTATTACAGTTCTAACGATAATAACTGCATTATATGGGTAATAATGCACGTTATATTGCTAATAGTATATGTAATAAGTATAATTATTACAGTTCTAGCGATAATAACTCCATTATATGGGTAATAATGCATGTTATATTGCTAATAATATAAGTAATAAGTATAATTATTACAGTTCTAGCGATAATAAGTGCACTATATGCGTAATAAGGCATGTTATATTGATAATATCGGGAGTAATAAGTATAATTATTATAGTTCTAGCGATAATAATAGTAAAATATGGCTAATAGTGCATGTTATATTGATAATAGTAAAAGTAATAAGTATCTTTATTACAGTTCTATCGATAATAACTGCATAATATGGGTCATAATGCATGTTATGTTGATGATAATAAAAGTAATACGTATATTTATTATGGTTCTAGCGATAATAACTGCATAATATGGGTAATAATGCATGTTATATTGAGAATAATATAAGTAGTAAGTATAATTATTACAGTTGTGGCTATAATAACTGCATTATATGGGTAATAATGCACGTTATATTGCTAATAGTATATGTAATAAGTATAATTATTACAGTTCTAACGATAATAACTGCATTACATGCGTAATAAGGCATGTTATATTGAGCATAATATAAGTAGTAAGTATAATTATTACAGTTCTGGCTTTAATAACTGCATTATATGGGTAATAATGCACGTTATATTGCTAATAGTATATGTAATAAGTATAATTATTACAGTTCTAGCGATAATAACTCCATTATATGGGTAATAATGCACGTTATATTGCTAATAGTATATGTAATAAGTATAATTATTACAGTTCTAGCGATAATAACTCCATTATATGGGTAATAATGCATGTTATATTGCTAATAATATAAGTAATAAGTATATTTATTACAGTTCTATCGTTAATAACTGCATAATATTGGTAGTAATGCATGTTATTTTGATGATTATAAAAGTAATACGTATATTTATTATAGCTCTAGCGATAATAACTGCATAATATGGGTTATAATGCATGTTATATTGATGATAATAAAAGTAATACGTCTATTTATTATAGTTCTAGCGATAATAACTGCATAATATGGGTAATAATGCATGTTATATTGAGAATAATATAAGTAGTAAGTATAATTATTACAGTTCTGGCTATAATAACTGCATTATATGGGTAATAATGCACGTTATATTGCTAATAGTATATGTAATAAGTATAATTATTACAGTTCTAACGATAATAACTGCATTACATGCGTAATAAGGCATGTTATATTGAGCATAATATAAGTAGTAAGTATAATTATTACAGTTCTGGCTTTAATAACTGCATTATATGGGTAATAATGCACGTTATATTGCTAATAGTATATGTAATAAGTATAATTATTACAGTTCTAACGATAATAACTGCATTACATGCGTAATAAGGCATGTTATATTGATAATATCGGCAGTAATAAGTATAATTATTATAGTTCTAGCGATAATAATAGTAAAATATGGCTAATAGTGCATGTTGTATTGATAATAGTAAAAGTAATAAGTATCTTTATTACAGTTCTATCGATAATAACTGCATAATATGGGTCATAATGCATGTTATGTTGATGATAATAAAAGTAATACGTATATTTATTATAGATCTAGCGATAATAACTGCATAATATAGGTAATAATGCATGTTATATTGAGCATAATATAAGTAGTAAGTATAATTATTACAGTTCTGGCTTTAATAACTGCATTATATGGGTAATAATGCACGTTATATTGCTATTAGTATATGTAATAAGTATAATTATTACAGTTCTAGCGATAATAACTCCATTATATGGGTAATAATGCACGTTATATTGCTAATAGTATATGTAATAAGTATAATTATTACAGTTCTAGCGATAATAACTCCATTATATGGGTAATAATGCATGTTATATTGCTAATAATATAAGTAATAAGTATATTTATTACAGTTCTATCGTTAATAACTGCATAATATTGGTAATAATGCATGTTATTTTGATGATAATAAAAGTAATACGTATATTTATTATAGCTCTAGCGATAATAACTGCATAATATGGGTTATAATGCATGTTATATTGATGATAATAAAAGTAATACGTCTATTTATTATAGTTCTAGCGATAATAACTGCATAATGTGGGTAATAATGCATGTTATATTGAGCATAATATAAGTAGTAAGTATAATTATTACAGTTGTGGCTATAATAACTGCATTATATGGGTAATAATGCACGTTATATTGCTAATAGTATATGTAATAAGTATAATTATTACAGTTCTAACGATAATAACTGCATTACATGCGTAATAAGGCATGTTATATTGAGCATAATATAAGTAGTAAGTATAATTATTACAGTTCTGGCTTTAATAACTGCATTATATGGGTAATAATGCACGTTATATTGCTAATAGTATATGTAATAAGTATAATTATTACAGTTCTAGCGATAATAACTCCATTATATGGGTAATAATGCATGTTATATTGCTAATAATATAAGTAATAAGTATAATTATTACAGTTCTAGCGATAATAACTGCATTATATGCGTAATAAGGCATGTTATATTGATAATATCGGGAGTAATAAGTATAATTATTATAGTTCTAGCGATAATAATAGTAAAATATGGCTAATAGTGCATGTTATATTGATAATAGTAAAAGTAATAAGTATCTTTATTACAGTTCTATCGATAATAACTGCATAATATGGGTCATAATGCATGTTATGTTGATGATAATAAAAGTAATACGTATATTTATTATGGTTCTAGCGATAATAACTGCATAATATGGGTAATAATGCATGTTATATTGAGAATAATATAAGTAGTAAGTATAATTATTACAGTTGTGGCTATAATAACTGCATTATATGGGTAATAATGCACGTTATATTGCTAATAGTATATGTAATAAGTATAATTATTACAGTTCTAACGATAATAACTGCATTAGATGCGTAATAAGGCATGTTATATTGAGCATAATATAAGTAGTAAGTATAATTATTACAGTTCTGGCTTTAATAACTGCATTATATGGGTAATAATGCACGTTATATTGCTAATAGTATATGTAATAAGTATAATTATTACAGTTCTAGCGATAATAACTCCATTATATGGGTAATAATGCATGTTATATTGCTAATAATATAAGTAATAAGTATAATTATTACAGTTCTAGCGATAATAACTGCATTATATGCGTAATAAGGCATGTTATATTGATAATATCGGGAGTAATAAGTATAATTATTATAGTTCTAGCGATAGTAATAGTAAAATATGGCTAATAGTGCATGTTATATTGATAATAGTGAAAGTAATAAGTATCTTTATTACAGTTCTATCGATAATAACTGCATAATATGGGTCATAATGCATGTTATGTTGTTGATAATAAAAGTAATACGTATATTTATTATGGTTCTAGCGATAATAACTGCATAATATGGGTAATAATGCATGTTATATTGAGAATAATATAAGTAGTAAGTATAATTATTACAGTTGTGGCTATAATAACTGCATTATATGGGTAATAATGCACGTTATATTGCTAATAGTATATGTAATAAGTATAATTATTACAGTTCTAGCGATAATAACTCCATTATATGGGTAATAATGCATGTTATATTGCTAATAATATAAGTAATAAGTATAATTATTACAGTTCTAGCGATAATAAGTGCACTATATGCGTAATAAGGCATGTTATATTGATAATATCGGGAGTAATAAGTATAATTATTATAGTTCTAGCGATAATAATAGTAAAATATGGCTAATAGTGCATGTTATATTGATAATAGTAAAAGTAATAAGTATCTTTATTACAGTTCTGTCGATAATAACTGCATAATATGGGTCATAATGCATGTTATGTTGATGATAATAAAAGTAATACGTATATTTATTATGGTTCTAGCGATAATAACTGCATAATATGGGTAATAATGCATGTTATATTGAGAATAATATAAGTAGTAAGTATAATTATTACAGTTGTGGCTATAATAACTGCATTATATGAGTAATAATGCACGTTATATTGCTAATAGTATATGTAATAAGTATAATTATTACAGTTCTAACGATAATAACTGCATTACATGCGTAATAAGGCATGTTATATTGAGCATAATATAAGTAGTAAGTATAATTATTACAGTTCTGGCTTTAATAACTGCATTATATGGGTAATAATGCACGTTATATTGCTAATAGTATATGTAATAAGTATAATTATTACAGTTCTAGCGATAATAACTCCATTATATGGGTAATAATGCATGTTATATTGCTAATAATATAAGTAATAAGTATAATTATTACAGTTCTAGCGATAATAACTGCATTATATGCGTAATAAGGCATGTTATATTGATAATATCGGGAGTAATAAGTATAATTATTATAGTTCTAGCGATAGTAATAGTAAAATATGGCTAATAGTGCATGTTATATTGATAATAGTGAAAGTAATAAGTATCTTTATTACAGTTCTATCGATAATAACTGCATAATATGGGTCATAATGCATGTTATGTTGTTGATAATAAAAGTAATACGTATATTTATTATGGTTCTAGCGATAATAACTGCATAATATGGGTAATAATGCATGTTATATTGAGAATAATATAAGTAGTAAGTATAATTATTACAGTTGTGGCTATAATAACTGCATTATATGGGTAATAATGCACGTTATATTGCTAATAGTATATGTAATAAGTATAATTATTACAGTTCTAACGATAATAACTGCATTTCATGCGTAATAAGGCATATTATATTGATAATATCGGGAGTAATAAGTATAATTATTATAGTTCTAACGATAATAATAGTAAAATATGGCTAATAGTGCATGTTATATTGATAATTGTAAAAGTAATAAGTATCTTTATTACAGTTCTATCGATAATAACTGCATAATATGGGTCATAATGCACGTTATGTTGATGATAATAAAAGTAATACGTATATTTATTATGGTTCTAGCGATAATAACTGCATAATATGGGTAATAATGCATGTTATATTGAGAATAATATAAGTAGTAAGTATAATTATTACAGTTGTGGCTATAATAACTGCATTACATGCGTAATAAGGCAAGTTATATTGATAATATCGGGAGTAATAAGTATAATTATTATAGTTCTAGCGATAATAATAGTAAAATATGGCTAATAGTGCATGTTATATTGATAATAGTAAAAGTAATAAGTACCTTTATTACAGTTCTATCGATAATAACTGCATAATATGGGTAATAATGCATGTTATGTTGATGATAATAAAAGTAATACGTCTATTTATTATAGTTCTAGCGATAATAACTGCATAATATGGGTAATAATGCATGTTATATTGAGAATAATATGAGTAGTAAGTATAATTGTTACAGTTGTGGCTATAATAACTGCATTATATGGGTAATAATGCACGTTATATTGCTAATAGTATATGTAATAAGTATAATTATTACAGTTCTAACCATAATAACTGCATTACATGCGTAATAAGGCATGTTATATTGAGCATAATATAAGTAGTAAGTATAATTATTACAGTTCTGGCTTTAATAACTGCATTATATGGGTAATAATGCACGTTATATTGCTAATAGTATATGTAATAAGTATAATTATTACAGTTCTAGCGATAATAACTCCATTATATGGGTAATAATGCATGTTATATTGCTAATAATATAAGTAATAAGTATATTTATTACAGTTCTATCGTTAATAACTGCATAATATTGGTAATAATGCATGTTATTTTGATGATTATAAAAGTAATACGTATATTTATTATAGCTCTAGCGATAATAACTGCATAATATGGGTTATAATGCATGTTATATTGTTGATAATAAAAGTAATACGTCTATTTATTATAGTTCTAGCGATAATAACTGCATAATATGGGTAATAATGCATGTTATATTGAGAATAATATAAGTAGTAAGTATAATTATTACAGTTCTGGCTATAATAACTGCATTATATGGGTAATAATGCACGTTATATTGCTAATAGTATATGTAATAAGTATAATTATTACAGTTCTAACGATAATAACTGCATTACATGCGTAATAAGGCATGTTATATTGAGCATAATATAAGTAGTAAGTATAATTATTACAGTTCTGGCTTTAATAACTGCATTATATGGGTAATAATGCACGTTATATTGCTAATAGTATATGTAATAAGTATAATTATTACAGTTCTAGCGATAATAACTCCATTATATGGGTAATAATGCATGTTATATTGCTAATAATATAAGTGATAAGTATATTTATTACAGTTCTATCGTTAATAACTGCATAATATTGGTAATAATGCATGTTATTTTGATGATAATAAAAGTAATACGTATATTTATTATAGCTCTAGCGATAATAACTGCATAATATGGGTTATAATGCATGTTATATTGATGATAATAAAAGTAATACGTCTATTTATTATAGTTCTAGCGATAATAACTGCATAATGTGGGTAATAATGCATGTTATATTGAGAATAATATACGTAGTAAGTATAATTATTACAGTTTTGGCTATAATAACTGCATTATATGGGTAATAATGCACGTTATATTGCTAATAGTATATGTAATAAGTATAATTATTACAGTTCTAACGATAATAACTGCATTACATGCGTAATAAGGCATGTTACATTGATAATATCGGGAGTAATAAGTATAATTATTATAGTTCTAGCGATAATAATAGTAAAATATGGCTAATAGTGCATGTTATATTGATAATAGTAAAAGTAATAAGTATCTTTATTACAGTTCTATCGATAATAACTGCATAATATGGGTCATAATGCATGTTATGTTGATGATAATAAACGTAATACGTATATTTATTATAGTTCTAGTGATAATAATTGCACAATATGGGTAATAATGCACGTTATATTGCTAATAGTATAAGTAATGAGTATAATTATTACAGTTCTAGCGATAATAACTGCATTACATGCGTAATAAGGCATGTTATATTGATAATATCGGGAGTAATAAGTATAATTATTATAGTTCTAGCGATAATAATAGTAAAATATGGCTAATAGTGCATGTTATATTGATAATAGTAAAAGTAATAAGTATCTTTATTACAGTTCTATCGATAATAACTGCATAATATGGGTCATAATGCATGTTATGTTGATGATAATAAAAGTAATACGTATATTTATTATAGTTCTAGCGATAATAACTGCATAATATGGGTAATAATGCATGTTATATTGAGAATAATATAAGTAGAAAGTATAATTATTACAGTTGTGGCTATAATAACTGCATTATATGGGTAATAATGCACGTTATATTGCTAATAGTATATGTAATAAGTATAATTATTACAGTTCTAACGATAATAACTGCATTACATGCGTAATAAGGCATGTTATATTGATAATATCGGGAGTAATAAGTATAATTATTATAGTTCTAACGATAATAATAGTAAAATATGGCTAATAGTGCATGTTATATTGATAATTGTAAAAGTAATAAGTATCTTTATTACAGTTCTATCGATAATAACTGCATAATATGGGTCATAATGCACGTTATGTTGATGATAATAAAAGTAATACGTATATTTATTATGGTTCTAGCGATAATAACTGCATAATATGGGTAATAATGCATGTTATATTGAGAATAATATAAGTAGTAAGTATAATTATTACAGTTGTGGCTATAATAACTGCATTACATGCGTAATAAGGCAAGTTATATTGATAATATCGGGAGTAATAAGTATAATTATTATAGTTCTAGCGATAATAATAGTAAAATATGGCTAATAGTGCATGTTATATTGATAATAGTAAAAGTAATAAGTATCTTTATTACAGTTCTATCGATAATAACTGCATAATATGGGTAATAATGCATGTTATGTTGATGATAATAAAAGTAATACGTCTATTTATTATAGTTCTAGCGATAATAACTGCATAATATGGGTAATAATGCATGTTATATTGAGAATAATATGAGTAGTAAGTATAATTATTACAGTTGTGGCTATAATAACTGCATTATATGGGTAATAATGCACGTTATATTGCTAATAGTATATGTAATAAGTATAATTATTACAGTTCTAACGATAATAACTGCATTACATGCGTAATAAGGCATGTTATATTGAGCATAATATAAGTAGTAAGTATAATTATTACAGTTCTGGCTTTAATAACTGCATTATATGGGTAATAATGCACGTTATATTGCTAATAGTATATGTAATAAGTATAATTATTACAGTTCTAGCGATAATAACTCCATTATATGGGTAATAATGCATGTTATATTGCTAATAATATAAGTAATAAGTATATTTATTACAGTTCTATCGTTAATAACTGCATAATATTGGTAATAATGCATGTTATTTTGATGATTATAAAAGTAATACGTATATTTATTATAGCTCTAGCGATAATAACTGCATAATATGGGTTATAATGCATGTTATATTGATGATAATAAAAGTAATACGTCTATTTATTATAGTTCTAGCGATAATAACTGCATAATATGGGTAATAATGCATGTTATATTGAGAATAATATAAGTAGTAAGTATAATTATTACAGTTCTGGCTATAATAACTGCATTATATGGGTAATAATGCACGTTATATTGCTAATAGTATATGTAATAAGTATAATTATTACAGTTCTAACGAGAATAACTGCATTACATGCGTAATAAGGCATGTTATATTGAGCATAATATAAGTAGTAAGTATAATTATTACAGTTCTGGCTTTAATAACTGCATTATATGGGTAATAATGCACGTTATATTGCTAATAGTATATGTAATAAGTATAATTATTACAGTTCTAGCGATAATAACTCCATTATATGGGTAATAATGCATGTTATATTGCTAATAATATAAGTAATAAGTATATTTATTACAGTTCTATCGTTAATAACTGCATAATATTGGTAATAATGCATGTTATTTTGATGATAATAAAAGTAATACGAATATTTATTATAGCTCTAGCGATAACAACTGCATAATATGGGTTATAGTGCATGTTATATTGATGATAATAAAAGTAATACGTCTATTTATTATAGTTCTAGCGATAATAACTGCATAATGTGGGTAATAATGCATGTTATATTGAGAATAATATAAGTAGTAAGTATAATTATTACAGTTCTGGCTATAATAACTGCATTATATGGGTAATAATGCACGTTATATTGCTAATAGTATATGTAATAAGTATAATTATTACAGTTCTAACGATAATAACTGCATTACATGCGTAATAAGGCATGTTATATTGATAATATCGGGAGTAATAAGTATAATTATTATAGTTCTAGCGATAATAATAGTAAAATATGGCTAATAGTGCATGTTATATTGATAATAGTAAAAGTAATAAGTATCTTTATTACAGTTCTATCGATAATAACTGCATAATATGGGTCATAATGCATGTTATGTTGATGATAATAAAAGTAATACGTATATTTATTATAGTTCTAGTGATAATAATTGGACAATATGGGTAATAATGCACGTTATATTGCTAATAATATAAGTAATGAGTATAATTATTACAGTTCTAGCGATAATAACTGCATTACATGCGTAATAAGGCATGTTATATTGATAATATCGGGAGTAATAAGTATAATTATTATAGTTCTAGCGATAATAATAGTAAAATATGGCTAATAGTGCATGTTATATTGATAATAGTAAAAGTAATAAGTATCTTTATTACAGTTCTATCGATAATAACTGCATAATATGGGTCATAATGCATGTTATGTTGATGATAATAAAAGTAATACGTATATTTATTATAGTTCTAGCGATAATAACTGCATAATATGGGTAATAATGCATGTTATAGTGAGAATAATATAAGTAGTAAGTATAATTATTACAGGTTCTGGCTATAATAACTGCATTATATGGGTAATAATGCACGTTATATTGCTAATGGTATATGTAATAAGTATAATTATTACAGTTCTAACGATAATAACTGCATTACATGCGTAATAAGGCATGTTATATTGATAATATCGGGAGTAATAAGTATAATTATTATAGTTCTAGCGATAATAATAGTAAAATATGGCTAATAGTGCATGTTGTATTGATAATAGTAAAAGTAATAAGTATCTTTATTACTGTTCTATCGATAATAACTGCATAATATGGGTCATAATGCATGTTATGTTGATGATAATAAAAGTAATACGTATATTTATTATAGATCTAGCGATAATAACTGCATAATATGGGTAATAATGCATGTTATATTGAGCATAATATAAGTAGTAAGTATAATTATTACAGTTCCGGCTTTAATAACTGCATTATATGGGTAATAATGCACGTTATATTGCTAATAGTATATGTAATAAGTATAATTATTACAGTTCTAGCGATAATAACTCCATTATATGGGTAATAATGCACGTTATATTGCTAATAGTATATGTAATAAGTATAATTATTACAGTTCTAGCGATAATAACTACATTATATGGGTAATAACGCATGTTATATTGCTAATAATATAAGTAATAAGTATATTTATTACAGTTCTATCGTTAATAACTGCATAATATTGGTAATAATGCATGTTATTTTGATGATAATAAAAGTAATACGTATATTTATTATAGCTCTAGCGATAATAACTGCATAATATGGGTTATAATGCATGTTATATTGATGATAATAAAAGTAATACGTCTATTTATTATAGTTCTAGCGATAATAACTGCATAATGTGGGTAATAATGCATGTTATATTGAGAATAATATAAGTAGTAAGTATAATTATTACAGTTCTGGCTATAATAACTGCATTATATGGGTAATAATGCACGTTATATTGCTAATAGTATATGTAATAAGTATAATTATTACAGTTCTAACGATAATAACTGCATTACATGGGTAATAAGGCATGTTATATTGATAATATTGGGAGTAATAAGTGTAATTACTATAGTTCTAGCGATAATAATAGTAAAATATGGCTAATAGTGCATGTTATATTGATAATAGTAAAAGTAATAAGTATCTTTATTACAGTTCTATCGATAATAACTGCATAATATGGGTCATAATGCATGTTATGTTGATGATAATAAAAGTAATACGTATATTTATTATAGTTCTAGCGATAATAACTGCACAATATGGGTAATAATGCATGTTTTATTGAGAATAATATAAGTAGTAAGTATAATTATTACAGTTCTGGCTTTAATAACTGCAGTATATGGGTAATAATGCACGTTATATTGCTAATAGTATATGTAATAAGTATAATTATTACAGTTCTAACGATAATAACTGCATTACATGCGTAATAAGGCATGTTATATTGATAATATCGGGAGTAATAAGTATAATTATTATAGTTCTAGCGATAATAATAGTAAAATATGGCTAATAGTGCATGTTATATTGATAATAGTAAAAGTAATAAGTATCTTTATTACAGTTCTATCGATAATAACTGCATAATATGGGTCATAATGCATGTTATGTTGATGATAATGAAAGTAATACGTATATTTATTATAGTTCTAGTGATAATAATTGGACAATATGGGTAATAATGCACGTTATATTGCTAATAATATAAGTAATGAGTATAATTATTACAGTTCTAGCGATAATAACTGCATTACATGCGTAATAAGGCATGTTATATTGATAATATCGGGAGTAATAAGTATAATTATTATAGTTCTAGCGATAATAATAGTAAAATATGGCTAATAGTGCATGTTATATTGATAATAGTAAAAGTAATAAGTATCTTTATTACAGTTCTATCGATAATAACTGCATAATATGGGTCATAATGCATGTTATGTTGATGATAATAAAAGTAATACGTATATTTATTATAGTTCTAGCGATAATAACTGCATAATATGGGTAATAATGCATGTTATATTGAGAATAATATAAGTAGTAAGTATAATTATTACAGTTCTGGCTATAATAACTGCATTATATGGGTAATAATGCACGTTATATTGCTAATAGTATATGTAATAAGTATAATTATTACAGTTCTAACGATAATAACTGCATTACATGCGTAATAAGGCATGTTATATTGATAATATCGGGAGTAATAAGTATAATTATTATAGTTCTAGCGATAATAATAGTAAAATATGGCTAATAGTGCATGTTGTATTGATAATAGTAAAAGTAATAAGTATCTTTATTACAGTTCTATCGATAATAACTGCATAATATGGGTCATAATGCATGTTATGTTGATGATAATAAAAGTAATACGTATATTTATTATAGATCTAGCGATAATAACTGCATAATATGGGTAATAATGCATGTTATATTGAGCATAATATAAGTAGTAAGTATAATTATTACAGTTCTGGCTTTAATAACTGCATTATATGGGTAATAATGCACGTTATATTGCTAATAGTATATGTAATAAGTATAATTATTACAGTTCTAACGATAATAACTGCATTACATGCGTAATAAGGCATGTTATATTGATAATATCGGGAGTAATAAGTATAAGTATTATAGTTCTAGCGACAATAATAGTAAAATATGGCTAATAGTGCATGTTATATTGATAATAGTAAAAGTAATAAGTATCTTTATTACAGTTCTATCGATAATAACTGCATAATATGGGTCATAATGCATGTTATGTTGATGATAATAAAAGTAATACGTATATTTATTATAGTTCTAGTGATAATAATTGGACAATATGGGTAATAATGCACGTTATATTGCTAATAATATAAGTAATGAGTACAATTATTACAGTTCTAGCGATAATAACTGCATTACATGCGTAATAAGGCATGTTATATTGATAATATCGGGAGTAATAAGTATAATTATTATAGTTCTAGCGATAATAATAGTAAAATATGGCTAATAGTGCATGTTATATTGATAGTAGTAAAAGTAATAAGTATCTTTATTACAGTTCTATCGATAATAACTGCATAATATGGGTCATAATGCATGTTATGTTGATGATAATAAAAGTAATACGTATATTTATTATAGTTCTAGCGATAATAACTGCATAATATGGGTAATAATGCATGTTATATTGAGAATAATATAAGTAGTAAGTATAATTATTACAGTTCTGGCTATAATAACTGCATTATATGGGTAATAATGCACGTTATATTGCTAATAGTATATGTAATAAGTATAATTATTACAGTTCTAACGATAATAACTGCATTACATGCGTAATAAGGCATGTTATATTGATAATATCGGGAGTAATAAGTATAATTATTATAGTTCTAGCGATAATAATAGTAAAATATGACTAATAGTGCATGTTGTATTGATAACAGTAAAAGTAATAAGTATCTTTATTACAGTTCTATCGATAATAACTGCATAATATGGGTCATAATGCATGTTATGTTGATGATAATGAAAGTAATACGTATATTTATTATAGTTCTAGTGATAATAATTGGACAATATGGGTAATAATGCACGTTATATTGCTAATAATATAAGTAATGAGTATAATTATTACAGTTCTAGCGATAATAACTGCATTACATGCGTAATAAGGCATGTTATATTGATAATATCGGGAGTAATAAGTATAATTATTATAGTTCTAGCGATAATAATAGTAAAATATGGCTAATAGTGCATGTTATATTGATAATAGTAAAAGTAATAAGTATCTTTATTACAGTTCTATCGATAATAACTGCATAATATGGGTCATAATGCATGTTATGTTGATGATAATAAAAGTAATACGTATATTTATTATAGTTCTAGCGATAATAACTGCATAATATGGGTAATAATGCATGTTATATTGAGAATAATATAAGTAGTAAGTATAATTATTACAGTTCTGGCTATAATAACTGCATTATATGGGTAATAATGCACGTTATATTGCTAATAGTATATGTAATAAGTATAATTATTACAGTTCTAACGATAATAACTGCATTACATGCGTAATAAGGCATGTTATATTGATAATATCGGGAGTAATAAGTATAATTATTATAGTTCTAGCGATAATAATAGTAAAATATGGCTAATAGTGCATGTTGTATTGATAATAGTAAAAGTAATAAGTATCTTTATTACAGTTCTATCGATAATAACTGCATAATATGGGTCATAATGCATGTTATGTTGATGATAATAAAAGTAATACGTATATTTATTATAGATCTAGCGATAATAACTGCATAATATGGGTAATAATGCATGTTATATTGAGCATAATATAAGTAGTAAGTATAATTATTACAGTTCTGGCTTTAATAACTGCATTATATGGGTAATAATGCACGTTATATTGCTAATAGTATATGTAATAAGTATAATTATTACAGTTCTAGCGATAATAACTCCATTATATGGGTAATAATGCACGTTATATTGCTAATAGTATATGTAATAAGTATAATTATTACAGTTCTAGCGATAATAACTCCATTATATGGGTAATAATGCATGTTATATTGCTAATAATATAAGTAATAAGTATATTTATTACAGTTCTATCGTTAATAACTGCATAATATTGGTAATAATGCATGTTATTTTGATGATAATAAAAGTAATACGTATATTTATTATAGCTCTAGCGATAATAACTGCATAATATGGGTTATAATGCATGTTATATTGATGATAATAAAAGTAATACGTCTATTTATTATAGTTCTAGCGATAATAACTGCATAATGTGGGTAATAATGCATGTTATCTTGAGAATAATATAAGTAGTAAGTATAATTATTACAGTTCTGGCTATAATAACTGCATTATATGGGTAATAATGCACGTTATATTGCTAATAGTATATGTAATAAGTATAATTATTACAGTTCTAACGATAATAACTGCATTACATGCGTAATAAGGCATGTTATATTGATAACATCGGGAGTAATAAGTATAATTATTATAGTTCTAGCGATAATAATAGTAAAATATGGCTAATAGTGCATGTTATATTGATAATAGTAAAAGTAATAAGTATCTTTATTACAGTTCTATCGATAATAACTGCATAATATGGGTCATAATGCATGTTATGTTGATGATAATAAAAGTAATACGTATATTTATTATAGTTCTAGTGATAATAATTGGACAATATGGGTAATAATGCACGTTATATTGCTAATAATATAAGTAATGAGTATAATTATTACAGTTCTAGCGATAATAACTGCATTACATGCGTAATAAGGCATGTTATATTGATAATATCGGGAGTAATAAGTATAATTATTATAGTTCTAGCGATAATAATAGTAAAATATGGCTAATAGTGTATGTTATATTGATAATAGTAAAAGTAATAAGTATCTTTATTACAGTTCTATCGATAATAACTGCATAATATGGGTCATAATGCATGTTATGTTGATGATAATAAAAGTAATACGTATATTTATTATAGTTCTAGCGATAATAACTGCATAATATGGGTAATAATGCATGTTATATTGAGAATAATATAAGTAGTAAGTATAATTATTACAGTTCTGGCTATAATAACTGCATTATATGGGTAATAATGCACGTTATATTGCTAATAGTATATGTAATAAGTATAATTATTACAGTTCTAACGATAATAACTGCATTACATGCGTAATAAGGCATGTTATATTGATAATATCGGGAGTAATAAGTATAATTATTATAGTTCTAGCGATAATAATAGTAAAATATGGCTAATAGTGCATGTTGTATTGATAATAGTAAAAGTAATAAGTATCTTTATTACAGTTCTATCGATAATAACTGCATAATATGGGTCATAATGCATGTTATGTTGATGATAATAAAAGTAATACGTATATTTATTATAGATCTAGCGATAATAACTGCATAATATGGGTAATAATGCATGTTATATTGAGCATAATATAAGTAGTAAGTATAATTATTACAGTTCTGGCTTTAATAACTGCATTATATGGGTAATAATGCACGTTATATTGCTAATAGTATATGTAATAAGTATAATTATTACAGTTCTAGCGATAATAACTCCATTATATGGGTAATAATGTACGTTATATTGCTAATAGTATATGTAATAAGTATAATTATTATAGTTCTAGCGATAATAACTCCATTATATGGGTAATAATGCATGTTATATTGCTAATAATATAAGTAATAAGTATATTTATTACAGTTCTATCGTTAATAACTGCATAATATTGGTAATAATGCATGTTATTTTGATGATAATAAAAGTAATACGTATATTTATTATAGCTCTAGCGATAATAACTGCATAATATGGGTTATGATGCATGTTATATTGATGATAATAAAAGTAATACGTCTATTTATTATAGTTCTAGCGATAATAACTGCATAATGTGGGTAATAATGCATGTTATATTGAGAATAATATAAGTAGTAAGTATAATTATTACAGTTCTGGCTATAATAACTGCATTATATGGGTAATAATGCACGTTATATTGCTAATAGTATATGTAATAAGTATAATTATTACAGTTCTAACGATAATAACTGCATTACATGCGTAATAAGGCATGTTATATTGATAATATCGGGAGTAATAAGTATAATTATTATAGTTCTAGCGATAATAATAGTAAAATATGGCTAATAGTGCATGTTATATTGATAATAATAACAGTTATAAGTATATTTATTACAGTTCTATCGATAATAACTGCATAATATGGGTAATAATGCATGTTATATTGATGATAATAAAAGTAATACGTATATTTATTATAGCTCTAGCGATAATAACTGCATAACATGGGTAATAATGCATGTTATATTGATAATGTTGGGAGTAATAAGTATAATTATTATAGTTCTAGCGATAATAATAGTAATATATGGCACATAGTGCATGTAATATTGATAATAATAAAAGTAATAAGTATATTTATTACAGTTCTATCCAAAATAACTGCATAATATGGGTAATAATGCATGTTATATTGATAATAATTTAAGTACTAAGTATAATTATTACAGTTCAAGATTTAATAACTGCATTATATGGGTAATAATGCATGTTATATTGATAATATCGGGAGTAATAAGTATAATTATTATAGTTCTAGCGATAAGAATAGGAAAATATGGCTAATAGAACATGTTATACTGATAATAATAAAAGTAAAAAGTATATTTATTATACTTCTGTCGATAATAACTGCATTATATGGGTAATAATGCATGTTATATTGATAATAATATAAGTAATAAGTATAATTATTACAGTTCTAGCGATAATAACTGCATTATATGGGTAATAATGCATGTTATATTGATAGTATTGGGAGTAATAAGTATAATTATTACAGTTCTAGCGATAATAACTGCATTATATGGGTAATAATACATGTTATATTGATAATATCGGGGGTAATAAGTATACTTATTATAGTTCTAGCGATAATAATAGTAAAATATGGCTAATAGTGCATGTTATATTGATAATAATTAAAGTAATAAGTATATTTATTACAGTTCTGTCGATAATATCTGCATAATATGGGTAATAATGCATGTTATATTGACGATAATAAAAGTAGTACGTATATTTATTATAGTTCTAGCGATAATAACTGCATAATATGGTTAATAATGCGTGTTATATTGATAATGATATAAGTAATAAGTATAATTATTACAGTTCTAGCAATATTAACTGCATTATATGGGTAATAATGCATGTTATATTGATAATATCGGGAGTAATAAGTATAATTATTATAGTTCTAGCGATAAGAATAGGAAAATATGGCTAATAGTACATGTTATACTGATAATAATAAAAGTAATAAGTATATTTATTATACTTCTGTCGATAATAACTGCATTATATGGGTAATAATGCATGTTATATTGATAATATTAGGAGTAATAAGTATATTTATTATAGTTCTAGCGATAATAACTGCATAATATGGGTAATAATGCATGTTATATTGATGATAATAAAAGTAATACGTATATTTATTATAGTTCTATCGATAATAACTGCATAATATGGGTAGTAATGCATGTTATATTGATAATATTGGAAGTAATAAGTATAATTATTATATTTCTAGCGACAATAATAGTAATATATGGCACATAGTGCATGTAATATTGATAATAATATAAGTAATAAGTATAATTATACCAGTTCTAGGGATAATAACTGCATTATATGCGTAATAATGCATGTTATATTGATAATATTGGGAGTAATAAGTGTAATTACTATAGTTCTAGCGATAATAATAGTAAAATATGGCTAATAGTGCATGTTATATTGATAATAGTAAAAGTAATAAGTATCTTTATTACAGTTCTATCGATAATAACTGCATAATATGGGTCATAATGCATGTTATGTTGATGATAATAAAAGTAATACGTATATTTATTATAGTTCTAGCGATAATAACTGCACAATATGGGTAATAATGCATGTTATATTGAGAATAATATAAGTAGTAAGTATAATTATTACAGTTCTGGCTTTAATAACTGCATTATATGGGCAATAATGCACGTTATATTGCTAATAGTATATGTAATAAGTATAATTATTACAGTTCTAACGATAATAACTGCATTACATGCGTAATAAGGCATGTTATATTGAGCATAATATAAGTAGTAAGTATAATTATTACAGTTCTGGCTTTAATAACTGCATTATATGGGTAATAATGCACGTTATATTGCTAATAGTATATGTAATAAGTATAATTATTACAGTTCTAGCGATAATAACTCCATTATATGGGTAATAATGCATGTTATATTGCTAATAATATAAGTAATAAGTATATTTATTACAGTTCTATCGTTAATAACTGCATAATATTGGTAATAATGCATGTTATTTTGATGATTATAAAAGTAATACGTATATTTATTATAGCTCTAGCGATAATAACTGCATAATATGGGTTATAATGCATGTTATATTGATGATAATAAAAGTAATACGTCTATTTATTATAGTTCTAGCGATAATAACTGCATAATGTCGGTAATAATGCATGTTATATTGAGAATAATATAAGTAGTAAGTATAATTATTACAGTTCTGGCTATAATAACTGCATTATATGGGTAATAATGCACGTTATATTGCTAATAGTATATGTAATAAGTATAATTATTACAGTTCTAACGATAATAACTGCATTACATGCGTAATAAGGCATGTTATATTGATAATATCGGGAGTAATAAGTATAATTATTATAGTTCTAGCGACAATAATAGTAAAATATGGCTAATAGTGCATGTTATATTGATAATAGTAAAAGTAATAAGTATCTTTATTACAGTTCTATCGATAATAACTGCATAATATGGGTCATAATGCATGTTATGTTGATGATAATAAAAGTAATACGTATATTTATTATAGTTCTAGTGATAATAATTGGACAATATGGGTAATAATGCACGTTATATTGCTAATAATATAAGTAATGAGTATAATTATTACAGTTCTAGCGATAATAACTGCATTACATGCGTAATAAGGCATGTTATATTGATAATATCGGGAGTAATAAGTATAATTATTATAGTTCTAGCGATAATAATAGTAAAATATGGCTAATAGTGCATGTTATATTGATAATAGTAAAAGTAATAAGTATCTTTATTACAGTTCTATCGATAATAACTGCATAATATGGGTCATAATGCATGTTATGTTGATGATAATAAAAGTAATACGTATATTTATTATAGTTCTAGCGATAATAACTGCATAATATGGGTAATAATGCATGTTATATTGAGAATAATATAAGTAGTAAGTATAATTATTACAGTTCTGGCTATAATAACTGCATTATATGGGTAATAATGCACGTTATATTGCTAATAGTATATGTAATAAGTATAATTATTACAGTTCTAACGATAATAACTGCATTACATGCGTAATAAGGCATGTTATATTGATAATATCGGGAGTAATAAGTATAATTATTATAGTTCTAGCGATAATAATAGTAAAATATGGCTAATAGTGCATGTTGTATTGATAATAGTAAAAGTAAAAAGTATCTTTATTACAGTTCTATCGATAATAACTGCATAATATGGGTCATAATGCATGTTATGTTGATGATAATAAAAGTAATACGTATATTTATTATAGATCTAGCGATAATAACTGCATAATATGGGTAATAATGCATGTTATATTGAGCATAATATAAGTAGTAAGTATAATTATTACAGTTCTGGCTTTAATAACTGCATTATATGGGTAATAATGCACGTTATATTGCTAATAGTATATGTAATAAGTATAATTATTACAGTTCTAGCGATAATAACTCCATTATATGGGTAATAATGCACGTTATATTGCTAATAGTATATGTAATAAGTATAATTATTACAGTTCTAGCGATAATAACTCCATTATATGGGTAATAATGCATGTTATAATGCTAATAATATAAGTAATAAGTATATTTATTACAGTTCTATCGTTAATAACTGCATAATATTGGTAATAATGCATGTTATTTTGATGATAATAAAAGTAATACGTATATTTATTATAGCTCTAGCGATAATAACTGCATAATATGGGTTATAATGCATGTTATATTGATGATAATAAAAGTAATACGTCTATTTATTATAGTTCTAGCGATAATAACTGCATAATGTGGGTAATAATGCATGTTATCTTGAGAATAATATAAGTAGTAAGTATAATTATTACAGTTCTGGCTATAATAACTGCATTATATGGGTAATAATGCACGTTATATTGCTAATAGTATATGTAATAAGTATAATTATTACAGTTCTAACGATAATAACTGCATTACATGCGTAATAAGGCATGTTATATTGATAATATCGGGAGTAATAAGTATAATTATTATAGTTCTAGCGATAATAATAGTAAAATATGGCTAATAGTGCATGTTATATTGATAATAGTAAAAGTAATAAGTATCTTTATTACAGTTCTATCGATAATAACTGCATAATATGGGTCATAATGCATGTTATGTTGATGATAATAAAAGTAATACGTATATTTATTATAGTTCTAGTGATAATAATTGGACAATATGGTTAATAATGCACGTTATATTGCTAATAATATAAGTAATGAGTATAATTATTACAGTTCTAGCGATAATAACTGCATTACATGCGTAATAAGGCATGTTATATTGATAATATCGGGAGTTATAAGTATAATTATTATAGTTCTAGCGATAATAATAGTAAAATATGGCTAATAGTGCATGTTATATTGATAATAGTAAAAGTAATAAGTATCTTTATTACAGTTCTATCGATAATAACTGCATAATATGGGTCATAATGCATGTTATGTTGATGATAATAAAAGTAATACGTATATTTATTATAGTTCTAGCGATAATAACTGCATAATATGGGTAATAATGCATGTTATATTGAGAATAATATAAGTAGTAAGTATAATTATTACAGTTCTGGCTATAATAACTGCATTATATGGGTAATAATGCACGTTATATTGCTAATAGTATATGTAATAAGTATAATTATTACAGTTCTAACGATAATAACTGCATTACATGCGTAATAAGGCATGTTATATTGATAATATCGGGAGTAATAAGTATAATTATTATAGTTCTAGCGATAATAATAGTAAAATATGGCTAATAGTGCATGTTGTATTGATAATAGTAAAAGTAATAAGTATCTTTATTACAGTTCTATCGATAATAACTGCATAATATGGGTCATAATGCATGTTATGTTGATGATAATAAAAGTAATACGTATATTTATTATAGATCTAGCGATAATAACTGCATAATATGGGTAATAATGCATGTTATATTGAGCATAATATAAGTAGTAAGTATAATTATTACAGTTCTGGCTTTAATAACTGCATTATATGGGTAATAATGCACGTTATATTGCTAATAGTATATGTAATAAGTATAATTATTACAGTTCTAACGAGAATAACTGCATTACATGCGTAATAAGGCATGTTATATTGATGATATCGGGAGTAATAAGTATAATTATTATAGTTCTAGCGACAATAATAGTAAAATATGGCTAATAGTGCATGTTATATTGATAATAGTAAAAGTAATAAGTATCTTTATTACAGTTCTATCGATAATAACTGCATAATATGGGTCATAATGCATGTTATGTTGATGATAATAAAAGTAATACGTATATTTATTATAGTTCTAGTGATAATAATTGGACAATATGGGTAATAATGCACGTTATATTGCTAATAATATAAGTAATGAGTATAATTATTACAGTTCTAGCGATAATAACTGCATTACATGCGTAATAAGGCATGTTATATTGATAATATCGGGAGTAATAAGTATAATTATTATAGTTCTAGCGATAATAATAGTAAAATATGGCTAATAGTGCATGTTATATTGATAATAGTAAAAGTAATAAGTATCTTTATTACAGTTCTATCGATAATAACTGCATAATATGGGTCATAATGCATGTTATGTTGATGATAATAAAAGTAATACGTATATTTATTATAGTTCTAGCGATAATAACTGCATAATATGGGTAATAATGCATGTTATATTGAGAATAATATAAGTAGTAAGTATAATTATTACAGTTCTGGCTATAATAACTGCATTATATGGGTAATAATGCACGTTATATTGCTAATAGTATATGTAATAAGTATAATTATTACAGTTCTAACGATAATAACTGCATTACATGCGTAATAAGGCATGTTATATTGATAATATCGGGAGTAATAAGTATAATTATTATAGTTCTAGCGATAATAATAGTAAAATATGGCTAATAGTGCATGTTGTATTGATAATAGTAAAAGTAATAAGTATCTTTATTACAGTTCTATCGATAATAACTGCATAATATGGGTCATAATGCATGTTATGTTGATGATAATAAAAGTAATACGTATATTTATTATAGATCTAGCGATAATAACTGCATAATATGGGTAATAATGCATGTTATATTGAGCATAATATAAGTAGTAAGTATAATTATTACAGTTCTGGCTTTAATAACTGCATTATATGGGTAATAATGCACGTTATATTGCTAATAGTATATGTAATAAGTATAATTATTACAGTTCTAGCGATAATAACTCCATTATATGGGTAATAATGCACGTTATATTGCTAATAGTATATGTAATAAGTATAATTATTACAGTTCTAGCGATAATAACTCCATTATATCGGTAATAATGCATGTTATATTGCTAATAATATAAGTAATAAGTATATTTATTACAGTTCTATCGTTAATAACTGCATAATATTGGTAATAATGCATATTATTTTGATGATAATAAAAGTAATACGTATATTTATTATAGCTCTAGCGATAATAACTGCATAATATGGGTTATAATGCATGTTATATTGATGATAATAAAAGTAATACGTCTATTTATTATAGTTCTAGCGATAATAACTGCATAATGTGGGTAATAATGCATGTTATCTTGAGAATAATATAAGTAGTAAGTATAATTATTACAGTTCTGGCTATAATAACTGCATTATATGGGTAATAATGCACGTTATATTGCTAATAGTATATGTAATAAGTATAATTATTACAGTTCTAACGATAATAACTGCATTACATGCGTAATAAGGCATGTTATATTGATAATATCGGGAGTAATAAGTATAATTATTATAGTTCTAGCGATAATAATAGTAAAATATGGCTAATAGTGCATGTTATATTGATAATAGTAAAAGTAATAAGTATCTTTATTACAGTTCTATCGATAATAACTGCATAATATGGGTCATAATGCATGTTATGTTGATGACAATAAAAGTAATACGTATATTTATTATAGTTCTAGTGATAATAATTGGACAATATGGGTAATAATGCACGTTATATTGCTAATAATATAAGTAATGAGTATAATTATTACAGTTCTAGCGATAATAACTGCATTACATGCGTAATAAGGCATGTTATATTGATAATATCGGGAGTAATAAGTATAATTATTATAGTTCTAGCGATAATAATAGTAAAATATGGCTAATAGTGCATGTTATATTGATAATAGTAAAAGTAATAAGTATCTTTATTACAGTTCTATCGATAATAACTGCATAATATGGGTCATAATGCATGTTATGTTGATGATAATAAAAGAAATACGTATATTTATTATAGTTCTAGCGATAATAACTGCATAATATGGGTAATAATGCATGTTATATTGAGAATAATATAAGTAGTAAGTATAATTATTACAGTTCTGGCTATAATAACTGCATTATATGGGTAATAATGCACGTTATATTGCTAATAGTATATGTAATAAGTATAATTATTACAGTTCTAACGATAATAACTGCATTACATGCGTAATAAGGCATGTTATATTGATAATATCGGGAGTAATAAGTATAATTATTATAGTTCTAGCGATAATAATAGTAAAATATGGCTAATAGTGCATGTTGTATTGATAATAGTAAAAGTAATAAGTATCTTTATTACAGTTCTATCGACAATAACTGCATAATATGGGTCATAATGCATGTTATGTTGATGATAATAAAAGTAATACGTATATCAATTATAGTTCTAGCGATAATAACTGCATAATATGGGTAATAATGCATGTTATATTGAGCATAATATAAGTAGTAAGTATAATTATTACAGTTGTGGCTATAATAACTGCATTATATGGGTAATAATGCACGTTATATTGCTAATAGTATATGTAATAAGTATAATTATTACAGGTCTAACGATAATAACTGCATTATATGGGTAATAATGCATGTTATATTGATAATAATATAAGTAATATGTATAATTATTACAGCTCTAGCGATAATAACTGCATTATGTGGGTAATAATGCATGTTATACTGATAATATTGGGAGTAATAAGTATAATTATTACAGTTCTAGCGATAATAACCGCATAATATGGGTAATAATGCATGTTATATTGATAACAATATAAGGAATAAGTAAAATTATTACAGTTCTAGGGATAATAACTGCATTATATGGGTAATTATGCATGTTATATTGATAATATGGGGAGTAATAAGTGTAATTATTATAGTTCTAGCGATAATAATAGTAAAATATAGCTAATAGTGCCTGTTATATTGATAATAATAAAAGTAATAAGTATATTTATTATACTTCTGTCGATAATAACTGCATTATATGGGTAATAATGCATGTTATATTGCTCATAGTATATGTAATAAGTATAATTATTACAGTTCTAGCGATAATAACTGCATTATATGGGTAATAATGCATGTTATATTGATAATAATATAAGTAATAAGTATAATTATTACAGTTCTAGCGATAATAACTCCATTGTATGGGTAATAATGCATGTTATATTGATAATAATATTAGTAATGAGTATAATTATTACAGTTCTAGCGATAATAACTCCATTATATGGGTAATAATGCATGTTATATTGATAATAATATTAGTAATAAGTATAATTATTACAGTTCTAGAGATAATAACTGCATTATATGGGTAATAATGCACGTTATATTGCTAATAATATAAGTAGTAGGTATAATTATTACAGTTCTAGCGATAATAACTGCATTATATGGGTAATAATGCATGTTATATTGATAATAATGGGAGTAATAAGTATATTTATTATAGTTCTAGCGATAATAACTGCATAATATGGGTAATAATGCATGTTATATTGATAATGATATAAGTAATAAGTATAATTATTACAGTTCTAGCGATAATAAGTGCATTATATGGGTAATAATGCACGTTATATTGCTAATAATATAAGTAATAAGTATAATTATTACAGTTCTAGCGATAATAACTGCATTATATCGGTAATAATGCATGTTGTATTGATAATATCGGGAGTAATAAGTATAATTATTATAGTTCTAGCGATAATAATAGTAAAATATGGCAAATAGTGCATGTTATATTTATAATAATAAAAGTAATAAGTATATTTATTACAGTTCTATCGATAATAACTGCATAATATGGGTAATAATGCACGTTATATTGATAATAATATAAGTAATAAGTATAATTATTACAGTTCTAGTGATAATAACTCCATTATATGGGTAATAATGCATGTTATATTGATAATAATATAAGTAATATGTATAATTATTACAGCTCTAGCGATAATAACTGCATTATGTGGGTAATAATGCATGTTATACTGATAATATTGGGAGTAATAAGTATAATTATTACAGTTGTAGCGATAATAACTGCATAATATGGGTAATAATGCATGTTATATTGATAACAATATAAGGAATAAGTAAAATTATTACAGTTCTAGGGATAATAACTGCATTATATGGGTAATTATGCATGTTATATTGAAAATATGGGGAGTAATCAGTGTAATTATTATAGTTCTAGCGATAATAATAGTAAAATATAGCTAATAGTGCCTGTTATATTGATAATAATAAAAGTAATAAGTATATTTATTATACTTCTGTCGATAATAACTGCATTATATGGGTAATAATGCATGTTATATTGATAACAATATAAGTAATAAGTATAATTATTACAGTTCTAGCGATAATAACCCCATTATATGGGTAATAATGCATGTTATATTGATAATAATATTAGTAATAAGTATAATTATTACAGTTCTAGAGATAATAACTGCATTATATGGGTAATAATGCACGTTATATTGCTAATAATATAAGTAATTAGTATAATTATTACAGTTCTAGCGATAATAACTGCATTATATGGTTAATAATGCATGTTATATTGATAATATTGGGAGTAATAAGTATATTTATTATAGTTCTAGCGATAATAACTGTATAATATGGGTAATAGTGCATGTTATATTGATAATAATATAAGTAATAAGTATAATTATTACAGTTCTAGCGATAATAACTGCATTATATGCGTAATAAGGCATGTTATATTGATAATATCGGGAGTAATAAGTATAATTATTATAGGTCTAGCGATAATAATAGTAAAATATGGCTAATAGTGCATGTTATATTGATAATAATATAAGTAATAAGTATAATTATTACAGTTATAGCGATAATAACTCCATTATATGGGTAATAATGCATGTTATATTAATAATAATATAAGTAATAAGTATAATTATTACAGTTCTAGAGATAATAACTGCATTATATGGGTAATAATGCACGTTATATTGCTAATAATGTAAGTAATAAGTATAATTGTTACAGTTCTATCGATAATAACTGCATTATATGGGTAATAATGCATGTTATATTGATAATATTGGAAGTAATAAGTATATTTATTACAGTTCTAGCGATAATAACTGCATTATATGGGTAATAATGCACGTTATATTGCTAATAATATAAGTAATAAGTATAATTATTACAGTTCTAGCGATAATAACTGCATTATATGGGTAATAATGCATGTTGTATTGATAATATCGGGAGTAATAAGTATAATTAATATAGTTCTAGGGATAATAATAGTAAAACATGGCAAATAGTGCATGTTATATTTATAATAATAAAAGTAATAAGTATATTTATTACAGTTCTACCGATAATAACTGCATAATATGGGTAATAATGCATGTTATATTGATAACAATAAAAGTACTAAGTATATTTATTATAGTTCTATCGATAATAACTGCATAATATGGGTAATACTGCATGTTATATTGATGATAATAAAAGTAGTAAGTATATTTATTACAGTTCTAGCGATAATAACTGCATTATATGCGTAATAAGGCATGTTATATTGATAATATCGGGAGTAATAAGTATAATTATTATAGTTCTAGCGATAATAATAGTAAAATATGGCAAATAGTGCATGTTATATTTATAATAATAAAAGTAATAAGTATATTTATTATACTTCTGTCGATAATAACTGCATTATATGGGTAATAATGCATGTTATATTGATAATAATATAAGTAATAAGTATAATTATTACAGTTCTAGCGATAATAACTCCATTATATGGGTAATAATGCATGTTATATTGATAATAATATAAGTAATAAGTATAATTATTACAGTTCTAGAGATAATAACTGCATTATATAGGTAATAATGCACGTTATACTGCTAATAATATAAGTAGTAAGTATAATTATTACAGTTCTAGCGGTAATAACTGCATTATATGGGTAATAATGCATGTTGTATTGATAATATCGGGAGTAATAAGTATAATTATTATAGTTCTAGCGATAATAATAGTAAAATATGGCAAATAGTGCATGTTATATTTATAATAATAAAAGTAATAAGTATATTTATTACAGTTCTATCGATAATAACTGCATAATATGGGTAATAATGCATGTTATATTGATAATACTATAAGTAATATGTATAATTATTACAGTTCTAGTGATAATAACTCCATTATATGGGCAATAATGCATGTTATATTGATAATAATATAAGTAATAAGTATAATTATAACAGTTCTAGAGATAATAACTGCATTATATGGGTAATAATGCATGTTGTATTGATAATATCGGGAGTAATAAGTATAATTATTATAGTTCTAGCGACAATAATAGTAAAATATGGCAAATAGTGCATGTTATATTTATAATAATAAAAGTAATAAGTATATTTATTACAGTTCTATCGATAATAACTGCATAATATGGGTAATAATGCACGTTATATTGATAATAATATAAGTAATAAGTATAATTATTACAGTTCTAGTGATAATAACTCCATTATATGGGTAATAATGCATGTTATATTGATAATAATATAAGTAATATGTATAATTATTACAGCTCTAGCGATAATAACTGCATTATGTGGGTAATAATGCATGTTACACTGAAAATATTGGGAGTAATAAGTATAATTATTACAGTTGTAGCGATAATAACTGCATAATATGGGTAATAATGCATGTTATATTGATAACAATATAAGGAATAAGTAAAATTATTACAGTTCTAGGGATAATAACTGCATTATATGGGTAATTATGCATGTTATATTGATAATATGGGGAGTAATAAGTGTAATTATTATAGTTCTAGCGATAATAATAGTAAAATATAGCTAATAGTGCCTGTTATATTGATAATAATAAAAGTAATAAGTATATTTATTATACTTCTGTCGATAATAACTGCATTATACGGATAATAATGCATGTTATATTGATAACAATATAAGTAATAAGTATAATTATTACAGTTCTAGCGATAATAACCCCATTATATGGGTAATAATGCATGTTATGTTGATAATAATATTAGTAATAAGTATAATTATTACAGTTCTAGAGATAATAACTGCATTATATGGGTAATAATGCACGTTATATTGCTAATAATATAAGTAATTAGTATAATTATTACAGTTCTAGCGATAATAACTGCATTATATGGTTAATAATGCATGTTATATTGATAATATTGGGAGTAATAAGTATATTTATTATAGTTCTAGCGATAATAACTGTATAATATGGGTAATAGTGCATGTTATATTGATAATAATATAAGTAATAAGTATAATTATTACAGTTCTAGCGATAATAACTGCATTGTATGGGTAATACTGCATGTTATATTGATGATAATAAAAGTAGTAAGTATATTTATTACAGTTCTAGCGATAATAACTGCATTATATGCGTAATAAGGCATGTTATATTGATAATATCGGGAGTAATAAGTATAATTATTATAGTTCTAGCGATAATAATAGTAAAATAGGGCAAATAGTGCATGTTATATTTATAATAATAAAAGTAATAAGTATATTTATTATACTTCTGTCGATAATAACTGCATTATATGGGTAATAATGCATGTTATATTGATAATAATATAAGCAATAAGTATAATTATTACAGTTCTAGCGATAATAACTCCATTATATGGGTAATAATGCATGTTATATTGATAATAATATAAGTAATAAGTATAATTATTACAGTTCTACCGATAATAACTCCATTGTATGGGTAATAATGCATGTTATATTGATAATAATATTAGTAATGAGTATAATTATTACAGTTCTAGAGATAATAACTGCATTATATGGGTAATAATGCACGTTATATTGCTAATAACATAAGTAATAAGTATAATTTTTACAGTTCTAGCGATAATAACTGCATTATGTGGGTAATAATGCATGTTATATTGATAATAATAAAAGTACTAAGTATATTTATTATAGTTCTATCGATAGTAACTGCATAATATGGATAATAATGCATGTTATATTGATGATAATGAAAGTAGTAAGTATATTTATTACAGTTCTAGCGATAATAACTGCATTATATGCGTAATGAGGCATGTTATATTGATCACATCGGGAGTAATAAGTATTATTATTATAGTTCTAGCGAAAATACTAGTAAAATATGGCTAAGAGTGCCTGTTATATTGATAATAATAATAGTAATAAGTATATTTATTATACTTCAGTCGATACTACCTGCATTATATGGGTAATAGTGCATGTTGTATTGATAATATCGGGAGTAATAAGTATAATTATTATAGTTCTAGCGATAATAATAGTAAAATATGGCAAATAGTGCATGTTATATTTATAATAATAAAAGTAATAAGTATATTTATTACAGTTCTATCGATAATAACTGCATAATATGGGTAATAATGCATGTTATATTGATAATAATATAAGTAATATGTATAATTATTACAGTTCTAGTGATAATAACTCCATTATATGGGCAATAATGCATGTTATATTGATAATAATATAAGTAATAAGTATAATTATAACAGTTCTAGAGATAATAACTGCACTACATGGGTAATAATGCACGTTATATTGCTAATAATATAAGTAATAAGTATAATTATTACAGCTCTAGCGATAATAACTGCATTATGTGGGTAATAATGCATGTTATATTGATAACAATATTAGTAATAAGTATAATTATTACAGTTCTAGAGATAATAACTGCATTATATGGGTAATAATGCACGTTATATTGCTAATAATATAAGTAATAAGTATAATTATTACAGTTCTAGCGATAATAACTGCATTATATGGGTAATAATGCATGTTGTATTGATAATATCGGGAGTAATAAGTATAATTATTATAGTTCTAGCGATAATAATAGTAAAATATGGCAAATAGTGCATGTTATATTTATAATAATAAAAGTAATAAGTATATTTATTACAGTTCTATCGATAATAACTGCATAATATGGGTAATAATGCACGTTATATTGATAATAATATAAGTAATAAGTATAATTATTACAGTTCTAGTGATAATAACTCCATTATATGGGTAATAATGCATGTTATATTGATAATAATATAAGTGATATGTATAATTATTACAGCTCTAGCGATAATAACTGCATTATGTGGGTAATAATGCATGTTACACTGAAAATATTGGGAGTAATAAGTATAATTATTACAGTTGTAGCGATAATAACTGCATAATATGGGTAATAATGCATGTTATATTGATAACAATATAAGGAATAAGTAAAATTATTACAGTTCTAGGGATAATAACTGCATTATATGGGTAATTATGCATGTTATATTGATAATATGGGGAGTAATAAGTGTAATTATTATAGTTCTAGCGATAATAATAGTAAAATATAGCTAATAGTGCCTGTTATATTGATAATAATAAAAGTAATAAGTATATTTATTATACTTCTGTCGATAATAACTGCATTATATGGATAATAATGCATGTTATATTGATAACAATATAAGTAATAAGTATAATTATTACAGTTCTAGCGATAATAACCCCATTATATGGGTAATAATGCATGTTATGTTGATAATAATATTAGTAATAAGTATAATTATTACAGTTCTAGAGATAATAACTGCATTATATGGGTAATAATGCACGTTATATTGCTAATAATATAAGTAATTAGTATAATTATTACAGTTCTAGCGATAATAACTGCATTATATGGTTAATAATGCACGTTATATTGATAATATTGGGAGTAATAAGTATATTTATTATAGTTCTAGCAATAATAACTGTATAATATGGGTAATAGTGCATGTTATATTGCTAATAATATAAGTAATAAGTATAATTTTTACAGTTCTAGCGATAATAACTGCATTATGTGGGTAATAATGCATGTTATATTGATAATAATAAAAGTACTAAGTATATTTATTATAGTTCTATCGATAGTAACTGCATAATATGGGTAATAATGCATGTTATATTGATGATAATGAAAGTAGTAAGTATATTTATTACAGTTCTAGCGATAATAACTGCATTATATGCGTAATGAGGCATGTTATATTGATCACATCGGGAGTAATAAGTATTATTATTATAGTTCTAGCGAAAATACTAGTAAAATATGGCTAAGAGTGCCTGTTATATTGATAATAATAATAGTAATAAGTATATTTATTATACTTCAGTCGATACTACCTGCATTATATGGGTAATAGTGCATGTTGTATTGATAATATCGGGAGTAATAAGTATAATTATTATAGTTCTAGCGATAATAATAGTAAAATATGGCAAATAGTGCATGTTATATTTATAATAATAAAAGTAATAAGTATATTTATTACAGTTCTATCGATAATAACTGCATAATATGGGTAATAATGCATGTTATATTGATAATAATATAAGTAATATGTATAATTATTACAGTTCTAGTGATAATAACTCCATTATATGGGCAATAATGCATGTTATATTGATAATAATATAAGTAATAAGTATAATTATAACAGTTCTAGAGATAATAACTGCACTACATGGGTAATAATGCACGTTATATTGCTAATAATATAAGTAATAAGTATAATTATTACAGCTCTAGCGATAATAACTGCATTATGTGGGTAATAATGCATGTTATATTGATAACAATATTAGTAATAAGTATAATTATTACAGTTCTAGAGATAATAACTGCATTATATGGGTAATAATGCACGTTATATTGCTAATAATATAAGTAATAAGTATAATTATTACAGTTCTAGCGATAATAACTGCATTATATGGGTAATAATGCATGTTGTATTGATAATATCGGGAGTAATAAGTATAATTATTATAGTTCTAGCGATAATAATAGTAAAATATGGCAAATAGTGCATGTTATATTTATAATAATAAAAGTAATAAGTATATTTATTACAGTTCTATCGATAATAACTGCATAATATGGGTAATAATGCACGTTATATTGATAATAATATAAGTAATAAGTATAATTATTACAGTTCTAGTGATAATAACTCCATTATATGGGTAATAATGCATGTTATATTGATAATAATATATGTAATATGTATAATTATTACAGCTCTAGCGATAATAACTGCATTATGTGGGTAATAATGCATGTTATACTGATAATATTGGGAGTAATAAGTATAATTATTACAGTTGTAGCGATAATAACTACTTAATATGGGTAATAATGCATGTTATATTGATAACAATATAAGGAATAAGTAAAATTATTACAGTTCTAGGGATAATAACTGCATTATATGGGTAATTATGCATGTTATATTGATAATATGGGGAGTAATAAGTGTAATTATTATAGTTCTAGCGATAATAATAGTAAAATATAGCTAATAGTGCCTGTTATATTGATAATAATAAAAGTAATAAGTATATTTATTATACTTCTGTCGATAATAACTGCATTATATGGGTAATAATGCATGTTATATTGATAACAATATAAGTAATAAGTATAATTATTACAGTTCTAGCGATAATAACCCCATTATATGGGTAATAATGCATGTTATATTGATAATAATATTAGTAATAAGTATAATTATTACAGTTCTAGAGATAATAACTGCATTATATGGGTAATAATGCACGTTATATTGCTAATAATATAAGTAATTAGTATAATTATTACAGTTCTAGCGATAATAACTGCATTATATGGTTAATAATGCATGTTATATTGATAATATTGGGAGTAATAAGTATATTTATTATAGTTCTAGCGATAATAACTGTATAATATGGGTAATAGTGCATGTTATATTGATAATAATATAAGTAATAAGTATAATTATTACAGTTCTAGCGATAATAACTGCATTATATGCGTAATAAGGCATGTTATATTGATAATATCGGGAGTAATAAGTATAATTATTATAGGTCTAGCGATAATAATAGTAAAATATGGCTAATAGTGCCAGTTATATTGATAATAATAAAAGTAATAAGTATATTTATTATACTTCTGTCGATAATAACTTGCATTATATGGGTAATAATGCATGTTATATTGATAATAATATAAGTAATAAGTATAATTATTACAGTTATAGCGATAATAACTCCATTATATGGGTAATAATGCATGTTATATTAATAATAATATAAGTAATAAGTATAATTATTACAGTTCTAGAGATAATAACTGCATTATATGGGTAATAATGGACGTTATATTGCTAATAATGTAAGTAATAAGTATAATTATTACAGTTCTATCGATAATAACTGCATTATATGGGTAATAATGCATGTTATATTGATAATATTGGAAGTAATAAGTATATTTATTACAGTTCTAGCGATAATAACTGCATTATATGGGTAATAATGCACGTTATATTGCTAATAATATAAGTAATAAGTATAATTATTACAGTTCTAGCGATAATAACTGCATTATATGGGTAATAATGCATGTTGTATTGATAATATCGGGAGTAATAAGTATAATTATTATAGTTCTAGGGATAATAATAGTAAAACATGGCAAATAGTGCATGTTATATTTATAATAATAAAAGTAATAAGTATATTTATTACAGTTCTACCGATAATAACTGCATAATATGGGTAATAATGCATGTTATATTGATAACAATAAAAGTACTAAGTATATTTATTATAGTTCTATCGATAATAACTGCATAATATGGGTAATACTGCATGTTATATTGATGATAATAAAAGTAGTAAGTATATTTATTACAGTTCTAGCGATAATAACTGCATTATATGGGTAATAATGCATGTTGTATTGATAATATCGGGAGTAATAAGTATAATTATTATAGTTCTAGCGATAATAATAGTAAAATATGGCAAATAGTGCATGTTATATTTATAATAATAAAAGTAATAAGTATATTTATTATACTTCTGTCGATAATAACTGCATTATATGGGTAATAATGCATGTTATATTGATAATAATATAAGTAATAAGTATAATTATTACAGTTCTAGCGATAATAACTCCATTATATGGGTAATAATGCATGTTATATTGATAATAATATAAGTAATAAGTATAATTATTACGGTTCTAGAGATAATAACTGCATTATATAGGTAGTAATGCACGTTATACTGCTAATAATATAAGTAGTAAGTATAATTATTACAGTTCTAGCGATAATAACTGCATTATATGGGTAATAATGCATGTTGTATTGATAATATCGGGAGTAATAAGTATAATTATTATAGTTCTAGCGATAATAATAGTAAAATATGGCAAATAGTGCATGTTATATTTATAATAATAAAAGTAATAAGTATATTTATTACAGTTCTATCGATAATAACTGCATAATATGGGTAATAATGCATGTTATATTGAGAATAATATAAGTAGTAAGAATAATTATTACAGTTCTGGCTACAATAACTGCATTATATGGGTAATAATGCACGTTATATTGCTCATAGTATATGTAATAAGTATAATTATTACAGTTCTAGCGATAATAACTGCATTATATGGGTAATAATGCATGTTATATTGATAATAATATAAGTAATAAGTATAATTATTACAGTTCTAGCGATAATAACTCCATTGTATGGGTAATAATGCATGTTATATTGATAATAATATTAGTAATGAGTATAATTATTACAGTTCTAGAGATAATAACTGCATTATATGGGTAATAATGCACGTTATATTGCTAATAATATAAGTAATAAGTATAATTTTTACAGTTCTAGCGATAATAACTGCATTATGTGGGTAATAATGCATGTTATATTGATAATAATAAAAGTACTAAGTATATTTATTATAGTTCTATCGATAATAACTGCATAATATGGGTAATAATGCATGTTATATTGATGATAATGAAAGTAGTAAGTATATTTATTACAGTTCTAGCGATAATAACTGCATTATATGCGTAATGAGGCATGTTATATTGATCACATCGGGAGTAATAAGTATTATTATTATAGTTCTAGCGAAAATACTAGTAAAATATGGCTAAGAGTGCCTGTTATATTGATAATAATAATAGTAATAAGTATATTTATTATACTTCAGTCGATACTACCTGCATTATATGGGTAATAGTGCATGTTATATTGATAATATCGGGAGTAATAAGTATAATTATTATAGTTCTAGCGATAATAATAGTAAAATATGGCTAATAGTGCATGTTATACTGATAAAAATAAAAGTTATAAGTATATTTATTACAGTTCTATCGATAATAACTGCATAATATGGGTAATAATGCATGTTATATTGATGACAATAAAAGTAATACGTATATTTATTATAGTTCTAGCGATAATAACTGCATAATATGGGTAATAATGCATGTTATATTGAGAATAATATAAGTAGTAAGTATAATTATTACAGTTCTGGCTACAATAACTGCATTATATGGGTAATAATGCACGTTATATTGCTCATAGTATATGTAATAAGTATAATTATTACAGTTCTAGCGATAATAACTGCATTATATGGGTAATAATGCATGTTATATAGATAATAATATAAGTAATAAGTATAATTATTACAGTTCTAGAGATAATAACTGCATTATATGGGTAATAATGCACGTTATACTGCTAATAATATAAGTAGTAAGTATAATTATTACAGTTCTAGCGATAATAACTGCATTATATGGGTAATAATGCATGTTATATTGATAATATTGGGATTAATAAGTATATTTATTATAGTTCTAGCGATAATAACTGCATAATATGGGTAATAATGCATGTTATATTGATAATAATATAAGTAATAAGTATAATTATTACAGTTCTAGCGATAATAACTGCATTATATGGGTGATAATGCATGTTATATTGATAATATCGTGAGTAATAAGTATAATTATTATAGTTCTAGCGATAATAATAGTAAAATATGGCTATTAGTGCTTGTTATATTGATAATAATAAACGTTATCAGTATATTTATTACAGTTCTATCGATAATAACTCCATTATATGGGTAATAATGCATGTTATATTGATAATAATATAAGTAATACGTATAATTATTACAGTTCTAGCGATAATAACTGCATTATATGGGTAATAATGCACGTTATATTGCTAATAATATAAGTAATAAGTATAATTATTACAGTTCTAGCGATAATAACTGCATTATGTGGGTAATAATGCATGTTATATTGATAATATTGGGAGTAATAAGTATATTTATTATAGTTCTAGCGATAATAACTGCATAATATGGGTAATAATGCACGTTATATTGCTAATAATATAAGTAATGAGTATAATTATTACTGTTCTATCGATAATAACTGCATAATATGGGTAATAATGTATGCTATATTGATGATAATAAAAGTAATACGTATATTTATTATAGTTCTATCGATAATAACTGCATAATATGGGTAATAATGCATGTTATATTGATGA
Organism: Megachile leachella; assembly: GCA_963576845.1. Classification (NCBI taxonomy): domain Eukaryota; kingdom Metazoa; phylum Arthropoda; class Insecta; order Hymenoptera; family Megachilidae; genus Megachile; species Megachile leachella. The sequence continues at coordinate 333,144 of CAUYWW010000148.1, read as the reverse complement.
TAATAAAAGTAATACGTATATTTTTTACAGTTCTAGCGATAATAACTCCATTATATGGGTAATAATGCATGTTATATTGATAATAATATAAGTAATAAGTATAATTATTACAGTTCTAGCGATAATAACTGCATTATATAGGTAATAATGCACGTTATATTGCTAATAATATAAGTAATAACTATAATTATTACAGTTCTAGCGATAATAATTGCATTATATGCGTAATAAGGCATGTTATATTGATAATATCGGGAGTAATAAGTATAATTATTACAGTTCTAGAGATAATAACTGCGTTATATGGGTAATAATGCACGTTATACTGCTAGTAATATAAGTAGTAAGTATAATTATTACAGTTCTAGCGATGATAACTGCATTATATGGGTAATAATGCATGTTATATTGATAATATTGGGAGTAATAAGTATATTTATTATAGTTCTAGCGATAATAACTACATAATACGGGTAATAATGCATGTTATATTGATGATAATAAAAGTAATACGTATATTTATTACAGTTCTAGCGATAATAACTCCATTATATGGGTAATAATGCATGTTATATTGATAATAACATAAGTAATAAGTATAATTATTACAGTTCTAGCGATAATAACTGCATTATATGGGTAATAATGCACGTTATATTGCTAATAATATAAGTAATAAGTATAATTATTACTGTTCTAGCGATAATAATTGCATTATATGCGTAATAAGGCATCTTATACTGATAATATCGGGAGTAATAAGTATAATTATTATAGTTCTAGCGATAATAATGGTAAAATATAGCTAATAGTGCCTGTTATATTGATAATAATAAAAGTAATAAGTATATTTATTATACTTCTGTCGATAATAACTGCATTATATGGGTGATAATGCATGTTATATTGATAATAATATAACTAATAAGTATAATTATTACAGTTCTAGCGATAATAACTCCATTATATGGGTAATAATGCATGTTACATTGATAATAATATTAGTAATAAGTATAATTATTACAGTTCTAGAGTTAATAACTGCATTATATGGGTAATAATGCATGTTATATTGATAATATTGGGAGTAATAAGTATATTCATTATAGTTCTTGCGATAATAACTGCATAATATGGGTAATAATGCATGTTATATTGATGATAATAAAAGTAATACGTATATTTATTACAGTTCTAGCGATAATAACTCCATTATATGGGTAATAATGCATGTTATATTGATAATAATATAAGTAATAAGTATAATTATTACAGTTCTAGCGATAATAACTGCATATTATGGGTAATAATGCACGTTATATTGCTAATAATATAAGTAATAAGTATAATTATTACAGTTCTAGCGATAATAATTGCATTATATGCGTAATAAGGCATGTTATACTGATAATATCGGGAGTAATAAGTATAATTATTATAGTTCTAGCGATAATAATAGTAAAATATAGCTAATAGTGCCTGTTATATTGATAATAATAAAAGTAATAAGTATATTTATTATACTTCTGTCGATAATAACTGCATTATATGGGTAATAATGCATGTTATATTGATAATAATATAAGTAATAAGTATAATTATTACAGTTCTAGCGATAATAACTCCATTATATGGGTAATAATGCATGTTACATTGATAATAATATTAGTAATAGGTATAATTATTATAGTTCTAGAGATAATAACTGCATTATATGGGTAATAATGCATGTTATATTGATAATATTGGGAGTAATAAGTATATTCATTATAGTTCTTGCGATAATAACTGCATAATATGGGTAATAATGCATGTTATATTGATAATAATATAAGTAATAAGTATAATTATTACAGCTCTAGCGATAATAACTGCATTATATGGGTAATAATGCATGTTGTATTGATAATATCGGGAGTAATAAGTATAATTATTATAGTGCTAGCGATAATAATAGTAAAATATGGCAAATAGTGCATGTTATATTGATAATAATAAAAGTAATAAGTATATTTATTACAGTTCTAGCGATAATAACTGCATTATGTGGGTAATAAGGCATGTTATATTGATAATATCGGGAGTAATAAGTATAATTATTACAGTTCTAGAGATAATAACTGCGTTATATGGGTAATAATGCACGTTATACTGCTAATAATATAAGTAGTAAGTATAATTATTACAGTTCTAGCGATGATAACTGCATTATATGGGTAATAATGCATGTTATATTGATAATATTGGGAGTAATAAGTATATTTATTATAGTTCTAGCGATAATAACTGCATAATATGGGTAATAATGCATGTTATATTGATAATAATATAAGTAATAAGTATAATTATTACAGTTCTAGCGATAATAACTGCATTATATGGGTAATAATGCACGTTATATTGCTAATAATATAAGTAATAAGTATAATTATTACAGTTCTAGCGATAATAATTGCATTATATGCGTAATAAGGCATGTTATACTGATAATATCGGGAGTAATAAGTATAATTATTATAGTTCTAGCGATAATAATATTATAATATAGCTAATAGTGCCTGTTATATTGATAATAATAAAAGTAATAAGTATATTTATTATACTTCTGTCGATAATAACTGCATTATATGGGTAATAATGCATGTTATATTGATAATAATATAAGTAATTAGTATAATTATTACAGTTCTAGCGATAATAACTCCATTATATGGGTAATAATGCATGTTATATTGATAATAATATAAGTAATAAGTATAATTATTACAGTTCTAGAGATAATAACTGCGTTATATGGGCAATAATGCACGTTATACTGCTAATAATATAAGTAGGAAGTATAATTATTACAGTTCTAGCGATGATAAGTGCATTATATGGGTAATAATGCATGTTATATTGATAATATTGGGAGTAATAAGTATATTTATTATAGTTCTAGCGATAATAACTGCATAATATGGGTAATAATGCACGTTATATTGCTAATAATATAAGTAATGAGTATAATTATTACTGTTCTATCGATAATAACTGCATAATATGGGTAATAATGCATGCTATATTGATGATAATAAAAGTAATACGTATATTTATTATAGTTCTATCGATAATAACTGCATAATATGGGTAATAATGCATGTTATATTGATGATAATAAAAGTAATACGTATATTTTTTACAGTTCTAGCGATAATAACTGCATAATATGGGTAATAATGCATGTTATATTGATAATAATATAAGTAATAAGTATAATTATTACAGTTCTAGCGATAATAACTCCATTATATGGGTAATAATGCATGTTATATTGATAATAATATAAGTAATAAGTATAATTATTACAGTTCTAGAGATAATAACTGCATTATATGGGTAATAATGCACGTTATATTGCTAATAATATAAGTAATTAGTATAATTATTACAGTTCTAGCGATAATAACTGCATTATATGGTTAATAATGCATGTTATATTGATAATATTGGGAGTAATAAGTATATTTATTATAGTTCTAGCGATAATAACTGTATAATATGGGTAATAGTGCATGTTATATTGATAATAATATAAGTAATAAGTATAATTATTACAGTTCTAGCGATAATAACTGCATTATATGGGTAATACTGCATGTTATATTGATGATAATAAAAGTAGTAAGTATATTTATTACAGTTCTAGCGATAATAACTGCATTATATGCGTAATAAGGCATGTTATATTGATAATATCGGGAGTAATAAGTATAATTATTATAGTTCTAGCGATAATAATAGTAAAATAGGGCAAATAGTGCATGTTATATTTATAATAATAAAAGTAATAAGTATATTTATTATACTTCTGTCGATAATAACTGCATTATATGGGTAATAATGCATGTTATATTGATAATAATATAAGTAATAAGTATAATTATTACAGTTCTAGCGATAATAACTCCATTATATGGGTAATAATGCATGTTATATTGATAATAATATAAGTAATAAGTATAATTATTACAGTTCTACCGATAATAACTCCATTGTATGGGTAATAATGCATGTTATATTGATAATAATATTAGTAATGAGTATAATTATTACAGTTCTAGAGATAATAACTGCATTATATGGGTAATAATGCACGTTATATTGCTAATAACATAAGTAATAAGTATAATTTTTACAGTTCTAGCGATAATAACTGCATTATGTGGGTAATAATGCATGTTATATTGATAATAATAAAAGTACTAAGTATATTTATTATAGTTCTATCGATAGTAACTGCATAATATGGATAATAATGCATGTTATATTGATGATAATGAAAGTAGTAAGTATATTTATTACAGTTCTAGCGATAATAACTGCATTATATGCGTAATGAGGCATGTTATATTGATCACATCGGGAGTAATAAGTATTATTATTATAGTTCTAGCGAAAATACTAGTAAAATATGGCTAAGAGTGCCTGTTATATTGATAATAATAATAGTAATAAGTATATTTATTATACTTCAGTCGATACTACCTGCATTATATGGGTAATAGTGCATGTTGTATTGATAATATCGGGAGTAATAAGTATAATTATTATAGTTCTAGCGATAATAATAGTAAAATATGGCAAATAGTGCATGTTATATTTATAATAATAAAAGTAATAAGTATATTTATTACAGTTCTATCGATAATAACTGCATAATATGGGTAATAATGCATGTTATATTGATAATAATATAAGTAATATGTATAATTATTACAGTTCTAGTGATAATAACTCCATTATATGGGCAATAATGCATGTTATATTGATAATAATATAAGTAATAAGTATAATTATAACAGTTCTAGAGATAATAACTGCACTACATGGGTAATAATGCACGTTATATTGCTAATAATATAAGTAATAAGTATAATTATTACAGCTCTAGCGATAATAACTGCATTATGTGGGTAATAATGCATGTTATATTGATAACAATATTAGTAATAAGTATAATTATTACAGTTCTAGAGATAATAACTGCATTATATGGGTAATAATGCACGTTATATTGCTAATAATATAAGTAATAAGTATAATTATTACAGTTCTAGCGATAATAACTGCATTATATGGGTAATAATGCATGTTGTATTGATAATATCGGGAGTAATAAGTATAATTATTATAGTTCTAGCGATAATAATAGTAAAATATGGCAAATAGTGCATGTTATATTTATAATAATAAAAGTAATAAGTATATTTATTACAGTTCTATCGATAATAACTGCATAATATGGGTAATAATGCACGTTATATTGATAATAATATAAGTAATAAGTATAATTATTACAGTTCTAGTGATAATAACTCCATTATATGGGTAATAATGCATGTTATATTGATAATAATATAAGTGATATGTATAATTATTACAGCTCTAGCGATAATAACTGCATTATGTGGGTAATAATGCATGTTACACTGAAAATATTGGGAGTAATAAGTATAATTATTACAGTTGTAGCGATAATAACTGCATAATATGGGTAATAATGCATGTTATATTGATAACAATATAAGGAATAAGTAAAATTATTACAGTTCTAGGGATAATAACTGCATTATATGGGTAATTATGCATGTTATATTGATAATATGGGGAGTAATAAGTGTAATTATTATAGTTCTAGCGATAATAATAGTAAAATATAGCTAATAGTGCCTGTTATATTGATAATAATAAAAGTAATAAGTATATTTATTATACTTCTGTCGATAATAACTGCATTATATGGATAATAATGCATGTTATATTGATAACAATATAAGTAATAAGTATAATTATTACAGTTCTAGCGATAATAACCCCATTATATGGGTAATAATGCATGTTATGTTGATAATAATATTAGTAATAAGTATAATTATTACAGTTCTAGAGATAATAACTGCATTATATGGGTAATAATGCACGTTATATTGCTAATAATATAAGTAATTAGTATAATTATTACAGTTCTAGCGATAATAACTGCATTATATGGTTAATAATGCACGTTATATTGATAATATTGGGAGTAATAAGTATATTTATTATAGTTCTAGCAATAATAACTGTATAATATGGGTAATAGTGCATGTTATATTGATAATAATATAAGTAATAAGTATAATTATTACAGTTCTAGCGATAATAACTGCATTATTATGGGTAATACTGCATGTTATATTGATGATAATAAAAGTAGTAAGTATATTTATTACAGTTCTAGGGATAATAACTGCATTATATGCGTAATAAGGCATGTTATATTGATAATATCGGGAGTAATAAGTATAATTATTATAGTTCTAGCGATAATACTAGTAAAATATGGCAAATAGTGCATGTTATATTTATAATAATAAAAGTAATAAGTATATTTATTATACTTCTGTCGATAATAACTGCATTATATGGGTAATAATGCATGTTATATTGATAATAATATAAGTAATAAGTATAATTATTACAGTTCTAGCGATAATAACTCCATTATATGGGTAATAATGCATGTTATATTGATAATAATATAAGTAATAAGTATAATTATTACAGTTCTAGCGATAATAACTCCATTGTATGGGTAATAATGCATGTTATATTGATAATAATATTAGTAATGAGTATAATTATTACAGTTCTAGAGATAATAACTGCATTATATGGGTAATAATGCACGTTATATTGCTAATAATATAAGTAATAAGTATAATTTTTACAGTTCTAGCGATAATAACTGCATTATGTGGGTAATAATGCATGTTATATTGATAATAATAAAAGTACTAAGTATATTTATTATAGTTCTATCGATAGTAACTGCATAATATGGGTAATAATGCATGTTATATTGATGATAATGAAAGTAGTAAGTATATTTATTACAGTTCTAGCGATAATAACTGCATTATATGCGTAATGAGGCATGTTATATTGATCACATCGGGAGTAATAAGTATTATTATTATAGTTCTAGCGAAAATACTAGTAAAATATGGCTAAGAGTGCCTGTTATATTGATAATAATAATAGTAATAAGTATATTTATTATACTTCAGTCGATACTACCTGCATTATATGGGTAATAGTGCATGTTGTATTGATAATATCGGGAGTAATAAGTATAATTATTATAGTTCTAGCGATAATAATAGTAAAATATGGCAAATAGTGCATGTTATATTTATAATAATAAAAGTAATAAGTATATTTATTACAGTTCTATCGATAATAACTGCATAATATGGGTAATAATGCATGTTATATTGATAATAATATAAGTAATATGTATAATTATTACAGTTCTAGTGATAATAACTCCATTATATGGGCAATAATGCATGTTATATTGATAATAATATAAGTAATAAGTATAATTATAACAGTTCTAGAGATAATAACTGCACTACATGGGTAATAATGCACGTTATATTGCTAATAATATAAGTAATAAGTATAATTATTACAGCTCTAGCGATAATAACTGCATTATGTGGGTAATAATGCATGTTATATTGATAACAATATTAGTAATAAGTATAATTATTACAGTTCTAGAGATAATAACTGCATTATATGGGTAATAATGCACGTTATATTGCTAATAATATAAGTAATAAGTATAATTATTACAGTTCTAGCGATAATAACTGCATTATATGGGTAATAATGCATGTTGTATTGATAATATCGGGAGTAATAAGTATAATTATTATAGTTCTAGCGATAATAATAGTAAAATATGGCAAATAGTGCATGTTATATTTATAATAATAAAAGTAATAAGTATATTTATTACAGTTCTATCGATAATAACTGCATAATATGGGTAATAATGCACGTTATATTGATAATAATATAAGTAATAAGTATAATTATTACAGTTCTAGTGATAATAACTCCATTATATGGGTAATAATGCATGTTATATTGATAATAATATAAGTAATATGTATAATTATTACAGCTCTAGCGATAATAACTGCATTATGTGGGTAATAATGCATGTTATACTGATAATATTGGGAGTAATAAGTATAATTATTACAGTTGTAGCGATAATAACTGCTTAATATGGGTAATAATGCATGTTATATTGATAACAATATAAGGAATAAGTAAAATTATTACAGTTCTAGGGATAATAACTGCATTATATGGGTAATTATGCATGTTATATTGATAATATGGGGAGTAATAAGTGTAATTATTATAGTTCTAGCGATAATAATAGTAAAATATAGCTAATAGTGCCTGTTATATTGATAATAATAAAAGTAATAAGTATATTTATTATACTTCTGTCGATAATAACTGCATTATATGGGTAATAATGCATGTTATATTGATAACAATATAAGTAATAAGTATAATTATTACAGTTCTAGCGATAATAACCCCATTATATGGGTAATAATGCATGTTATATTGATAATAATATTAGTAATAAGTATAATTATTACAGTTCTAGAGATAATAACTGCATTATATGGGTAATAATGCACGTTATATTGCTAATAATATAAGTAATTAGTATAATTATTACAGTTCTAGCGATAATAACTGCATTATATGGTTAATAATGCATGTTATATTGATAATATTGGGAGTAATAAGTATATTTATTATAGTTCTAGCGATAATAACTGTATAATATGGGTAATAGTGCATGTTATATTGATAATAATATAAGTAATAAGTATAATTATTACAGTTCTAGCGATAATAACTGCATTATATGCGTAATAAGGCATGTTATATTGATAATATCGGGAGTAATAAGTATAATTATTATAGGTCTAGCGATAATAATAGTAAAATATGGCTAATAGTGCCAGTTATATTGATAATAATAAAAGTAATAAGTATATTTATTATACTTCTGTCGATAATAACTTGCATTATATGGGTAATAATGCATGTTATATTGATAATAATATAAGTAATAAGTATAATTATTACAGTTATAGCGATAATAACTCCATTATATGGGTAATAATGCATGTTATATTAATAATAATATAAGTAATAAGTATAATTATTACAGTTCTAGAGATAATAACTGCATTATATGGGTAATAATGGACGTTATATTGCTAATAATGTAAGTAATAAGTATAATTATTACAGTTCTATCGATAATAACTGCATTATATGGGTAATAATGCATGTTATATTGATAATATTGGAAGTAATAAGTATATTTATTACAGTTCTAGCGATAATAACTGCATTATATGGGTAATAATGCACGTTATATTGCTAATAATATAAGTAATAAGTATAATTATTACAGTTCTAGCGATAATAACTGCATTATATGGGTAATAATGCATGTTGTATTGATAATATCGGGAGTAATAAGTATAATTATTATAGTTCTAGGGATAATAATAGTAAAACATGGCAAATAGTGCATGTTATATTTATAATAATAAAAGTAATAAGTATATTTATTACAGTTCTACCGATAATAACTGCATAATATGGGTAATAATGCATGTTATATTGATAACAATAAAAGTACTAAGTATATTTATTATAGTTCTATCGATAATAACTGCATAATATGGGTAATACTGCATGTTATATTGATGATAATAAAAGTAGTAAGTATATTTATTACAGTTCTAGCGATAATAACTGCATTATATGGGTAATAATGCATGTTGTATTGATAATATCGGGAGTAATAAGTATAATTATTATAGTTCTAGCGATAATAATAGTAAAATATGGCAAATAGTGCATGTTATATTTATAATAATAAAAGTAATAAGTATATTTATTATACTTCTGTCGATAATAACTGCATTATATGGGTAATAATGCATGTTATATTGATAATAATATAAGTAATAAGTATAATTATTACAGTTCTAGCGATAATAACTCCATTATATGGGTAATAATGCATGTTATATTGATAATAATATAAGTAATAAGTATAATTATTACGGTTCTAGAGATAATAACTGCATTATATAGGTAGTAATGCACGTTATACTGCTAATAATATAAGTAGTAAGTATAATTATTACAGTTCTAGCGATAATAACTGCATTATATGGGTAATAATGCATGTTGTATTGATAATATCGGGAGTAATAAGTATAATTATTATAGTTCTAGCGATAATAATAGTAAAATATGGCAAATAGTGCATGTTATATTTATAATAATAAAAGTAATAAGTATATTTATTACAGTTCTATCGATAATAACTGCATAATATGGGTAATAATGCATGTTATATTGAGAATAATATAAGTAGTAAGAATAATTATTACAGTTCTGGCTACAATAACTGCATTATATGGGTAATAATGCACGTTATATTGCTCATAGTATATGTAATAAGTATAATTATTACAGTTCTAGCGATAATAACTGCATTATATGGGTAATAATGCATGTTATATTGATAATAATATAAGTAATAAGTATAATTATTACAGTTCTAGCGATAATAACTCCATTGTATGGGTAATAATGCATGTTATATTGATAATAATATTAGTAATGAGTATAATTATTACAGTTCTAGAGATAATAACTGCATTATATGGGTAATAATGCACGTTATATTGCTAATAATATAAGTAATAAGTATAATTTTTACAGTTCTAGCGATAATAACTGCATTATGTGGGTAATAATGCATGTTATATTGATAATAATAAAAGTACTAAGTATATTTATTATAGTTCTATCGATAATAACTGCATAATATGGGTAATAATGCATGTTATATTGATGATAATGAAAGTAGTAAGTATATTTATTACAGTTCTAGCGATAATAACTGCATTATATGCGTAATGAGGCATGTTATATTGATCACATCGGGAGTAATAAGTATTATTATTATAGTTCTAGCGAAAATACTAGTAAAATATGGCTAAGAGTGCCTGTTATATTGATAATAATAATAGTAATAAGTATATTTATTATACTTCAGTCGATACTACCTGCATTATATGGGTAATAGTGCATGTTATATTGATAATATCGGGAGTAATAAGTATAATTATTATAGTTCTAGCGATAATAATAGTAAAATATGGCTAATAGTGCATGTTATACTGATAAAAATAAAAGTTATAAGTATATTTATTACAGTTCTATCGATAATAACTGCATAATATGGGTAATAATGCATGTTATATTGATGACAATAAAAGTAATACGTATATTTATTATAGTTCTAGCGATAATAACTGCATAATATGGGTAATAATGCATGTTATATTGAGAATAATATAAGTAGTAAGTATAATTATTACAGTTCTGGCTACAATAACTGCATTATATGGGTAATAATGCACGTTATATTGCTCATAGTATATGTAATAAGTATAATTATTACAGTTCTAGCGATAATAACTGCATTATATGGGTAATAATGCATGTTGTATTGATAATATCGGGAGTAATAAGTATAATTATTATAGTTCTAGGGATAATAATAGTAAAACATGGCAAATAGTGCATGTTATATTTATAATAATAAAAGTAATAAGTATATTTATTACAGTTCTACCGATAATAACTGCATAATATGGGTAATAATGCATGTTATATTGATAACAATAAAAGTACTAAGTATATTTATTATAGTTCTATCGATAATAACTGCATAATATGGGTAATACTGCATGTTATATTGATGATAATAAAAGTAGTAAGTATATTTATTACAGTTCTAGCGATAATAACTGCATTATATGGGTAATAATGCATGTTGTATTGATAATATCGGGAGTAATAAGTATAATTATTATAGTTCTAGCGATAATAATAGTAAAATATGGCAAATAGTGCATGTTATATTTATAATAATAAAAGTAATAAGTATATTTATTATACTTCTGTCGATAATAACTGCATTATATGGGTAATAATGCATGTTATATTGATAATAATATAAGTAATAAGTATAATTATTACAGTTCTAGCGATAATAACTCCATTATATGGGTAATAATGCATGTTATATTGATAATAATATAAGTAATAAGTATAATTATTACGGTTCTAGAGATAATAACTGCATTATATAGGTAGTAATGCACGTTATACTGCTAATAATATAAGTAGTAAGTATAATTATTACAGTTCTAGCGATAATAACTGCATTATATGGGTAATAATGCATGTTGTATTGATAATATCGGGAGTAATAAGTATAATTATTATAGTTCTAGCGATAATAATAGTAAAATATGGCAAATAGTGCATGTTATATTTATAATAATAAAAGTAATAAGTATATTTATTACAGTTCTATCGATAATAACTGCATAATATGGGTAATAATGCATGTTATATTGAGAATAATATAAGTAGTAAGAATAATTATTACAGTTCTGGCTACAATAACTGCATTATATGGGTAATAATGCACGTTATATTGCTCATAGTATATGTAATAAGTATAATTATTACAGTTCTAGCGATAATAACTGCATTATATGGGTAATAATGCATGTTATATTGATAATAATATAAGTAATAAGTATAATTATTACAGTTCTAGCGATAATAACTCCATTGTATGGGTAATAATGCATGTTATATTGATAATAATATTAGTAATGAGTATAATTATTACAGTTCTAGAGATAATAACTGCATTATATGGGTAATAATGCACGTTATATTGCTAATAATATAAGTAATAAGTATAATTTTTACAGTTCTAGCGATAATAACTGCATTATGTGGGTAATAATGCATGTTATATTGATAATAATAAAAGTACTAAGTATATTTATTATAGTTCTATCGATAATAACTGCATAATATGGGTAATAATGCATGTTATATTGATGATAATGAAAGTAGTAAGTATATTTATTACAGTTCTAGCGATAATAACTGCATTATATGCGTAATGAGGCATGTTATATTGATCACATCGGGAGTAATAAGTATTATTATTATAGTTCTAGCGAAAATACTAGTAAAATATGGCTAAGAGTGCCTGTTATATTGATAATAATAATAGTAATAAGTATATTTATTATACTTCAGTCGATACTACCTGCATTATATGGGTAATAGTGCATGTTATATTGATAATATCGGGAGTAATAAGTATAATTATTATAGTTCTAGCGATAATAATAGTAAAATATGGCTAATAGTGCATGTTATACTGATAAAAATAAAAGTTATAAGTATATTTATTACAGTTCTATCGATAATAACTGCATAATATGGGTAATAATGCATGTTATATTGATGACAATAAAAGTAATACGTATATTTATTATAGTTCTAGCGATAATAACTGCATAATATGGGTAATAATGCATGTTATATTGAGAATAATATAAGTAGTAAGTATAATTATTACAGTTCTGGCTACAATAACTGCATTATATGGGTAATAATGCACGTTATATTGCTCATAGTATATGTAATAAGTATAATTATTACAGTTCTAGCGATAATAACTGCATTATATGGGTAATAATGCATGTTATATTGATAATAATATAAGTAATAAGTATAATTATTACAGTTCTAGAGATAATAACTGCATTATATGGGTAATAATGCACGTTATACTGCTAATAATATAAGTAGTAAGTATAATTATTACAGTTCTAGCGATAATAACTGCATTATATGGGTAATAATGCATGTTATATTGATAATATTGGGAGTAATAAGTATATTTATTATAGTTCTAGCGATAATAACTGCATAATATCTGTAATAATGCATGTTATATTGATAATAATATAAGTAATAAGTATAATTATTACAGTTCTAGCGATAATAACTGCATTATATGGGTAATAATGCACGTTATATTGCTAATAATATAAGTAATAAGTATAATTATTACAGTTCTAGAGATAATAACTGCACTACATGGGTAATAATGCACGTTATATTGCTAATAATATAAGTAATAAGTATAATTATTACAGTTCTAGCGATAATAATTGCATTATATGCGTAATAAGGCATGTTATATTGATAATATCGGGAGTAATAAGTATAATTATTATAGTTCTAGCGATAATAATAGTAAAATATAGCTAATAGTGCCTGTTATATTGATAATAATAAATGTAATAAGTATATTTATTATACTTCTGTCGATAATAACTGCATTATATGGGTAATAATGCATGTTATATTGATAATAATATAAGTAATTAGTATAATTATTACAGTTCTAGCGATAATAACTCCATTATATGGGTAATAATGCATGTTATATTGATAATAATATAAGTAATAAGTATAATTATTACAGTTCTAGCGATAATAACTGCATAATATGGGTAATAATGCACGTTATATTGCTAATAATATAAGTAATGAGTATAATTATTACAGTTCTAGCGGTAATAACTGCATTATATGGGTAATAATGCATGTTATATTGATAATATCGGGAGTAATAAGTATAATTATTATAGTTCTAGCGATAATAATAGTAAAATATGGCTAATAGTGCATGTTATATTGATAACAGTAAAAGTAATAAGTATCTTTATTACAGTTCTATCGATAATAACTGCATAATATGGGTAATAATGCATGTTATATTGATGATAATAAAAGTAATACGTATATTTATTATAGTTCTAGCGATAATAACTGCATAATATGGGTAATAATGCATGTTATATTGAGAATAATATAAGTAGTAAGTATAATTATTACAGTTCTGGCTATAATAACTGCATTATATGGGTAATAATGCACGTTATATTGCTAATAGTATATGTGATAAGTATAATTATTACAGTTCTAGCGATAATAACTCCATTATATGGGTAATAATGCATGTTATATTGATGATAATAGAAGTAATACGTATATTTATTATAGTTCTATCGATGATAACTGCATAATATGGGTAATAATGCATGTTATATTGATAATAATATAAGTAATAAGTATATTTATTACAGTTCTATCGATAATAACTGCATAATATGGGTAATAATGCACGTTATATTGATAATAATATAAGTAATAAGTATAATTATTACAGTTCTAGTGATAATAACTCCATTATATGGGTAATAATGCATGTTATATTGATAATAATATAAGTAATATGTATAATTATTACAGCTCTAGAGATAATAACTACATTATATGGGTAATAATGCATGTTATATTGATAATATTGGGAGTAATAAGTATATTCATTATAGTTCTTGCGATAATAACTGCATAATATGAGTAATAATGCATGTTATATTGATAATAATATAAGTAATAAGTATAATTATTACAGCTCTAGCGATAATAACTGCATTATATGGGTAATAATGCGTGTTGTATTGATAATATCGGGAGTAATAAGTATAATTATTATAGTGCTAGCGATAATAATAGTAAAATATGGCAAATGGTGCATGTTATATTGATAATAATAAAAGTAATAAGTATATTTGTTACAGTTCTATCGATAATAACTGCATAATATGGGTAATAATGCATGTTATATTGATAATAATATAAGTAATAAGTATAATTATTACAGTTCTAGTGATAATAACTCCATTATATAGGTAATAATGCATGTAATATTGATAATAATATAAGTAATAAGTATAATTATTACAGTTCTAGAGATAATAACTGCACTACATGGGTAATAATGCACGTTATATTGCTAATAATATAAGTAATAAGTATAATTATTACAGTTCTAGCGATAATAACTGCATTATGTGGGTAATAATGCATGTTATATTTATAATATTGGGAGTAATAAGTATATTTATTATAGTTCTAGAGATAATAACTGCACTACATGGGTAATAATGCACGTTATATTGCTAATAATATAAGTAATAAGTATAATTATTGCAGTTCTAGCGATAATAATTGCATTATATGCGTCATAAGGCATGTTATATTGATAATATCGGGAGTAATAAGTATAATTATTACAGTTCTAGCGATAATAACTCCATTATATGGGTAATAATGCATGTTACATTCATAATAATATTAGTAATAAGTATAATTATTACAGTTCTAGAGATAATAACTGCATTATATGGGTAATAATGCATGTTATATTGATAACATTGGGAGTAATAAGTATATTCATTATAGTTCTTGCGATAATAACTGCATAATATGGGTAATAATGCATGTTATATTGATAATAATATAAGTAATAAGTATAATTATTACAGTTCTAGCGATAATAACTGCATTATATGGGTAATAATGCACGTTATATTGCTAATAATATAAGTAATAAGTATAATTATTACAGTTCTAGCGATAATAACTGCATTATATGCGTAATAATGCATGTTATATTGATAATATTGGAAGTAATAAGTATAATTATTACAGTTCTAGCGATAATAACTGCATTATATGGGTAATAATGCACGTTATATTGCTAATAATATAAGTAATAAGTATAATTATTACAGTTCTAGCGATAATAACTGCATTATATGGGTAATAATGCACGTTGTATTGATAATATCGGGAGTAATAAGTATAATTATTATAGTTCTAGCGATAATAATATTAAAATATGGCAAATAGTGCATGTTATATTGATAATAATAAAAGTAATCAGTATATTTATTACAGTTCTATCGATAATAACTGCATAATATGGGTAATAAAGCATGTTATATTGATAATAATATAAGTAATAAGTATAATTATTACAGTTCTAGAGATAATAACTGCACTACATGGGTAATAATGCACGTTATATTGCTAATAATATAAGTAATAAGTATAATTATTACAGTTCTAGCGATAATAACTGCATTATGTGGGTAATAATGCATGTTATATTGATAATATTGGGATTAATAAGTATATTTATTATAGTTCTAGCGATAATAACTGCATAATATGGGTAATAATGCATGTTATATTGATAATAATATAAGTAATAAGTATAATTATTACAGTTCTAGCGATAATAACTGCATTATATGGGTGATAATGCATGTTATATTGATAATATCGTGAGTAATAAGTATAATTATTATAGTTCTAGCGATAATAATAGTAAAATATGGCTATTAGTGCTTGTTATATTGATAATAATAAACGTTATCAGTATATTTATTACAGTTCTATCGATAATAACTCCATTATATGGGTAATAATGCATGTTATATTGATAATAATATAAGTAATACGTATAATTATTACAGTTCTAGCGATAATAACTGCATTATATGGGTAATAATGCACGTTATATTGCTAATAATATAAGTAATAAGTATAATTATTACAGTTCTAGCGATAATAACTGCATTATGTGGGTAATAATGCATGTTATATTGATAATATTGGGAGTAATAAGTATATTTATTATAGTTCTAGCGATAATAACTGCATAATATGGGTAATAATGCACGTTATATTGCTAATAATATAAGTAATGAGTATAATTATTACTGTTCTATCGATAATAACTGCATAATATGGGTAATAATGTATGCTATATTGATGATAATAAAAGTAATACGTATATTTATTATAGTTCTATCGATAATAACTGCATAATATGGGTAATAATGCATGTTATATTGATGATAATAAAAGTAATACGTATATTTTTTACAGTTCTAGCGATAATAACTCCATTATATGGGTAATAATGCATGTTATATTGATAATAATATAAGTAATAAGTATAATTATTACAGTTCTAGCGATAATAACTGCATTATATAGGTAATAATGCACGTTATATTGCTAATAATATAAGTAATAACTATAATTATTACAGTTCTAGCGATAATAATTGCATTATATGCGTAATAAGGCATGTTATATTGATAATATCGGGAGTAATAAGTATAATTATTACAGTTCTAGAGATAATAACTGCGTTATATGGGTAATAATGCACGTTATACTGCTAGTAATATAAGTAGTAAGTATAATTATTACAGTTCTAGCGATGATAACTGCATTATATGGGTAATAATGCATGTTATATTGATAATATTGGGAGTAATAAGTATATTTATTATAGTTCTAGCGATAATAACTACATAATACGGGTAATAATGCATGTTATATTGATGATAATAAAAGTAATACGTATATTTATTACAGTTCTAGCGATAATAACTCCATTATATGGGTAATAATGCATGTTATATTGATAATAACATAAGTAATAAGTATAATTATTACAGTTCTAGCGATAATAACTGCATTATATGGGTAATAATGCACGTTATATTGCTAATAATATAAGTAATAAGTATAATTATTACTGTTCTAGCGATAATAATTGCATTATATGCGTAATAAGGCATCTTATACTGATAATATCGGGAGTAATAAGTATAATTATTATAGTTCTAGCGATAATAATGGTAAAATATAGCTAATAGTGCCTGTTATATTGATAATAATAAAAGTAATAAGTATATTTATTATACTTCTGTCGATAATAACTGCATTATATGGGTAATAATGCATGTTATATTGATAATAATATAACTAATAAGTATAATTATTACAGTTCTAGCGATAATAACTCCATTATATGGGTAATAATGCATGTTACATTGATAATAATATTAGTAATAAGTATAATTATTACAGTTCTAGAGTTAATAACTGCATTATATGGGTAATAATGCATGTTATATTGATAATATTGGGAGTAATAAGTATATTCATTATAGTTCTTGCGATAATAACTGCATAATATGGGTAATAATGCATGTTATATTGATGATAATAAAAGTAATACGTATATTTATTACAGTTCTAGCGATAATAACTCCATTATATGGGTAATAATGCATGTTATATTGATAATAATATAAGTAATAAGTATAATTATTACAGTTCTAGCGATAATAACTGCATTATATGGGTAATAATGCACGTTATATTGCTAATAATATAAGTAATAAGTATAATTATTACAGTTCTAGCGATAATAATTGCATTATATGCGTAATAAGGCATGTTATACTGATAATATCGGGAGTAATAAGTATAATTATTATAGTTCTAGCGATAATAATAGTAAAATATAGCTAATAGTGCCTGTTATATTGATAATAATAAAAGTAATAAGTATATTTATTATACTTCTGTCGATAATAACTGCATTATATGGGTAATAATGCATGTTATATTGATAATAATATAAGTAATAAGTATAATTATTACAGTTCTAGCGATAATAACTCCATTATATGGGTAATAATGCATGTTACATTGATAATAATATTAGTAATAGGTATAATTATTATAGTTCTAGAGATAATAACTGCATTATATGGGTAATAATGCATGTTATATTGATAATATTGGGAGTAATAAGTATATTCATTATAGTTCTTGCGATAATAACTGCATAATATGGGTAATAATGCATGTTATATTGATAATAATATAAGTAATAAGTATAATTATTACAGCTCTAGCGATAATAACTGCATTATATGGGTAATAATGCATGTTGTATTGATAATATCGGGAGTAATAAGTATAATTATTATAGTGCTAGCGATAATAATAGTAAAATATGGCAAATAGTGCATGTTATATTGATAATAATAAAAGTAATAAGTATATTTATTACAGTTCTAGCTATAATAACTGCATTATGTGGGTAATAAGGCATGTTATATTGATAATATCGGGAGTAATAAGTATAATTATTACAGTTCTAGAGATAATAACTGCGTTATATGGGTAATAATGCACGTTATACTGCTAATAATATAAGTAGTAAGTATAATTATTACAGTTCTAGCGATGATAACTGCATTATATGGGTAATAATGCATGTTATATTGATAATATTGGGAGTAATAAGTATATTTATTATAGTTCTAGCGATAATAACTGCATAATATGGGTAATAATGCATGTTATATTGATAATATTGGGAGTAATAAGTATATTTATTATAGTTCTAGCGATAATAACTGCATTATATGGGTAATAATGCACGTTATATTGCTAATAATATAAGTAATAAGTATAATTATTACAGTTCTAGCGATAATAATTGCATTATATGCGTAATAAGGCATGTTATACTGATAATATCGGGAGTAATAAGTATAATTATTATAGTTCTAGCGATAATAATATTATAATATAGCTAATAGTGCCTGTTATATTGATAATAATAAAAGTAATAAGTATATTTATTATACTTCTGTCGATAATAACTGCATTATATGGGTAATAATGCATGTTATATTGATAATAATATAAGTAATTAGTATAATTATTACAGTTCTAGCGATAATAACTCCATTATATGGGTAATAATGCATGTTATATTGATAATAATATAAGTAATAAGTATAATTATTACAGTTCTAGAGATAATAACTGCGTTATATGGGCAATAATGCACGTTATACTGCTAATAATATAAGTAGGAAGTATAATTATTACAGTTCTAGCGATGATAAGTGCATTATATGGGTAATAATGCATGTTATATTGATAATATTGGGAGTAATAAGTATATTTATTATAGTTCTAGCGATAATAACTGCATAATATGGGTAATAATGCACGTTATATTGCTAATAATATAAGTAATGAGTATAATTATTACTGTTCTATCGATAATAACTGCATAATATGGGTAATAATGCATGCTATATTGATGATAATAAAAGTAATACGTATATTTATTATAGTTCTATCGATAATAACTGCATAATATGGGTAATAATGCATGTTATATTGATGATAATAAAAGTAATACGTATATTTTTTACAGTTCTAGCGATAATAACTGCATAATATGGGTAATAATGCATGTTATATTGATAATAATATAAGTAATAAGTATAATTATTACAGTTCTAGCGATAATAACTGCATTATATGGGTAATAATGCACGTTATATTGCTAATAATATAAGTAATAAGTATAATTATTACAGTTCTAGCGATAATAATTGCATTATATGCGTAATAAGGCATGTTATACTGATAATATCGGGAGTAATAAGTATAATTATTATAGTTCTAGCGATAATAATATTATAATATAGCTAATAGTGCCTGTTATATTGATAATAATAAAAGTAATAAGTATATTTATTATACTTCTGTCGATAATAACTGCATTATATGGGTAATAATGCATGTTATATTGATAATAATATAAGTAATTAGTATAATTATTACAGTTCTAGCGATAATAACTCCATTATATGGGTAATAATGCATGTTATATTGATAATAATATAAGTAATAAGTATAATTATTACAGTTCTAGAGATAATAACTGCGTTATATGGGCAATAATGCACGTTATACTGCTAATAATATAAGTAGGAAGTATAATTATTACAGTTCTAGCGATGATAAGTGCATTATATGGGTAATAATGCATGTTATATTGATAATATTGGGAGTAATAAGTATATTTATTATAGTTCTAGCGATAATAACTGCATAATATGGGTAATAATGCACGTTATATTGCTAATAATATAAGTAATGAGTATAATTATTACTGTTCTATCGATAATAACTGCATAATATGGGTAATAATGCATGCTATATTGATGATAATAAAAGTAATACGTATATTTATTATAGTTCTATCGATAATAACTGCATAATATGGGTAATAATGCATGTTATATTGATGATAATAAAAGTAATACGTATATTTTTTACAGTTCTAGCGATAATAACTCCATTATATGGGTAATAATGCATGTTATATTGATAATAATATAAGTAATAAGTATAATTATTACAGTTCTAGCGATAATAACTGCATTATATAGGTAATAATGCACGTTATATTGCTAATAATATAAGTAATAACTATAATTATTACAGTTCTAGCGATAATAATTGCATTATATGCGTAATAAGGCATGTTATATTGATAATATCGGGAGTAATAAGTATAATTATTACAGTTCTAGAGATAATAACTGCGTTATATGGGTAATAATGCACGTTATACTGCTAATAATATAAGTAGTAAGTATAATTATTACAGTTCTAGCGATGATAACTGCATTATATGGGTAATAATGCATGTTATATTGATAATATTGGGAGTAATAAGTATATTTATTATAGTTCTAGCGATAATAACTGCATAATATGGGTAATAATGCACGTTATATTGCTAATAATATAAGTAATGAGTATAATTATTACTGTTCTATCGATAATAACTGCATAATATGGGTAATAATGCATGCTATATTGATGATAATAAAAGTAATACGTATATTTATTATAGTTCTATCGATAATAACTGCATAATATGGGTAATAATGCATGTTATATTGATGATAATAAAAGTAATACGTATATTTTTTACAGTTCTAGCGATAATAACTCCATTATATGGGTAATAATGCATGTTATATTGATAATAATATAAGTAATAAGTATAATTATTACAGTTCTAGCGATAATAACTGCATTATATAGGTAATAATGCACGTTATATTGCTAATAATATAAGTAATAACTATAATTATTACAGTTCTAGCGATAATAATTGCATTATATGCGTAATAAGGCATGTTATATTGATAATATCGGGAGTAATAAGTATAATTATTACAGTTCTAGAGATAATAACTGCGTTATATGGGTAATAATGCACGTTATACTGCTAATAATATAAGTAGTAAGTATAATTATTACTGTTCTAGCGATAATAATTGCATTATATGCGTAATAAGGCATCTTATACTGATAATATCGGGAGTAATAAGTATAATTATTATAGTTCTAGCGATAATAATAGTAAAATATGGCTAATAGTGCCTGTTATATTGATAATGATAAAAGTAATAAGTATATTTATTATACTTCTGTCGATAATAACTGCATTATATGGTTAATAATGCATGTTATATTGATAATAATATAAGTAATTAGTATAATTATTACAGTTCTAGCGATAATAACTCCATTATATGGGTAGTAATGCATGTTATATTGATAATAATATAAGTAATAAGTATAATTATTACAGTTCTAGCGATAATAACTCCATTATATGGGTAATAATGCATGTTACATTGATAATAATATTAGTAATAAGTATAATTATTACAGTTCTAGAGATAACAACTGCATTATATGGGTAATAATGCATGTTATATTGATAATATTGGGAGTAATAAGTATAATTATTACAGTTCTAGAGACAATAACTGCGTTATATGGGTAATAATGCACGTTATACTGCTAATAATATAAGTAGTAAGTATAATTATTACAGTTCTAGCGATGATAACTCCATTATATGGGTAATAATGCATGTTACATTGATAATAATATTAGTAATAAGTATAATTATTACAGTTCTAGAGATAACAACTGCATTATATGGGTAATAATGCATGTTATATTGATAATATTGGGAGTAGTAAGTATAATTATTACAGTTCTAGCGATGATAACTGCATTATATGGGTAATAATGCATGTTATATTGATAATATTGGGAGTAATAAGTATATTTATTATAGTTCTAGCGATAATAACTGCATTATATGGGTAATAATGCACGTTATATTGCTAATAATATAAGTAATAAGTATAATTATTACAGTTCTAGCGATAATAATTGCATTATATGCGTAATAAGGCATGTTATACTGATAATATCGGGAGTAATAAGTATAATTATTATAGTTCTAGCGATAATAATATTAAAATATAGCTAATAGTGCCTGTTATATTGATAATAATAAAAGTAATAAGTATATTTATTATACTTCTGTCGATAATAACTGCATTATATGGGTAGTAATGCATGTTATATTGATAATAATATAAGTAATAAGTATAATTATTACAGTTCTAGCGATAATAACTCCATTATATGGGTAATAATGCATGTTACATTGATAATAATATAAGTAATAAGTATAATTATTACAGTTCTAGAGATAATAACTGCACTACATGGGTAATAATGCACGTTATATTGCTAATAATATAAGTAATAAGTATAATTATTACAGTTCTAGCGATAATAACTGCATTATGTGGGTAATAATGCATGTTATATTGATAATATTGGGATTAATAAGTATATTTATTATAGTTCTAGCGATAATAACTGCATAATATGGGTAATAATGCATGTTATATTGATAATAATATAAGTAATAAGTATAATTATTACAGTTCTAGCGATAATAACTGCATTATATGGGTAATAATGCATGTTATATTGATAATATCGTGAGTAATAAGTATAATTATTATAGTTCTAGCGATAATAATAGTAAAATATGGCTATTAGTGCTTGTTATATTGATAATAATAAACGTTATCAGTATATTTATTACAGTTCTATCGATAATAACTCCATTATATGGGTAATAATGCATGTTATATTGATAATAATATAAGTAATACGTATAATTATTACAGTTCTAGCGATAATAACTGCATTATATGGGGAATATTGCACGTTATATTGCTAATAATATAAGTAATAAGTATAATTATTACAGTTCTAGCGATAATAACTGCATTATGTGGGTAATAATGCATGTTATATTGATAATATTGGGAGTAATAAGTATATTTATTATAGTTCTAGCGATAATAACTGCATAATATGGGTAATAATGCACGTTATATTGCTAATAATATAAGTAATGAGTATAATTATTACTGTTCTATCGATAATAACTGCATAATATGGGTAATAATGTATGCTATATTGATGATAATAAAAGTAATACGTATATTTATTATAGTTCTATCGATAATAACTGCATAATATGGGTAATAATGCATGTTATATTGATGATAATAAAAGTAATACGTATATTTTTTACAGTTCTAGCGATAATAACTCCATTATATGGGTAATAATGCATGTTATATTGATAATAATATAAGTAATAAGTATAATTATTACAGTTCTAGCGATAATAACTGCATTATATAGGTAATAATGCACGTTATATTGCTAATAATATAAGTAATAACTATAATTATTACAGTTCTAGCGATAATAATTGCATTATATGCGTAATAAGGCATGTTATATTGATAATATCGGGAGTAATAAGTATAATTATTACAGTTCTAGAGATAATAACTGCGTTATATGGGTAATAATGCACGTTATACTGCTAATAATATAAGTAGTAAGTATAATTATTACAGTTCTAGCGATGATAACTGCATTATATGGGTAATAATGCATGTTATATTGATAATATTGGGAGTAATAAGTATATTTATTATAGTTCTAGCGATAATAACTACATAATACGGGTAATAATGCATGTTATATTGATGATAATAAAAGTAATACGTATATTTATTACAGTTCTAGCGATAATAACTCCATTATATGGGTAATAATGCATGTTATATTGATAATAACATAAGTAATAAGTATAATTATTACAGTTCTAGCGATAATAACTGCATTATATGGGTAATAATGCACGTTATATTGCTAATAATATAAGTAATAAGTATAATTATTACTGTTCTAGCGATAATAATTGCATTATATGCGTAATAAGGCATCTTATACTGATAATATCGGGAGTAATAAGTATAATTATTATAGTTCTAGCGATAATAATGGTAAAATATAGCTAATAGTGCCTGTTATATTGATAATAATAAAAGTAATAAGTATATTTATTATACTTCTGTCGATAATAACTGCATTATATGGGTAATAATGCATGTTATATTGATAATAATATAACTAATAAGTATAATTATTACAGTTCTAGCGATAATAACTCCATTATATGGGTAATAATGCATGTTACATTGATAATAATATTAGTAATAAGTATAATTATTACAGTTCTAGAGTTAATAACTGCATTATATGGGTAATAATGCATGTTATATTGATAATATTGGGAGTAATAAGTATATTCATTATAGTTCTTGCGATAATAACTGCATAATATGGGTAATAATGCATGTTATATTGATGATAATAAAAGTAATACGTATATTTATTACAGTTCTAGCGATAATAACTCCATTATATGGGTAATAATGCATGTTATATTGATAATAATATAAGTAATAAGTATAATTATTACAGTTCTAGCGATAATAACTGCATTATATGGGTAATAATGCACGTTATATTGCTAATAATATAAGTAATAAGTATAATTATTACAGTTCTAGCGATAATAATTGCATTATATGCGTAATAAGGCATGTTATACTGATAATATCGGGAGTAATAAGTATAATTATTATAGTTCTAGCGATAATAATAGTAAAATATAGCTAATAGTGCCTGTTATATTGATAATAATAAAAGTAATAAGTATATTTATTATACTTCTGTCGATAATAACTGCATTATATGGGTAATAATGCATGTTATATTGATAATAATATAAGTAATAAGTATAATTATTACAGTTCTAGCGATAATAACTCCATTATATGGGTAATAATGCATGTTACATTGATAATAATATTAGTAATAGGTATAATTATTATAGTTCTAGAGATAATAACTGCATTATATGGGTAATAATGCATGTTATATTGATAATATTGGGAGTAATAAGTATATTCATTATAGTTCTTGCGATAATAACTGCATAATATGGGTAATAATGCATGTTATATTGATAATAATATAAGTAATAAGTATAATTATTACAGCTCTAGCGATAATAACTGCATTATATGGGTAATAATGCATGTTACATTGATAATAATATAAGTAATAAGTATAATTATTACAGTTCTAGAGATAATAACTGCACTACATGGGTAATAATGCACGTTATATTGCTAATAATATAAGTAATAAGTATAATTATTACAGTTCTAGCGATAATAACTGCATTATGTGGGTAATAATGCATGTTATATTGATAATATTGGGATTAATAAGTATATTTATTATAGTTCTAGCGATAATAACTGCATTATATGGGTAATAATGCACGTTATATTGCTAATAATATAAGTAATAAGTATAATTATTACAGTTCTAGCGATAATAATTGCATTATATGCGTAATAAGGCATGTTATACTGATAATATCGGGAGTAATAAGTATAATTATTATAGTTCTAGCGATAATAATATTAAAATATAGCTAATAGTGCCTGTTATATTGATAATAATAAAAGTAATAAGTATATTTATTATACTTCTGTCGATAATAACTGCATTATATGGGTAGTAATGCATGTTATATTGATAATAATATAAGTAATAAGTATAATTATTACAGTTCTAGCGATAATAACTCCATTATATGGGTAATAATGCATGTTACATTGATAATAATATAAGTAATAAGTATAATTATTACAGTTCTAGAGATAATAACTGCACTACATGGGTAATAATGCACGTTATATTGCTAATAATATAAGTAATAAGTATAATTATTACAGTTCTAGCGATAATAACTGCATTATGTGGGTAATAATGCATGTTATATTGATAATATTGGGATTAATAAGTATATTTATTATAGTTCTAGCGATAATAACTGCATAATATGGGTAATAATGCATGTTATATTGATAATAATATAAGTAATAAGTATAATTATTACAGTTCTAGCGATAATAACTGCATTATATGGGTAATAATGCATGTTATATTGATAATATCGTGAGTAATAAGTATAATTATTATAGTTCTAGCGATAATAATAGTAAAATATGGCTATTAGTGCTTGTTATATTGATAATAATAAACGTTATCAGTATATTTATTACAGTTCTATCGATAATAACTCCATTATATGGGTAATAATGCATGTTATATTGATAATAATATAAGTAATACGTATAATTATTACAGTTCTAGCGATAATAACTGCATTATATGGGGAATATTGCACGTTATATTGCTAATAATATAAGTAATAAGTATAATTATTACAGTTCTAGCGATAATAACTGCATTATGTGGGTAATAATGCATGTTATATTGATAATATTGGGAGTAATAAGTATATTTATTATAGTTCTAGCGATAATAACTGCATAATATGGGTAATAATGCACGTTATATTGCTAATAATATAAGTAATGAGTATAATTATTACTGTTCTATCGATAATAACTGCATAATATGGGTAATAATGTATGCTATATTGATGATAATAAAAGTAATACGTATATTTATTATAGTTCTATCGATAATAACTGCATAATATGGGTAATAATGCATGTTATATTGATGATAATAAAAGTAATACGTATATTTTTTACAGTTCTAGCGATAATAACTCCATTATATGGGTAATAATGCATGTTATATTGATAATAATATAAGTAATAAGTATAATTATTACAGTTCTAGCGATAATAACTGCATTATATAGGTAATAATGCACGTTATATTGCTAATAATATAAGTAATAACTATAATTATTACAGTTCTAGCGATAATAATTGCATTATATGCGTAATAAGGCATGTTATATTGATAATATCGGGAGTAATAAGTATAATTATTACAGTTCTAGAGATAATAACTGCGTTATATGGGTAATAATGCACGTTATACTGCTAATAATATAAGTAGTAAGTATAATTATTACAGTTCTAGCGATGATAACTGCATTATATAGGTAATAATGCACGTTATATTGCTAATAATATAAGTAATAACTATAATTATTACAGTTCTAGCGATAATAATTGCATTATATGCGTAATAAGGCATGTTATACTGATAATATCGGGAGTAATAAGTATAATTATTATAGTTCTAGCGATAATAATGGTAAAATATAGCTAATAGTGCCTGTTATATTGATAATAATAAAAGTAATAAGTATATTTATTATACTTCTGTCGATAATAACTGCATTATATGGGTAATAATGCATGTTATATTGATAATAATATAACTAATAAGTATAATTATTACAGTTCTAGCGATAATAACTCCATTATATGGGTAATAATGCATGTTACATTGATAATAATATTAGTAATAAGTATAATTATTACAGTTCTAGAGTTAATAACTGCATTATATGGGTAATAATGCATGTTATATTGATAATATTGGGAGTAATAAGTATATTCATTATAGTTCTTGCGATAATAACTGCATAATATGGGTAATAATGCATGTTATATTGATGATAATAAAAGTAATACGTATATTTATTACAGTTCTAGCGATAATAACTCCATTATATGGGTAATAATGCATGTTATATTGATAATAATATAAGTAATAAGTATAATTATTACAGTTCTAGCGATAATAACTGCATTATATGGGTAATAATGCACGTTATATTGCTAATAATATAAGTAATAAGTATAATTATTACAGTTCTAGCGATAATAATTGCATTATATGCGTAATAAGGCATGTTATACTGATAATATCGGGAGTAATAAGTATAATTATTATAGTTCTAGCGATAATAATAGTAAAATATAGCTAATAGTGCCTGTTATATTGATAATAATAAAAGTAATAAGTATATTTATTATACTTCTGTCGATAATAACTGCATTATATGGGTAATAATGCATGTTATATTGATAATAATATAAGTAATAAGTATAATTATTACAGTTCTAGCGATAATAACTCCATTATATGGGTAATAATGCATGTTACATTGATAATAATATTAGTAATAGGTATAATTATTATAGTTCTAGAGATAATAACTGCATTATATGGGTAATAATGCATGTTATATTGATAATATTGGGAGTAATAAGTATATTCATTATAGTTCTTGCGATAATAACTGCATAATATGGGTAATAATGCATGTTATATTGATAATAATATAAGTAATAAGTATAATTATTACAGCTCTAGCGATAATAACTGCATTATATGGGTAATAATGCATGTTGTATTGATAATATCGGGAGTAATAAGTATAATTATTATAGTGCTAGCGATAATAATAGTAAAATATGGCAAATAGTGCATGTTATATTGATAATAATAAAAGTAATAAGTATATTTATTACAGTTCTAGCGATAATAACTGCATTATGTGGGTAATAATGCATGTTATATTGATAATATTGGGAGTAATAAGTATATTTATTATAGTTCTAGAGATAATAACTGCACTACATGGGTAATAATGCACGTTATATTGCTAATAATATAAGTAATAAGTATAATTATTACAGTTCTAGCGATAATAATTGCATTATATGCGTAATAAGGCATGTTATATTGATAATATCGGGAGTAATAAGTATAATTATTATAGTTCTAGCGATAATAGCAGTAAAATATGGCTAATAGTGCCTGTTATATTGATAATAATAAAAGTTATAAGTATATTTATTACAGTTCTATCGATAATAACTGCATAATATGGGTAATAATGCATGTTATATTGATGATAATAAAAGTAATACGTATATTTATTATAGTTCTATCGATAATAACTGCATAATATGGGTAATAATGCATGTTATATTGATGATAATAAAAGTAATACGTATAATTATTACAGTTCTAGCGATAATAACTGCATTATATAGGTAATAATGCACGTTATATTGCTAATAATATAAGTAATAAGTATAATTATTACAGTTCTAGCGATAATAATTGCATTATATGCGTAATAAGGCATGTTATATTGATAATATCGGGAGTAATAAGTATAATTATTACAGTTCTAGAGATAATAACTGCGTTATATGGGTAATAATGCACGTTATACTGCTAATAATATAAGTAGTAAGTATAATTATTACAGTTCTAGCGATGATAACTGCATTATATGGGTAATAATGCATGTTATATTGATAATATTGGGAGTAATAAGTATATTTATTATAGTTCTAGCGATAATAACTGCATAATATGGGTAATAATGCATGTTATATTGATAATAATATAAGTAATAAGTATAATTATTACAGTTCTAGCGATAATAACTGCATTATATGGGTAATAATGCACGTTATATTGCTAATAATATAAGTAATAAGTATAATTATTACTGTTCTAGCGATAATAATTGCATTATATGCGTAATAAGGCATCTTATACTGATAATATCGGGAGTAATAAGTATAATTATTATAGTTCTAGCGATAATAATGGTAAAATATAGCTAATAGTGCCTGTTATATTGATAATAATAAAAGTAATAAGTATATTTATTATACTTCTGTCGATAATAACTGCATTATATGGGTAATAATGCATGTTATATTGATAATAATATAACTAATAAGTATAATTATTACAGTTCTAGCGATAATAACTCCATTATATGGGTAATAATGCATGTTACATTGATAATAATATTAGTAATAAGTATAATTATTACAGTTCTAGAGTTAATAACTGCATTATATGGGTAATAATGCATGTTATATTGATAATATTGGGAGTAATAAGTATATTCATTATAGTTCTTGCGATAATAACTGCATAATATGGGTAATAATGCATGTTATATTGATGATAATAAAAGTAATACGTATATTTATTACAGTTCTAGCGATAATAACTCCATTATATGGGTAATAATGCATGTTATATTGATAATAATATAAGTAATAAGTATAATTATTACAGTTCTAGCGATAATAACTGCATTATATGGGTAATAATGCACGTTATATTGCTAATAATATAAGTAATAAGTATAATTATTACAGTTCTAGCGATAATAATTGCATTATATGCGTAATAAGGCATGTTATACTGATAATATCGGGAGTAATAAGTATAATTATTATAGTTCTAGCGATAATAATAGTAAAATATAGCTAATAGTGCCTGTTATATTGATAATAATAAAAGTAATAAGTATATTTATTATACTTCTGTCGATAATAACTGCATTATATGGGTAATAATGCATGTTATATTGATAATAATATAAGTAATAAGTATAATTATTACAGTTCTAGCGATAATAACTCCATTATATGGGTAATAATGCATGTTACATTGATAATAATATTAGTAATAGGTATAATTATTATAGTTCTAGAGATAATAACTGCATTATATGGGTAATAATGCATGTTATATTGATAATATTGGGAGTAATAAGTATATTCATTATAGTTCTTGCGATAATAACTGCATAATATGGGTAATAATGCATGTTATATTGATAATAATATAAGTAATAAGTATAATTATTACAGCTCTAGCGATAATAACTGCATTATATGGGTAATAATGCATGTTACATTGATAATAATATAAGTAATAAGTATAATTATTACAGTTCTAGAGATAATAACTGCACTACATGGGTAATAATGCACGTTATATTGCTAATAATATAAGTAATAAGTATAATTATTACAGTTCTAGCGATAATAACTGCATTATGTGGGTAATAATGCATGTTATATTGATAATATTGGGATTAATAAGTATATTTATTATAGTTCTAGCGATAATAACTGCATTATATGGGTAATAATGCACGTTATATTGCTAATAATATAAGTAATAAGTATAATTATTACAGTTCTAGCGATAATAATTGCATTATATGCGTAATAAGGCATGTTATACTGATAATATCGGGAGTAATAAGTATAATTATTATAGTTCTAGCGATAATAATATTAAAATATAGCTAATAGTGCCTGTTATATTGATAATAATAAAAGTAATAAGTATATTTATTATACTTCTGTCGATAATAACTGCATTATATGGGTAGTAATGCATGTTATATTGATAATAATATAAGTAATAAGTATAATTATTACAGTTCTAGCGATAATAACTCCATTATATGGGTAATAATGCATGTTACATTGATAATAATATAAGTAATAAGTATAATTATTACAGTTCTAGAGATAATAACTGCACTACATGGGTAATAATGCACGTTATATTGCTAATAATATAAGTAATAAGTATAATTATTACAGTTCTAGCGAT
The DNA here is from genome assembly GCA_963576845.1 of Megachile leachella. Taxonomy (NCBI): domain Eukaryota; kingdom Metazoa; phylum Arthropoda; class Insecta; order Hymenoptera; family Megachilidae; genus Megachile; species Megachile leachella. The sequence continues at coordinate 300,234 of CAUYWW010000148.1, read as the reverse complement.
AATAACTGCATTATGTGGGTAATAATGCATGTTATATTGATAATATTGGGATTAATAAGTATATTTATTATAGTTCTAGCGATAATAACTGCATAATATGGGTAATAATGCATGTTATATTGATAATAATATAAGTAATAAGTATAATTATTACAGTTCTAGCGATAATAACTGCATTATATGGGTAATAATGCATGTTATATTGATAATATCGTGAGTAATAAGTATAATTATTATAGTTCTAGCGATAATAATAGTAAAATATGGCTATTAGTGCTTGTTATATTGATAATAATAAACGTTATCAGTATATTTATTACAGTTCTATCGATAATAACTCCATTATATGGGTAATAATGCATGTTATATTGATAATAATATAAGTAATACGTATAATTATTACAGTTCTAGCGATAATAACTGCATTATATGGGGAATATTGCACGTTATATTGCTAATAATATAAGTAATAAGTATAATTATTACAGTTCTAGCGATAATAACTGCATTATGTGGGTAATAATGCATGTTATATTGATAATATTGGGAGTAATAAGTATATTTATTATAGTTCTAGCGATAATAACTGCATAATATGGGTAATAATGCACGTTATATTGCTAATAATATAAGTAATGAGTATAATTATTACTGTTCTATCGATAATAACTGCATAATATGGGTAATAATGTATGCTATATTGATGATAATAAAAGTAATACGTATATTTATTATAGTTCTATCGATAATAACTGCATAATATGGGTAATAATGCATGTTATATTGATGATAATAAAAGTAATACGTATATTTTTTACAGTTCTAGCGATAATAACTCCATTATATGGGTAATAATGCATGTTATATTGATAATAATATAAGTAATAAGTATAATTATTACAGTTCTAGCGATAATAACTGCATTATATAGGTAATAATGCACGTTATATTGCTAATAATATAAGTAATAACTATAATTATTACAGTTCTAGCGATAATAATTGCATTATATGCGTAATAAGGCATGTTATATTGATAATATCGGGAGTAATAAGTATAATTATTACAGTTCTAGAGATAATAACTGCGTTATATGGGTAATAATGCACGTTATACTGCTAATAATATAAGTAGTAAGTATAATTATTACAGTTCTAGCGATGATAACTGCATTATATGGGTAATAATGCATGTTATATTGATAATATTGGGAGTAATAAGTATATTTATTATAGTTCTAGCGATAATAACTACATAATACGGGTAATAATGCATGTTATATTGATGATAATAAAAGTAATACGTATATTTATTACAGTTCTAGCGATAATAACTCCATTATATGGGTAATAATGCATGTTATATTGATAATAACATAAGTAATAAGTATAATTATTACAGTTCTAGCGATAATAACTGCATTATATGGGTAATAATGCACGTTATATTGCTAATAATATAAGTAATAAGTATAATTATTACTGTTCTAGCGATAATAATTGCATTATATGCGTAATAAGGCATCTTATACTGATAATATCGGGAGTAATAAGTATAATTATTATAGTTCTAGCGATAATAATGGTAAAATATAGCTAATAGTGCCTGTTATATTGATAATAATAAAAGTAATAAGTATATTTATTATACTTCTGTCGATAATAACTGCATTATATGGGTAATAATGCATGTTATATTGATAATAATATAACTAATAAGTATAATTATTACAGTTCTAGCGATAATAACTCCATTATATGGGTAATAATGCATGTTACATTGATAATAATATTAGTAATAAGTATAATTATTACAGTTCTAGAGTTAATAACTGCATTATATGGGTAATAATGCATGTTATATTGATAATATTGGGAGTAATAAGTATATTCATTATAGTTCTTGCGATAATAACTGCATAATATGGGTAATAATGCATGTTATATTGATGATAATAAAAGTAATACGTATATTTATTACAGTTCTAGCGATAATAACTCCATTATATGGGTAATAATGCATGTTATATTGATAATAATATAAGTAATAAGTATAATTATTACAGTTCTAGCGATAATAACTGCATTATATGGGTAATAATGCACGTTATATTGCTAATAATATAAGTAATAAGTATAATTATTACAGTTCTAGCGATAATAATTGCATTATATGCGTAATAAGGCATGTTATACTGATAATATCGGGAGTAATAAGTATAATTATTATAGTTCTAGCGATAATAATAGTAAAATATAGCTAATAGTGCCTGTTATATTGATAATAATAAAAGTAATAAGTATATTTATTATACTTCTGTCGATAATAACTGCATTATATGGGTAATAATGCATGTTATATTGATAATAATATAAGTAATAAGTATAATTATTACAGTTCTAGCGATAATAACTCCATTATATGGGTAATAATGCATGTTACATTGATAATAATATTAGTAATAGGTATAATTATTATAGTTCTAGAGATAATAACTGCATTATATGGGTAATAATGCATGTTATATTGATAATATTGGGAGTAATAAGTATATTCATTATAGTTCTTGCGATAATAACTGCATAATATGGGTAATAATGCATGTTATATTGATAATAATATAAGTAATAAGTATAATTATTACAGCTCTAGCGATAATAACTGCATTATATGGGTAATAATGCATGTTGTATTGATAATATCGGGAGTAATAAGTATAATTATTATAGTGCTAGCGATAATAATAGTAAAATATGGCAAATAGTGCATGTTATATTGATAATAATAAAAGTAATAAGTATATTTATTACAGTTCTAGCGATAATAACTGCATTATGTGGGTAATAATGCATGTTATATTGATAATATTGGGAGTAATAAGTATATTTATTATAGTTCTAGAGATAATAACTGCACTACATGGGTAATAATGCACGTTATATTGCTAATAATATAAGTAATAAGTATAATTATTACAGTTCTAGCGATAATAATTGCATTATATGCGTAATAAGGCATGTTATATTGATAATATCGGGAGTAATAAGTATAATTATTATAGTTCTAGCGATAATAGCAGTAAAATATGGCTAATAGTGCCTGTTATATTGATAATAATAAAAGTTATAAGTATATTTATTACAGTTCTATCGATAATAACTGCATAATATGGGTAATAATGCATGTTATATTGATGATAATAAAAGTAATACGTATATTTATTATAGTTCTATCGATAATAACTGCATAATATGGGTAATAATGCATGTTATATTGATGATAATAAAAGTAATACGTATAATTATTACAGTTCTAGCGATAATAACTGCATTATATAGGTAATAATGCACGTTATATTGCTAATAATATAAGTAATAAGTATAATTATTACAGTTCTAGCGATAATAATTGCATTATATGCGTAATAAGGCATGTTATATTGATAATATCGGGAGTAATAAGTATAATTATTACAGTTCTAGAGATAATAACTGCGTTATATGGGTAATAATGCACGTTATACTGCTAATAATATAAGTAGTAAGTATAATTATTACAGTTCTAGCGATGATAACTGCATTATATGGGTAATAATGCATGTTATATTGATAATATTGGGAGTAATAAGTATATTTATTATAGTTCTAGCGATAATAACTGCATAATATGGGTAATAATGCATGTTATATTGATAATAATATAAGTAATAAGTATAATTATTACAGTTCTAGCGATAATAACTGCATTATATGGGTAATAATGCACGTTATATTGCTAATAATATAAGTAATAAGTATAATTATTACAGTTCTAGCGATAATAATTGCATTATATGCGTAATAAGGCATGTTATACTGATAATATCGGGAGTAATAAGTATAATTATTATAGTTCTAGCGATAATAATATTATAATATAGCTAATAGTGCCTGTTATATTGATAATAATAAAAGTAATAAGTATATTTATTATACTTCTGTCGATAATAACTGCATTATATGGGTAATAATGCATGTTATATTGATAATAATATAAGTAATTAGTATAATTATTACAGTTCTAGCGATAATAACTCCATTATATGGGTAATAATGCATGTTATATTGATAATAATATAAGTAATAAGTATAATTATTACAGTTCTAGAGATAATAACTGCGTTATATGGGCAATAATGCACGTTATACTGCTAATAATATAAGTAGGAAGTATAATTATTACAGTTCTAGCGATGATAAGTGCATTATATGGGTAATAATGCATGTTATATTGATAATATTGGGAGTAATAAGTATATTTATTATAGTTCTAGCGATAATAACTGCATAATATGGGTAATAATGCACGTTATATTGCTAATAATATAAGTAATGAGTATAATTATTACTGTTCTATCGATAATAACTGCATAATATGGGTAATAATGCATGCTATATTGATGATAATAAAAGTAATACGTATATTTATTATAGTTCTATCGATAATAACTGCATAATATGGGTAATAATGCATGTTATATTGATGATAATAAAAGTAATACGTATATTTTTTACAGTTCTAGCGATAATAACTGCATAATATGGGTAATAATGCATGTTATATTGATAATAATATAAGTAATAAGTATAATTATTACAGTTCTAGCGATAATAACTGCATTATATGGGTAATAATGCACGTTATATTGCTAATAATATAAGTAATAAGTATAATTATTACAGTTCTAGCGATAATAATTGCATTATATGCGTAATAAGGCATGTTATACTGATAATATCGGGAGTAATAAGTATAATTATTATAGTTCTAGCGATAATAATATTATAATATAGCTAATAGTGCCTGTTATATTGATAATAATAAAAGTAATAAGTATATTTATTATACTTCTGTCGATAATAACTGCATTATATGGGTAATAATGCATGTTATATTGATAATAATATAAGTAATTAGTATAATTATTACAGTTCTAGCGATAATAACTCCATTATATGGGTAATAATGCATGTTATATTGATAATAATATAAGTAATAAGTATAATTATTACAGTTCTAGAGATAATAACTGCGTTATATGGGCAATAATGCACGTTATACTGCTAATAATATAAGTAGGAAGTATAATTATTACAGTTCTAGCGATGATAAGTGCATTATATGGGTAATAATGCATGTTATATTGATAATATTGGGAGTAATAAGTATATTTATTATAGTTCTAGCGATAATAACTGCATAATATGGGTAATAATGCACGTTATATTGCTAATAATATAAGTAATGAGTATAATTATTACTGTTCTATCGATAATAACTGCATAATATGGGTAATAATGCATGCTATATTGATGATAATAAAAGTAATACGTATATTTATTATAGTTCTATCGATAATAACTGCATAATATGGGTAATAATGCATGTTATATTGATGATAATAAAAGTAATACGTATATTTTTTACAGTTCTAGCGATAATAACTCCATTATATGGGTAATAATGCATGTTATATTGATAATAATATAAGTAATAAGTATAATTATTACAGTTCTAGCGATAATAACTGCATTATATAGGTAATAATGCACGTTATATTGCTAATAATATAAGTAATAACTATAATTATTACAGTTCTAGCGATAATAATTGCATTATATGCGTAATAAGGCATGTTATATTGATAATATCGGGAGTAATAAGTATAATTATTACAGTTCTAGAGATAATAACTGCGTTATATGGGTAATAATGCACGTTATACTGCTAATAATATAAGTAGTAAGTATAATTATTACAGTTCTAGCGATGATAACTGCATTATATGGGTAATAATGCATGTTATATTGATAATATTGGGAGTAATAAGTATATTTATTATAGTTCTAGCGATAATAACTGCATAATACGGGTAATAATGCATGTTATATTGATGATAATAAAAGTAATACGTATATTTATTACAGTTCTAGCGATAATAACTCCATTATATGGGTAATAATGCATGTCATATTGATAATAACATAAGTAATAAGTATAATTATTACAGTTCTAGCGATAATAACTGCATTATATGGGTAATAATGAACGTTATATTGCTAATAATATAAGTAATAAGTATAATTATTACTGTTCTAGCGATAATAATTGCATTATATGCGTAATAAGGCATCTTATACTGATAATATCGGGAGTAATAAGTATAATTATTATAGTTCTAGCGATAATAATAGTAAAATATGGCTAATAGTGCCTGTTATATTGATAATGATAAAAGTAATAAGTATATTTATTATACTTCTGTCGATAATAACTGCATTATATGGTTAATAATGCATGTTATATTGATAATAATATAAGTAATTAGTATAATTATTACAGTTCTAGCGATAATAACTCCATTATATGGGTAGTAATGCATGTTATATTGATAATAATATAAGTAATAAGTATAATTATTACAGTTCTAGCGATAATAACTCCATTATATGGGTAATAATGCATGTTACATTGATAATAATATTAGTAATAAGTATAATTATTACAGTTCTAGAGATAACAACTGCATTATATGGGTAATAATGCATGTTATATTGATAATATTGGGAGTAATAAGTATAATTATTACAGTTCTAGAGACAATAACTGCGTTATATGGGTAATAATGCACGTTATACTGCTAATAATATAAGTAGTAAGTATAATTATTACAGTTCTAGCGATGATAACTGCATTATATGGGTAATAATGCATGTTATATTGATAATATTGGGAGTAATAAGTATATTTATTATAGTTCTAGCGATAATAACTGCATTATATGGGTAATAATGCACGTTATATTGCTAATAATATAAGTAATAAGTATAATTATTACAGTTCTAGCGATAATAAGTCCATTATATGGGTAGTAATGCATGTTATATTGATAATAATATAAGTAATAAGTATAATTATTACAGTTCTAGCGATAATAACTCCATTATATGGGTAATAATGCATGTTACATTGATAATAATATTAGTAATAAGTATAATTATTACAGTTCTAGAGATAACAACTGCATTATATGGGTAATAATGCATGTTATATTGATAATATTGGGAGTAATAAGTATATTCATTATAGTTCTTGCGATAATAACTGCATAATATGGGTAATAATGCATGTTATATTGCTAATAATATAAGTAATAAGTGTAATTATTACAGTTCTAGCGATAATAATTGCATTATATGCGTAATAAGGCATGTTATATTGATAATATCGGGAGTAATAAGTATAATTATTATAGTTCTAGCGATAATAATAGTAAAATATAGCTAATAGTGCCTGTTATATTGATAACAATAAAAGTAATAAGTATATTTATTATACTTCTGTCGATAATAACTGCATTATATGGGTAATAATGCATGTTATATTGATAATAATATAAGTAATTAGTATAATTATTACAGTTCTAGCGATCATAACTGCATTATATAGGTAATAATGCACGTTATATTGCTAATAATACAAGTAATAAGTATAATTATTACAGCTCTAGCGATAATAACTGCATTATATGGGTAATAATGCATGTTGTATTGATAATATCGGGAGTAATAAGTATAATTATTATAGTGCTAGCGATAATAATAGTAAAATATGGCAAATAGTGCATGTTATATTGATAATAATAAAAGTAATAAGTATATTTATTACAGTTCTATCGATAATAACTGCATAATATGGGTAATAATGCATGTTATATTGATAATAATATAAGTAATAAGTATAATTATTACAGTTCTAGTGATAATAACTCCATTATATAGGTAATAATGCATGTTATATTGATAATATTGGGAGTAATAAGTATATTTATTATAGTTCTATCGATAATAACTGCATAATATGGGTAATAATGCATGTTATATTGATGATAATAAAAGTAATACGTATATTTATAACAGTTCTAGCGATAATAACTCCATTATATGGGTAATAATGCATGCTATATTGATAATAATATAAGTAATAAGTATAATTATTACAGTTCTAGCGATAATAACTGCATTATATGGGTAATAATGCACGTTATATTGCTAATAATATAAGTAATAAGTGTAATTATTACAGTTCTAGCGATAATAATTGCATTATATGCGTAATAAGGCATGTTATATTGATAATATCGGGAGTAATAAGTATAATTATTATAGTTCTAGCGATAATAATAGTAAAATAGAGCTAATAGTGCCTGTTATATTGATAATAATAAAAGTAATAAGTATATTTATTATTCTTCTGTCGATAATAACTGCATTATATGGGTAATAATGCATGTTATATTGATAATAATATAAGTAATAAGTATAATTATTACAGTTCTAGCGATAATAACTCCATTATATGGGTAATAATGCATGTTACATTGATAATAATATTAGTAATAAGCATAATTATTACAGTTCTAGAGATAATAACTGCATTATATGGGTAATAATACATGTTATATTGATAATATTGGGAGTAATAAGTATATTCATTATAGGTCTTGCGATAATAACTGCATAATATGGGTAATAATGCATGTTATATTGATAATAATATAAGTAATTAGTATAATTATTACAGTTCTAGCGATAATAACTCCATTATATGGGTAATAATGCATGTTATATTGATAATAATATAAGTAATAAGTATAATTATTACAGTTCTAGCGATAATAAGTGCATTATATAGGTAATAATGCACGTTATATTGCTAATAATATAAGTAATAACTATAATTATTACAGTTCTAGCGATAATAATTGCATTATATGCGTAATAAGGCATGTTATATTGATAATATCGGGAGTAATAAGTATAATTATTACAGTTCTAGAGATAATAACTGCGTTATATGGGTAATAATGCACGTTATACTGCTAATAATATAAGTAGTAAGTATAATTATTACAGTTCTAGCGATGATAACTGCATTATATGGGTAATAATGCATGTTATATTGAAAATATTGGGAGTAATAAGTATATTTATTATAGTTCTAGCGATAATAACTGCATAATACGGGTAATAATGCATGTTATATTGATGATAATAAAAGTAATACGTATATTTATTACAGTTCTAGCGATAATAACTCCATTATATGGGTAATAATGCATGTTATATTGATAATAACATAAGTAATAAGTATAATTATTACAGTTCTAGCGATAATAACTGCATTATATGGGTAATAATGCACGTTATATTGCTAATAATATAAGTAATAAGTATAATTATTACTGTTCTAGCGATAATAATTGCATTATATGCGTAATAAGGCATCTTATACTGATAATATCGGGAGTAATAAGTATAATTATTATAGTTCTAGCGATAATAATGGTAAAATATAGCTAATAGTGCCTGTTATATTGATAATAATAAAAGTAATAAGTATATTTATTATACTTCTGTCGATAATAACTGCATTATATGGGTAATAATGCATGTTATATTGATAATAATATAACTAATAAGTATAATTATTACAGTTCTAGCGATAATAACTCCATTATATGGGTAATAATGCATGTTACATTGATAATAATATTAGTAATAAGTATAATTATTACAGTTCTAGAGTTAATAACTGCATTATATGGGTAATAATGCATGTTATATTGATAATATTGGGAGTAATAAGTATATTCATTATAGTTCTTGCGATAATAACTGCATAATATGGGTAATAATGCATGTTATATTGATGATAATAAAAGTAATACGTATATTTATTACAGTTCTAGCGATAATAACTCCATTATATGGGTAATAATGCATGTTATATTGATAATAATATAAGTAATAAGTATAATTATTACAGTTCTAGCGATAATAACTGCATTATATGGGTAATAATGCACGTTATATTGCTAATAATATAAGTAATAAGTATAATTATTACAGTTCTAGCGATAATAATTGCATTATATGCGTAATAAGGCATGTTATATTGATAATATCGGGAGTAATAAGTATAATTATTATAGTTCTAGCGATAATAATAGTAAAATATGGCTAATAGTGCCTGTTATATTGATAATGATAAAAGTAATAAGTATATTTATTATACTTCTGTCGATAATAACTGCATTATATGGTTAATAATGCATGTTATATTGATAATAATATAAGTAATTAGTATAATTATTACAGTTCTAGCGATAATAACTCCATTATATGGGTAGTAATGCATGTTATATTGATAATAATATAAGTAATAAGTATAATTATTACAGTTCTAGCGATAATAACTCCATTATATGGGTAATAATGCATGTTACATTGATAATAATATTAGTAATAAGTATAATTATTACAGTTCTAGAGATAACAACTGCATTATATGGGTAATAATGCATGTTATATTGATAATATTGGGAGTAATAAGTATATTCATTATAGTTCTTGCGATAATAACTGCATAATATGGGTAATAATGCATGTTATATTGCTAATAATATAAGTAATATGTGTAATTATTACAGTTCTAGCGATAATAATTGCATTATATGCGTAATAAGGCATGTTATATTGATAATATCGGGAGTAATAAGTATAATTATTATAGTCCTAGCGATAATAATAGTAAAATATAGCTAATAGTGCCTGTTATATTGATAATAATAAAAGTAATAAGTATATTTATTATACTTCTGTCGATAATAACTGCATTATATGGGTAATAATGCATGTTATATTGATAATAATATAAGTAATTAGTATAATTATTACAGTTCTAGCGATCATAACTGCATTATATAGGTAATAATGCACGTTATATTGCTAATAATACAAGTAATAAGTATAATTATTACAGCTCTAGCGATAATAACTGCATTATATGGGTAATAATGCATGTTACATTGATAATAATATTAGTAATAAGTATAATTATTACAGTTCTAGAGATAACAACTGCATTATATGGGTAATAATGCATGTTATATTGATAATATTGGGAGTAATAAGTATATTCATTATAGTTCTTGCGATAATAACTGCATAATATGGGTAATAATGCATGTTATATTGCTAATAATATAAGTAATATGTGTAATTATTACAGTTCTAGCGATAATAATTGCATTATATGCGTAATAAGGCATGTTATATTGATAATATCGGGAGTAATAAGTATAATTATTATAGTTCTAGCGATAATAATAGTAAAATATAGCTAATAGTGCCTGTTATATTGATAATAATAAAAGTAATAAGTACATTTATTATACTTCTGTCGATAATAACTGCATTATATGGGTAATAATGCATGTTATATTGATAATAATATAAGTAATTAGTATAATTATTACAGTTCTAGCGATCATAACTGCATTATATAGGTAATAATGCACGTTATATTGCTAATAATACAAGTAATAAGTATAATTATTACAGCTCTAGCGATAATAACTGCATTATATGGGTAATAATGCATGTTGTATTGATAATATCGGGAGTAATAAGTATAATTATTATAGTGCTAGCGATAATAATAGTAAAATATGGCAAATAGTGCATGTTATATTGATAATAATAAAAGTAATAAGTATATTTATTATACTTCTGTCGATAATAACTGCATTATATGGGTAATAATGCATGTTATATTGATAATAATATAAGTAATTAGTATAATTATTACAGTTCTAGCGATCATAACTGCATTATATAGGTAATAATGCACGTTATATTGCTAATAATACAAGTAATAAGTATAATTATTACAGCTCTAGCGATAATAACTGCATTATATGGGTAATAATGCATGTTACATTGATAATAATATTAGTAATAAGTATAATTATTACAGTTCTAGAGATAACAACTGCATTATATGGGTAATAATGCATGTTATATTGATAATATTGGGAGTAATAAGTATATTCATTATAGTTCTTGCGATAATAACTGCATAATATGGGTAATAATGCATGTTATATTGCTAATAATATAAGTAATATGTGTAATTATTACAGTTCTAGCGATAATAATTGCATTATATGCGTAATAAGGCATGTTATATTGATAATATCGGGAGTAATAAGTATAATTATTATAGTTCTAGCGATAATAATAGTAAAATATAGCTAATAGTGCCTGTTATATTGATAATAATAAAAGTAATAAGTACATTTATTATACTTCTGTCGATAATAACTGCATTATATGGGTAATAATGCATGTTATATTGATAATAATATAAGTAATTAGTATAATTATTACAGTTCTAGCGATCATAACTGCATTATATAGGTAATAATGCACGTTATATTGCTAATAATACAAGTAATAAGTATAATTATTACAGCTCTAGCGATAATAACTGCATTATATGGGTAATAATGCATGTTGTATTGATAATATCGGGAGTAATAAGTATAATTATTATAGTGCTAGCGATAATAATAGTAAAATATGGCAAATAGTGCATGTTATATTGATAATAATAAAAGTAATAAGTAAATTTATTACAGTTCTATCGATAATAACTGCATAATATGGGTAATAATGCATGTTATATTGATAATAATATAAGTAATAAGTACAATTATTACAGCTCTAGCGATAATAACTGCATTATATGGGTAATAATGCATGTTATATTGATAATAATATAAGTAATAAGTATAATTATTACAGTTCTAGCGATAATAACTGCATTATATGGGTAATAATGCACGTTATATTGCTAATAATATAAGTAATAAGTATAATTATTACAGTTCTAGCGATAATAATTGCATTGTATGCGTAATAAGGCATGTTATACTGATAATATCGGGAGTAATAAGTATAATTATTATAGTTCTAGCGATAATAATAGTAAAATATAGCTAATAGTGCCTGTTATATTGATAATAATAAAAGTAATAAGTATATTTATTATACTTCTGTCGATAATAACTGCATTATATGGGTAATAATGCATGTTATATTGATAATAATATAAGTAATAAGTATAATTATTACAGTTCTAGCGATAATAACTGCATTATATGGGTAATAATGCACGTTATATTGCTAATAATATAAGTAATAAGTATAATTATTACAGTTCTAGCGATAATAACTCCATTATATGGGTAATAATGCATGTTACATTGATAATAATATTAGTAATAAGTATAATTATTATAGTTCTAGAGATAATAACTGCATTATATGGGTAATAATGCATGTTAGATTGATAATATTGGGAGTAATAAGTATATTCATTATAGTCCTTGCGATAATAACTGCATAATATGGGTAATAATGCATGTTATATTGATAATAATATAAGTAATAAGTATAATTATTACAGCTCTAGCGATAATAACTGCATTATATGGGTAATAATGCATGTTGTATTGATAATATCGGGAGTAATAGGTATAATTATTATAGTGCTAGCGATAATAATAGTAAAATATGGCAAATAGTGCATGTTATATTGATAATAATAAAAGTAATAAGTATATTTATTACAGTTCTAGCGATAATAACTGCATTATGTGGGTAATAATGCATGTTATATTGATAATATTGGGAGTAATAAGTATATTTATTATAGTTCTAGAGATAATAACTCCACTACATGGGTAATAATGCACGTTATATTGCTAATAGTATAAGTAATAAGTATAATTATTACAGTTCTAGCGATAATACTTGCATTATATGCGTAATAAGGCATGTTATATTGATAACATCGGGAGTAATAAGTATAATTATTATAGTTCTAGCGATAATAATAGTAAAATATGGCTAATAGTGCCTGTTATATTGATAATAATAAAAGTAATAAGTATATTTATTACAGTTCTATCGATAATAACTGCATAATATGGGTAATAATGCATGTTATATTGATAATAATATAAGTAATAAGTATAATTATTACAGTTCTAGTGATAATAACGCCATTATATAGGTAAGAATGCATGTTATATTGATAATATTGGGAGTAATAAGTATATTTATTATAGTTCTAGAGATAATAACTGCACTACATGGGTAATAATGCACGTTATATTGCTAATAATATAAGTAATAAGTATAATTATTACAGTTCTAGCGATAATAATTGCATTATATGCGTAATAAGGCATGTTATATTGATAATATCGGGAGTAATAAGTATAATTATTATAGTTCTAGCGATAATAATAGTAAAATATGGCTAATAGTGCCTGTTATATTGATAATAATATAACTAATTAGTATAATTATTACAGTTCTAGCGATAATAATTGCATTATATGCGTAATAAGGCATGTTATATTGATAATATCGGGAGTAATAAGTATAATTATTATAGTTCTAGCGATAATAATAGTAAAATAGAGCTAATAGTGCCTGTTATATTGATAATAATAAAAGTAATAAGTATATTTATTATACTTCTGTCGATAATAACTGCATTATATGGGTAATAATGCATGTTATGTTGATAATAATATAAGTAATAAGTATAATTATTACAGTTCTAGCGATAATAACTCCATTATATGGGTAATAATGCATGTTACATTGATAATAATATTAGTAATAAGCATAATTATTACAGTTCTAGAGATAATAACTGCATTATATGGGTAATAATGCATGTTATATTGATAATATTGGGAGTAATATGTATATTCATTATAGGTCTTGCGATAATAACTGCATAATATGGGTAATAATGCATGTTATATTGATAATAATATAAGTAATAAGTATATTTATTACAGTTCTATCGATAATAACTGCATAATATGGGTAATAATGCATGTTATATTGATGATAATAAAAGTAATACGTATATTTATTATAGTTCTATCGATAATAACTGCATAATATGGGTAATAATGCATGTTACATTGATGATAATAAAAGTAATACGTATATTTATAACAGTTCTAGCGATAATAACTCCATTATATGGGTAATAATGCATGCTATATTGATAATAATATAAGTAATTAGTATAATTATTACAGTTCTAGCGATAATAACTGCATTATATAGGTAATAATGCACGTTATATTGCTAATAATATAAGTAATAAGTATAATTATTACAGTTCTAGCGATAATAATTGCATTACATGCGTAATAAGGCATGTTATATTGATAATATCGGGAGTAATAAGTATAATTATTATAGTCCTAGCGATAATAATAGTAAAATATGGCTAATAGTGCCTGTTATATTGATAATAATAAAAGTTATAAGTATATTTATTACAGTTCTATCGATAATAACTGCATAATATGGGTAATAAAGCATGTTATATTGATGATAATAAAAGTAATACGTATATTTATTATAGTTCTATCGATAATAACTGCATAATATGGGTAATAATGCATGTTATATTGATGATAATAAAAGTAATACGCATATTTATTACAGTTCTAGCGATAATAACTCCATTATATGGGTAATAATGCATGTTATATTGATAATAATATAAGTAATAAGTATAATTATTACAGTTCTAGCGATAATAACTGCATTATATAGGTAATAATGCACGTTATATTGCTAATAATATAAGTAATAAGTATAATTATTACAGTTCTAGCGATAATAATTGCATTATATGCGTAATAAGGCATGTTATATTGATAATATCGGGAGTAATAAGTATAATTATTACAGTTCTAGAGACAATAACTGCGTTATATGGGTAATAATGCACGTTATACTGCTAATAATATAAGTAGTAAGTATAATTATTGCAGTTCTAGCGATGATAACTGCATTATATGGGTAATAATGCATGTTATATTGATAATATTGGGAGTAATAAGTATATTTATTATAGTTCTAGCGATAATAACTGCATTATATGGGTAATAATGCACGTTATATTGCTAATAATATAAGTAATAAGTATAATTATTACAGTTCTAGCGATAATAATTGCATTATATGAGTAATAAGGCATGTTATACTGATAACATCGGGAGTAATAAGTATAATTATTATAGTTCTAGCGATAATAATATTAAAATATAGCTAATAGTGCCTGTTATACTGATAATAATAAAAGTAATAAGTATATTTATTATACTTCTGTCGATAATAACTGCATTATATGGGTAGTAATGCATGTTATATTGATAATAATATAAGTAATAAGTATAATTATTACAGTTCTAGCGATAATAACTCCATTATATGGGTAATAATGCATGCTACATTGATAATAATATTAGTAATAAGTATAATTATTACAGTTCTAGAGTTAATAACTGCATTATATGGGTAATAATGCATGTTATATTGATAATATTGGGAGTAATAAGTATATTCATTATTGTTCTTGCGATAATAACTGCATAATATGGGTAATAATGCATGTTATATTGATAATAATATAAGTAATAAGTATAATTATTACAGCTCTAGCGATAATAACTGCATTATATGAGTAATAATGCATGTTGTATTGATAATATCGGGAGTAATAAGTATAATTATTATAGTGCTAGCGATAATAATAGTAAAATATGGCAAATAGTGCATGTTATATTGATAATAATAAAAGTAATAAGTATATTTATTACAGTTCTATCGATAATAACTGCGTAATATGGGTAATAATGCATGTTATATTGATAATAATATAAGTAATAAGTATAATTATTACAGTTCTAGTGATAATAACTCCATTATATAGGTAATAATGCATGTTATATTGATAATAATATAAGTAATCAGTATAATTATTACAGTTCTAGCGATAATAACTGCATTATGTGGGTAATAATGCATGTTATATTGATAATATTGGGAGTAATAAGTATATTTATTATAGTTCTAGAGATAATAACTGCACTGCATGGGTAATAATGCACGTTATATTGCTAATAATATAAGTAATAAGTATAATTATTACAGTTCTAGCGATAATAATTGCATTATATGCGTAATAAGGCATGTTATATTGATAATATCGGGAGTAATAAGTATAATTATTATAGTTCTAGCGATAATAATAGTAAAATATGGCTTATAGTGCCTGTTATATTGATAATGATAAAAGTAATAAGTATATTTATTATACTTCTGTCGATAATAACTGCATTATATGGTTAATAATGCATGTTATATTGATAATAATATAAGTAATTAGTATAATTATTACAGTTCTAGCGATAATAACTCCATTATATGGGTAGTAATGCATGTTATATTGATAATAATATAAGTAATAAGTATAATTATTACAGTTCTAGCGATAATAACTCCATTATATGGGTAATAATGCATGTTACATTGATAATAATATTAGTAATAAGTATAATTATTACAGTTCTAGAGATAACAACTGCATTATATGGGTAATAATGCATGTTATATTGATAATATTGGGAGTAATAAGTATATTCATTATAGTTCTTGCGATAATAACTGCATAATATGGGTAATAATGCATGTTATATTGCTAATAATATAAGTAATAAGTGTAATTATTACAGTTCTAGCGATAATAATTGCATTATATGCGTAATAAGGCATGTTATATTGATAATATCGGGAGTAATAAGTATAATTATTATAGTTCTAGCGATAATAATAGTAAAATATAGCTAATAGTGCCTGTTATATTGATAATAATAAAAGTAATAAGTATATTTATTATACTTCTGTCGATAATAACTGCATTATATGGGTAATAATGCATGTTATATTGATAATAATATAAGTAATTAGTATAATTATTACAGTTCTAGCGATCATAACTGCATTATATAGGTAATAATGCACGTTATATTGCTAATAATACAAGTAATAAGTATAATTATTACAGCTCTAGCGATAATAACTGCATTATATGGGTAATAATGCATGTTGTATTGATAATATCGGGAGTAATAAGTATAATTATTATAGTGCTAGCGATAATAATAGTAAAATATGGCAAATAGTGCATGTTATATTGATAATAATAAAAGTAATAAGTATATTTATTACAGTTCTATCGATAATAACTGCATAATATGGGTAATAATGCATGTTATATTGATAATAATATAAGTAATAAGTATAATTATTACAGTTCTAGTGATAATAACTCCATTATATAGGTAATAATGCATGTTATATTGATAATATTGGGAGTAATAAGTATATTTATTATAGTTCTAGAGATAATAACTGCACTACATGGGTAATAATGCACGTTATATTGCTAATAATATAAGTAATAAGTATAATTATTACAGTTCTAGCGATAATAATTGCATTATATGCGTAATAAGGCATGTTATATTGATAATATCGGGAGTAATAAGTATAATTATTATAGTTCTAGCGATAATAATAGTAAAATATGGCTAATAGTGCCTGTTATATTGATAATAATATAACTAATTAGTATAATTATTACAGTTCTAGCGATAATAATTGCATTATATGCGTAATAAGGCATGTTATATTGATAATATCGGGAGTAATAAGTATAATTATTATAGTTCTAGCGATAATAATAGTATAATATGGCTAATAGTGCCTGTTATATTGATAATAATAAAAGTTATAAGTATATTTATTACAGTTCTATCGATAATAACTGCATAATATGGGTAATAATGCATGTTATATTGATGATAATAAAAGTAATACGTATATTTATTATAGTTCTATCGATAATAACTGCATAATATGGGTAATAATGCATGTTATATTGATGATAATAAAAGTAATACGTATATTTATAACAGTTCTAGCGATAATAACTCCATTATATGGGTAATAATGCATGCTATATTGATAATAATATAAGTAATAAGTATAATTATTACAGTTCTAGCGATAATAACTGCATTATATGGGTAATAATGCACGTTATATTGCTAATAATATAAGTAATAAGTGCAATTATTACAGTTCTAGCGATAATAATTGCATTATATGCGTAATAAGGCATGTTATATTGATAATATCGGGAGTAATAAGTATAATTATTATAGTTCTAGCGATAATAATAGTAAAATAGAGCTAATAGTGCCTGTTATATTGATAATAATAAAAGTAATAAGTATATTTATTATACTTCTGTCGATAATAACTGCATTATATGGGTAATAATGCATGTTATATTGATAATAATATAAGTAATTAGTATAATTATTACAGTTCTAGCGATCATAACTGCATTATATAGGTAATAATGCACGTTATATTGCTAATAATACAAGTAATAAGTATAATTATTACAGCTCTAGCGATAATAACTGCATTATATGGGTAATAATGCATGTTGTATTGATAATATCGGGAGTAATAAGTATAATTATTATAGTGCTAGCGATAATAATAGTAAAATATGGCAAATAGTGCATGTTATATTGATAATAATAAAAGTAATAAGTATATTTATTACAGTTCTATCGATAATAACTGCATAATATGGGTAATAATGCATGTTATATTGATAATAATATAAGTAATAAGTATAATTATTACAGTTCTAGTGATAATAACTCCATTATATAGGTAATAATGCATGTTATATTGATAATATTGGGAGTAATAAGTATATTTATTATAGTTCTAGAGATAATAACTGCACTACATGGGTAATAATGCACGTTATATTGCTAATAATATAAGTAATAAGTATAATTATTACAGTTCTAGCGATAATAATTGCATTATATGCGTAATAAGGCATGTTATATTGATAATATCGGGAGTAATAAGTATAATTATTATAGTTCTAGCGATAATAATAGTAAAATATGGCTAATAGTGCCTGTTATATTGATAATAATATAACTAATTAGTATAATTATTACAGTTCTAGCGATAATAATTGCATTATATGCGTAATAAGGCATGTTATATTGATAATATCGGGAGTAATAAGTATAATTATTATAGTTCTAGCGATAATAATAGTATAATATGGCTAATAGTGCCTGTTATATTGATAATAATAAAAGTTATAAGTATATTTATTACAGTTCTATCGATAATAACTGCATAATATGGGTAATAATGCATGTTATATTGATGATAATAAAAGTAATAAGTGCAATTATTACAGTTCTAGCGATAATAACTGCATAATATGGGTAATAATGCATGTTATATTGATGATAATAAAAGTAATACGTATATTTATAACAGTTCTAGCGATAATAACTCCATTATATGGGTAATAATGCATGCTATATTGATAATAATATAAGTAATAAGTATAATTATTACAGTTCTAGCGATAATAACTGCATTATATGGGTAATAATGCACGTTATATTGCTAATAATATAAGTAATAAGTGTAATTATTACAGTTCTAGCGATAATAATTGCATTATATGCGTAATAAGGCATGTTATATTGATAATATCGGGAGTAATAAGTATAATTATTATAGTTCTAGCGATAATAATAGTAAAATAGAGCTAATAGTGCCTGTTATATTGATAATAATAAAAGTAATAAGTATATTTATTATACTTCTGTCGATAATAACTGCATTATATGGGTAATAATGCATGTTATATTGATAATAATATAAGTAATAAGTATAATTATTACAGTTCTAGCGATAATAACTCCATTATATGGGTAATAATGCATGTTACATTGATAATAATATTAGTAATAAGCATAATTATTACAGTTCTAGAGATAATAACTGCATTATATGGGTAATAATGCATGTTATATTGATAATATTGGGAGTAATAAGTATATTCATTATAGGTCTTGCGATAATAACTGCATAATATGGGTAATAATGCATGTTATATTGATAATAATATAAGTAATAAGTATATTTATTACAGTTCTATCGATAATAACTGCATAATATGGGTAATAATGCATGTTATATTGATGATAATAAAAGTAATACGTATATTTATTATAGTTCTATCGATAATAACTGCATAATATGGGTAATAATGCATGTTATATTGATGATAATAAAAGTAATACGTATATTTATAACAGTTCTAGCGATAATAACTCCATTATATGGGTAATAATGCATGCTATATTGATAATAATATAAGTAATTAGTATAATTATTACAGTTCTAGCGATAATAACTGCATTATATAGGTAATAATGCACGTTATATTGCTAATAATATAAGTAATAAGTATAATTATTACAGTTCTAGCGATAATAATTGCATTACATGCGTAATAAGGCATGTTATATTGATAATATCGGGAGTAATAAGTATAATTATTATAGTCCTAGCGATAATAATAGTAAAATATGGCTAATAGTGCCTGTTATATTGATAATAATAAAAGTTATAAGTATATTTATTACAGTTCTATCGATAATAACTGCATAATATGGGTAATAAAGCATGTTATATTGATGATAATAAAAGTAATACGTATATTTATTATAGTTCTATCGATAATAACTGCATAATATGGGTAATAATGCATGTTATATTGATGATAATAAAAGTAATACGCATATTTATTACAGTTCTAGCGATAATAACTCCATTATATGGGTAATAATGCATGTTATATTGATAATAATATAAGTAATAAGTATAATTATTACAGTTCTAGCGATAATAACTGCATTATATAGGTAATAATGCACGTTATATTGCTAATAATATAAGTAATAAGTATAATTATTACAGTTCTAGCGATAATAATTGCATTATATGCGTAATAAGGCATGTTATATTGATAATATCGGGAGTAATAAGTATAATTATTACAGTTCTAGAGACAATAACTGCGTTATATGGGTAATAATGCACGTTATACTGCTAATAATATAAGTAGTAAGTATAATTATTGCAGTTCTAGCGATGATAACTGCATTATATGGGTAATAATGCATGTTATATTGATAATATTGGGAGTAATAAGTATATTTATTATAGTTCTAGCGATAATAACTGCATTATATGGGTAATAATGCACGTTATATTGCTAATAATATAAGTAATAAGTATAATTATTACAGTTCTAGCGATAATAATTGCATTATATGAGTAATAAGGCATGTTATACTGATAATATCGGGAGTAATAAGTATAATTATTATAGTTCTAGCGATAATAATATTAAAATATAGCTAATAGTGCCTGTTATATTGATAATAATAAAAGTAATAAGTATATTTATTATACTTCTGTCGATAATAACTGCATTATATGGGTAGTAATGCATGTTATATTGATAATAATATAAGTAATAAGTATAATTATTACAGTTCTAGCGATAATAACTCCATTATATGGGTAATAATGCATGCTACATTGATAATAATATTAGTAATAAGTATAATTATTACAGTTCTAGAGTTAATAACTGCATTATATGGGTAATAATGCATGTTATATTGATAATATTGGGAGTAATAAGTATATTCATTATTGTTCTTGCGATAATAACTGCATAATATGGGTAATAATGCATGTTATATTGATAATAATATAAGTAATAAGTGTAATTATTACAGTTCTAGCGATAATAATTGCATTATATGCGTAATAAGGCATGTTATATTGATAATATCGGGAGTAATAAGTATAATTATTATAGTTCTAGCGATAATAATAGTAAAATATAGCTAATAGTGCCTGTTATATTGATAATAATAAAAGTAATAAGTATATTTATTATACTTCTGTCGATAATAACTGCATTATATGGGTAATAATGCATGTTATATTGATAATAATATAAGTAATTAGTATAATTATTACAGTTCTAGCGATCATAACTGCATTATATAGGTAATAATGCACGTTATATTGCTAATAATACAAGTAATAAGTATAATTATTACAGCTCTAGCGATAATAACTGCATTATATGGGTAATAATGCATGTTGTATTGATAATATCGTGAGTAATAAGTATAATTATTATAGTGCTAGCGATAATAATAGTAAAATATGGCAAATAGTGCATGTTATATTGATAATAATAAAAGTAATAAGTATATTTATTACAGTTCTATCGATAATAACTGCATAATATGGGTAATAATGCATGTTATATTGATAATAATATAAGTAATAAGTATAATTATTACGGTTCTAGTGATAATAACTCCATTATATAGGTAATAATGCATGTTATATTGATAATATTGGGAGTAATAAGTATATTTATTATAGTTCTAGAGATAATAACTGCACTACATGGGTAATAATGCACGTTATATTGCTAATAATATAAGTAATAAGTATAATTATTACAGTTCTAGCGATAATAATTGCATTATATGCGTAATAAGGCATGTTATATTGATAATATCGGGAGTAATAAGTATAATTATTATAGTCCTAGCGATAATAATAGTAAAATATGGCTAATAGTGCCTGTTATATTGATAATAATAAAAGTTATAAGTATATTTATTACAGTTCTATCGATAATAACTGCATAATATGGGTAATAAAGCATGTTATATTGATGATAATAAAAGTAATACGTATATTTATTATAGTTCTATCGATAATAACTGCATAATATGGGTAATAATGCATGTTATATTGATGATAATAAAAGTAATACGCATATTTATTACAGTTCTAGCGATAATAACTCCATTATATGGGTAATAATGCATGTTATATTGATAATAATATAAGTAATAAGTATAATTATTACAGTTCTAGCGATAATAACTGCATTATATAGGTAATAATGCACGTTATATTGCTAATAATATAAGTAATAAGTATAATTATTACAGTTCTAGCGATAATAATTGCATTATATGCGTAATAAGGCATGTTATATTGATAATATCGGGAGTAATAAGTATAATTATTACAGTTCTAGAGACAATAACTGCGTTATATGGGTAATAATGCACGTTATACTGCTAATAATATAAGTAGTAAGTATAATTATTGCAGTTCTAGCGATGATAACTGCATTATATGGGTAATAATGCATGTTATATTGATAATATTGGGAGTAATAAGTATATTTATTATAGTTCTAGCGATAATAACTGCATTATATGGGTAATAATGCACGTTATATTGCTAATAATATAAGTAATAAGTATAATTATTACAGTTCTAGCGATAATAATTGCATTATATGAGTAATAAGGCATGTTATACTGATAATATCGGGAGTAATAAGTATAATTATTATAGTTCTAGCGATAATAATATTAAAATATAGCTAATAGTGCCTGTTATATTGATAATAATAAAAGTAATAAGTATATTTATTATACTTCTGTCGATAATAACTGCATTATATGGGTAGTAATGCATGTTATATTGATAATAATATAAGTAATAAGTATAATTATTACAGTTCTAGCGATAATAACTCCATTATATGGGTAATAATGCATGCTACATTGATAATAATATTAGTAATAAGTATAATTATTACAGTTCTAGAGTTAATAACTGCATTATATGGGTAATAATGCATGTTATATTGATAATATTGGGAGTAATAAGTATATTCATTATTGTTCTTGCGATAATAACTGCATAATATGGGTAATAATGCATGTTATATTGATAATAATATAAGTAATAAGTATAATTATTACAGCTCTAGCGATAATAACTGCATTATATGAGTAATAATGCATGTTGTATTGATAATATCGGGAGTAATAAGTATAATTATTATAGTGCTAGCGATAATAATAGTAAAATATGGCAAATAGTGCATGTTATATTGATAATAATAAAAGTAATAAGTATATTTATTACAGTTCTATCGATAATAACTGCGTAATATGGGTAATAATGCATGTTATATTGATAATAATATAAGTAATAAGTATAATTATTACAGTTCTAGTGATAATAACTCCATTATATAGGTAATAATGCATGTTATATTGATAATAATATAAGTAATCAGTATAATTATTACAGTTCTAGCGATAATAACTGCATTATGTGGGTAATAATGCATGTTATATTGATAATATTGGGAGTAATAAGTATATTTATTATAGTTCTAGAGATAATAACTGCACTGCATGGGTAATAATGCACGTTATATTGCTAATAATATAAGTAATAAGTATAATTATTACAGTTCTAGCGATAATAATTGCATTATATGCGTAATAAGGCATGTTATATTGATAATATCGGGAGTAATAAGTATAATTATTATAGTTCTAGCGATAATAATAGTAAAATATGGCTTATAGTGCCTGTTATATTGATAATGATAAAAGTAATAAGTATATTTATTATACTTCTGTCGATAATAACTGCATTATATGGTTAATAATGCATGTTATATTGATAATAATATAAGTAATTAGTATAATTATTACAGTTCTAGCGATAATAACTCCATTATATGGGTAGTAATGCATGTTATATTGATAATAATATAAGTAATAAGTATAATTATTACAGTTCTAGCGATAATAACTCCATTATATGGGTAATAATGCATGTTACATTGATAATAATATTAGTAATAAGTATAATTATTACAGTTCTAGAGATAACAACTGCATTATATGGGTAATAATGCATGTTATATTGATAATATTGGGAGTAATAAGTATATTCATTATAGTTCTTGCGATAATAACTGCATAATATGGGTAATAATGCATGTTATATTGCTAATAATATAAGTAATAAGTGTAATTATTACAGTTCTAGCGATAATAATTGCATTATATGCGTAATAAGGCATGTTATATTGATAATATCGGGAGTAATAAGTATAATTATTATAGTTCTAGCGATAATAATAGTAAAATATAGCTAATAGTGCCTGTTATATTGATAATAATAAAAGTAATAAGTATATTTATTATACTTCTGTCGATAATAACTGCATTATATGGGTAATAATGCATGTTATATTGATAATAATATAAGTAATTAGTATAATTATTACAGTTCTAGCGATCATAACTGCATTATATAGGTAATAATGCACGTTATATTGCTAATAATACAAGTAATAAGTATAATTATTACAGCTCTAGCGATAATAACTGCATTATATGGGTAATAATGCATGTTGTATTGATAATATCGGGAGTAATAAGTATAATTATTATAGTGCTAGCGATAATAATAGTAAAATATGGCAAATAGTGCATGTTATATTGATAATAATAAAAGTAATAAGTATATTTATTACAGTTCTATCGATAATAACTGCATAATATGGGTAATAATGCATGTTATATTGATAATAATATAAGTAATAAGTATAATTATTACAGTTCTAGTGATAATAACTCCATTATATAGGTAATAATGCATGTTATATTGATAATATTGGGAGTAATAAGTATATTTATTATAGTTCTAGAGATAATAACTGCACTACATGGGTAATAATGCACGTTATATTGCTAATAATATAAGTAATAAGTATAATTATTACAGTTCTAGCGATAATAATTGCATTATATGCGTAATAAGGCATGTTATATTGATAATATCGGGAGTAATAAGTATAATTATTATAGTTCTAGCGATAATAATAGTAAAATATGGCTAATAGTGCCTGTTATATTGATAATAATATAACTAATTAGTATAATTATTACAGTTCTAGCGATAATAATTGCATTATATGCGTAATAAGGCATGTTATATTGATAATATCGGGAGTAATAAGTATAATTATTATAGTTCTAGCGATAATAATAGTATAATATGGCTAATAGTGCCTGTTATATTGATAATAATAAAAGTTATAAGTATATTTATTACAGTTCTATCGATAATAACTGCATAATATGGGTAATAATGCATGTTATATTGATGATAATAAAAGTAATACGTATATTTATTATAGTTCTATCGATAATAACTGCATAATATGGGTAATAATGCATGTTATATTGATGATAATAAAAGTAATACGTATATTTATAACAGTTCTAGCGATAATAACTCCATTATATGGGTAATAATGCATGCTATATTGATAATAATATAAGTAATAAGTATAATTATTACAGTTCTAGCGATAATAACTGCATTATATGGGTAATAATGCACGTTATATTGCTAATAATATAAGTAATAAGTGCAATTATTACAGTTCTAGCGATAATAATTGCATTATATGCGTAATAAGGCATGTTATATTGATAATATCGGGAGTAATAAGTATAATTATTATAGTTCTAGCGATAATAATAGTAAAATAGAGCTAATAGTGCCTGTTATATTGATAATAATAAAAGTAATAAGTATATTTATTATACTTCTGTCGATAATAACTGCATTATATGGGTAATAATGCATGTTATATTGATAATAATATAAGTAATTAGTATAATTATTACAGTTCTAGCGATCATAACTGCATTATATAGGTAATAATGCACGTTATATTGCTAATAATACAAGTAATAAGTATAATTATTACAGCTCTAGCGATAATAACTGCATTATATGGGTAATAATGCATGTTGTATTGATAATATCGGGAGTAATAAGTATAATTATTATAGTGCTAGCGATAATAATAGTAAAATATGGCAAATAGTGCATGTTATATTGATAATAATAAAAGTAATAAGTATATTTATTACAGTTCTATCGATAATAACTGCATAATATGGGTAATAATGCATGTTATATTGATAATAATATAAGTAATAAGTATAATTATTACAGTTCTAGTGATAATAACTCCATTATATAGGTAATAATGCATGTTATATTGATAATATTGGGAGTAATAAGTATATTTATTATAGTTCTAGAGATAATAACTGCACTACATGGGTAATAATGCACGTTATATTGCTAATAATATAAGTAATAAGTATAATTATTACAGTTCTAGCGATAATAATTGCATTATATGCGTAATAAGGCATGTTATATTGATAATATCGGGAGTAATAAGTATAATTATTATAGTTCTAGCGATAATAATAGTAAAATATGGCTAATAGTGCCTGTTATATTGATAATAATATAACTAATTAGTATAATTATTACAGTTCTAGCGATAATAATTGCATTATATGCGTAATAAGGCATGTTATATTGATAATATCGGGAGTAATAAGTATAATTATTATAGTTCTAGCGATAATAATAGTATAATATGGCTAATAGTGCCTGTTATATTGATAATAATAAAAGTTATAAGTATATTTATTACAGTTCTATCGATAATAACTGCATAATATGGGTAATAATGCATGTTATATTGATGATAATAAAAGTAATAAGTGCAATTATTACAGTTCTAGCGATAATAACTGCATAATATGGGTAATAATGCATGTTATATTGATGATAATAAAAGTAATACGTATATTTATAACAGTTCTAGCGATAATAACTCCATTATATGGGTAATAATGCATGCTATATTGATAATAATATAAGTAATAAGTATAATTATTACAGTTCTAGCGATAATAACTGCATTATATGGGTAATAATGCACGTTATATTGCTAATAATATAAGTAATAAGTGTAATTATTACAGTTCTAGCGATAATAATTGCATTATATGCGTAATAAGGCATGTTATATTGATAATATCGGGAGTAATAAGTATAATTATTATAGTTCTAGCGATAATAATAGTAAAATAGAGCTAATAGTGCCTGTTATATTGATAATAATAAAAGTAATAAGTATATTTATTATACTTCTGTCGATAATAACTGCATTATATGGGTAATAATGCATGTTATATTGATAATAATATAAGTAATAAGTATAATTATTACAGTTCTAGCGATAATAACTCCATTATATGGGTAATAATGCATGTTACATTGATAATAATATTAGTAATAAGCATAATTATTACAGTTCTAGAGATAATAACTGCATTATATGGGTAATAATGCATGTTATATTGATAATATTGGGAGTAATAAGTATATTCATTATAGGTCTTGCGATAATAACTGCATAATATGGGTAATAATGCATGTTATATTGATAATAATATAAGTAATAAGTATATTTATTACAGTTCTATCGATAATAACTGCATAATATGGGTAATAATGCATGTTATATTGATGATAATAAAAGTAATACGTATATTTATTATAGTTCTATCGATAATAACTGCATAATATGGGTAATAATGCATGTTATATTGATGATAATAAAAGTAATACGTATATTTATAACAGTTCTAGCGATAATAACTCCATTATATGGGTAATAATGCATGCTATATTGATAATAATATAAGTAATTAGTATAATTATTACAGTTCTAGCGATAATAACTGCATTATATAGGTAATAATGCACGTTATATTGCTAATAATATAAGTAATAAGTATAATTATTACAGTTCTAGCGATAATAATTGCATTACATGCGTAATAAGGCATGTTATATTGATAATATCGGGAGTAATAAGTATAATTATTATAGTCCTAGCGATAATAATAGTAAAATATGGCTAATAGTGCCTGTTATATTGATAATAATAAAAGTTATAAGTATATTTATTACAGTTCTATCGATAATAACTGCATAATATGGGTAATAAAGCATGTTATATTGATGATAATAAAAGTAATACGTATATTTATTATAGTTCTATCGATAATAACTGCATAATATGGGTAATAATGCATGTTATATTGATGATAATAAAAGTAATACGCATATTTATTACAGTTCTAGCGATAATAACTCCATTATATGGGTAATAATGCATGTTATATTGATAATAATATAAGTAATAAGTATAATTATTACAGTTCTAGCGATAATAACTGCATTATATAGGTAATAATGCACGTTATATTGCTAATAATATAAGTAATAAGTATAATTATTACAGTTCTAGCGATAATAATTGCATTATATGCGTAATAAGGCATGTTATATTGATAATATCGGGAGTAATAAGTATAATTATTACAGTTCTAGAGACAATAACTGCGTTATATGGGTAATAATGCACGTTATACTGCTAATAATATAAGTAGTAAGTATAATTATTGCAGTTCTAGCGATGATAACTGCATTATATGGGTAATAATGCATGTTATATTGATAATATTGGGAGTAATAAGTATATTTATTATAGTTCTAGCGATAATAACTGCATTATATGGGTAATAATGCACGTTATATTGCTAATAATATAAGTAATAAGTATAATTATTACAGTTCTAGCGATAATAATTGCATTATATGAGTAATAAGGCATGTTATACTGATAATATCGGGAGTAATAAGTATAATTATTATAGTTCTAGCGATAATAATATTAAAATATAGCTAATAGTGCCTGTTATATTGATAATAATAAAAGTAATAAGTATATTTATTATACTTCTGTCGATAATAACTGCATTATATGGGTAGTAATGCATGTTATATTGATAATAATATAAGTAATAAGTATAATTATTACAGTTCTAGCGATAATAACTCCATTATATGGGTAATAATGCATGCTACATTGATAATAATATTAGTAATAAGTATAATTATTACAGTTCTAGAGTTAATAACTGCATTATATGGGTAATAATGCATGTTATATTGATAATATTGGGAGTAATAAGTATATTCATTATTGTTCTTGCGATAATAACTGCATAATATGGGTAATAATGCATGTTATATTGATAATAATATAAGTAATAAGTGTAATTATTACAGTTCTAGCGATAATAATTGCATTATATGCGTAATAAGGCATGTTATATTGATAATATCGGGAGTAATAAGTATAATTATTATAGTTCTAGCGATAATAATAGTAAAATATAGCTAATAGTGCCTGTTATATTGATAATAATAAAAGTAATAAGTATATTTATTATACTTCTGTCGATAATAACTGCATTATATGGGTAATAATGCATGTTATATTGATAATAATATAAGTAATTAGTATAATTATTACAGTTCTAGCGATCATAACTGCATTATATAGGTAATAATGCACGTTATATTGCTAATAATACAAGTAATAAGTATAATTATTACAGCTCTAGCGATAATAACTGCATTATATGGGTAATAATGCATGTTGTATTGATAATATCGTGAGTAATAAGTATAATTATTATAGTGCTAGCGATAATAATAGTAAAATATGGCAAATAGTGCATGTTATATTGATAATAATAAAAGTAATAAGTATATTTATTACAGTTCTATCGATAATAACTGCATAATATGGGTAATAATGCATGTTATATTGATAATAATATAAGTAATAAGTATAATTATTACGGTTCTAGTGATAATAACTCCATTATATAGGTAATAATGCATGTTATATTGATAATATTGGGAGTAATAAGTATATTTATTATAGTTCTAGAGATAATAACTGCACTACATGGGTAATAATGCACGTTATATTGCTAATAATATAAGTAATAAGTATAATTATTACAGTTCTAGCGATAATAATTGCATTATATGCGTAATAAGGCATGTTATATTGATAATATCGGGAGTAATAAGTATAATTATTATAGTCCTAGCGATAATAATAGTAAAATATGGCTAATAGTGCCTGTTATATTGATAATAATAAAAGTTATAAGTATATTTATTACAGTTCTATCGATAATAACTGCATAATATGGGTAATAAAGCATGTTATATTGATGATAATAAAAGTAATACGTATATTTATTATAGTTCTATCGATAATAACTGCATAATATGGGTAATAATGCATGTTATATTGATGATAATAAAAGTAATACGCATATTTATTACAGTTCTAGCGATAATAACTCCATTATATGGGTAATAATGCATGTTATATTGATAATAATATAAGTAATAAGTATAATTATTACAGTTCTAGCGATAATAACTGCATTATATAGGTAATAATGCACGTTATATTGCTAATAATATAAGTAATAAGTATAATTATTACAGTTCTAGCGATAATAATTGCATTATATGCGTAATAAGGCATGTTATATTGATAATATCGGGAGTAATAAGTATAATTATTACAGTTCTAGAGACAATAACTGCGTTATATGGGTAATAATGCACGTTATACTGCTAATAATATAAGTAGTAAGTATAATTATTGCAGTTCTAGCGATGATAACTGCATTATATGGGTAATAATGCATGTTATATTGATAATATTGGGAGTAATAAGTATATTTATTATAGTTCTAGCGATAATAACTGCATTATATGGGTAATAATGCACGTTATATTGCTAATAATATAAGTAATAAGTATAATTATTACAGTTCTAGCGATAATAATTGCATTATATGAGTAATAAGGCATGTTATACTGATAATATCGGGAGTAATAAGTATAATTATTATAGTTCTAGCGATAATAATATTAAAATATAGCTAATAGTGCCTGTTATATTGATAATAATAAAAGTAATAAGTATATTTATTATACTTCTGTCGATAATAACTGCATTATATGGGTAGTAATGCATGTTATATTGATAATAATATAAGTAATAAGTATAATTATTACAGTTCTAGCGATAATAACTCCATTATATGGGTAATAATGCATGCTACATTGATAATAATATTAGTAATAAGTATAATTATTACAGTTCTAGAGTTAATAACTGCATTATATGGGTAATAATGCATGTTATATTGATAATATTGGGAGTAATAAGTATATTCATTATTGTTCTTGCGATAATAACTGCATAATATGGGTAATAATGCATGTTATATTGATAATAATATAAGTAATAAGTATAATTATTACAGCTCTAGCGATAATCACTGCATTATATGAGTAATAATGCATGTTGTATTGATAATATCGGGAGTAATAAGTATAATTATTATAGTGCTAGCGATAATAATAGTAAAATATGGCAAATAGTGCATGTTATATTGATAATAATAAAAGTAATAAGTATATTTATTACAGTTCTATCGATAATAACTGCGTAATATGGGTAATAATGCATGTTATATTGATAATAATATAAGTAATAAGTATAATTATTACAGTTCTAGTGATAATAACTCCATTATATAGGTAATAATGCATGTTATATTGATAATAATATAAGTAATCAGTATAATTATTACAGTTCTAGCGATAATAATTGCATTATATGCGTAATAAGGCATGTTATATTGATAATATCGGGAGTAATAAGTATAATTATTATAGTTCTAGCGATAATAATAGTAAAATATGGCTAATAGTGCCTGTTATATTGATAATGATAAAAGTAATAAGTATATTTATTATACTTCTGTCGATAATAACTGCATTATATGGTTAATAATGCATGTTATATTGATAATAATATAAGTAATTAGTATAATTATTACAGTTCTAGCGATAATAACTCCATTATATGGGTAGTAATGCATGTTATATTGATAATAATATAAGTAATAAGTATAATTATTACAGTTCTAGCGATAATAACTCCATTATATGGGTAATAATGCATGTTACATTGATAATAATATTAGTAATAAGTATAATTATTACAGTTCTAGAGATAACAACTGCATTATATGGGTAATAATGCATGTTATATTGATAATATTGGGAGTAATAAGTATATTCATTATAGTTCTTGCGATAATAACTGCATAATATGGGTAATAATGCATGTTATATTGCTAATAATATAAGTAATAAGTGTAATTATTACAGTTCTAGCGATAATAATTGCATTATATGCGTAATAAGGCATGTTATATTGATAATATCGGGAGTAATAAGTATAATTATTATAGTTCTAGCGATAATAATAGTAAAATATAGCTAATAGTGCCTGTTATATTGATAATAATAAAAGTGATAAGTATATTTATTATACTTCTGTCGATAATAACTGCATTATATGGGTAATAATGCATGTTATATTGATAATAATATAAGTAATTAGTATAATTATTACAGTTCTAGCGATCATAACTGCATTATATAGGTAATAATGCACGTTATATTGCTAATAATACAAGTAATAAGTATAATTATTACAGCTCTAGCGATAATAACTGCATTATATGGGTAATAATGCATGTTGTATTGATAATATCGGGAGTAATAAGTATAATTATTATAGTGCTAGCGATAATAATAGTAAAATATGGCAAATAGTGCATGTTATATTGATAATAATAAAAGTAATAAGTATATTTATTACAGTTCTATCGATAATAACTGCATAATATGGGTAATAATGCATGTTATATTGATAATAATATAAGTAATAAGTATAATTATTACAGTTCTAGTGATAATAACTCCATTATATAGGTAATAATGCATGTTATATTGATAATATTGGGAGTAATAAGTATATTTATTATAGTTCTAGAGATAATAACTGCACTACATGGGTAATAATGCACGTTATATTGCTAATAATATAAGTAATAAGTATAATTATTACAGTTCTAGCGATAATAATTGCATTATATGCGTAATAAGGCATGTTATATTGATAATATCGGGAGTAATAAGTATAATTATTATAGTTCTAGCGATAATAATAGTAAAATATGGCTAATAGTGCCTGTTATATTGATAATAATAAAAGTAATATGTATATTTATTATACTTCTGTCGATAATAACTGCATTATATGGGTAATAATGCATGTTATATTGATAATAATATAACTAATTAGTATAATTATTACAGTTCTAGCGATAATAATTGCATTATATGCGTAATAAGGCATGTTATATTGATAATATCGGGAGTAATAAGTATAATTATTATAGTTCTAGCGATAATAATAGTATAATATGGCTAATAGTGCCTGTTATATTGATAATAATAAAAGTTATAAGTATATTTATTACAGTTCTATCGATAATAACTGCATAATATGGGTAATAATGCATGTTATATTGATGATAATAAAAGTAATACGTATATTTATTATAGTTCTATCGATAATAACTGCATAATATGGGTAATAATGCATGTTATATTGATGATAATAAAAGTAATACGTATATTTATAACAGTTCTAGCGATAATAACTCCATTATATGGGTAATAATGCATGCTATATTGATAATAATATAAGTAATATGTATAATTATTACAGTTCTAGCGATAATAACTGCATTATATGGGTAATAATGCACGTTATATTGCTAATAATATAAGTAATAAGTGTAATTATTACAGTTCTAGCGATAATAATTGCATTATATGCGTAATAAGGCATGTTATATTGATAATATCGGGAGTAATAAGTATAATTATTATAGTTCTAGCGATAATAATAGTAAAATAGAGCTAATAGTGCCTGTTATATTGATAATAATAAAAGTAATAAGTATATTTATTATACTTCTGTCGATAATAACTGCATTATATGGGTAATAATGCATGTTATATTGATAATAATATAAGTAATAAGTATAATTATTACAGTTCTAGCGATAATAACTCCATTATATGGGTAATAATGCATGTTACATTGATAATAATATTAGTAATAAGCATAATTATTACAGTTCTAGAGATAATAACTGCATTATATGGGTAATAATGCATGTTATATTGATAATATTGGGAGTAATAAGTATATTCATTATAGGTCTTGCGATAATAACTGCATAATATGGGTAATAATGCATGTTATATTGATAATAATATAAGTAATAAGTATAATTATTACAGCTCTAGCGATAATAACTGCATTATATGGGTAATAATGCATGTTATATTGATAATAATATAAGTAATTAGTATAATTATTACAGTTCTAGCGATAATAACTCCATTATGTGGGTAATAATGCATGTTATATTGATAACAATGTAAGTAATAAGTATAATTATTACAGTTCTAGCGATAATAACTCCATTATGTGGGTAATAATGCATGTTATATTGATAATAATATAAGTAAGAAGTATAATTATTACAGTTCTAGCGATAATAACTGCATTATATGGGTAATAATGCACGTTATATTGCTAATAATATAAGTAATAAGTATAATTATTACATTTCCAGCGATAATAACTGCATTATATGCGTAATAATGCATGTTATATTGATAATATTGGAAGTAATAAGTATATTTATTACAGTTCTAGCGATAATAACTGCATCATATGGGTAATAATGCACGTTATATTGCTAATAATATAAGTAATAAGTATAATTATTACAGTTCTAGCGATAATAACTGCATTATATGGGTAATAATGCACGTTGTATTGATAATATCGGGAGTAATAAGTATAATTATTATAGTTCTAGCGATAATAATAGTAAAATATGGCAAATAGTGCATGTTATATTGATAATAATAAAAGTAATAAGTATATTTATTACAGTTCTATCGATAATAACTGCATAATATGGGTAATAATGCATGTTATATTGACAATAATATAAGTAATAAGTATAATTATTACAGTTCTAGAGATAATAACTGCACTACATGGGTAATAATGCACGTTATATTGCTAATAATATAAGTAATAAGTATAATTATTACAGTTCTAGCGATAATAACTGCATTATGTGGGTAATAATGCATGTTATATTGATAATATTGAGAGTAATAAGTATATTTATTATAGTTCTAGCGATAATAACTGCATAATATGGGTAATAATGCATGTTATATTGATAATAATATAAGTAATAAGTATAATTATTACAGTTCTAGCGATAATAACTGCATTATATGGGTAATAATGCATGTTATATTGATAATATCGGGAGTAATAAGTATAATTATTATAGTTCTAGCGATAATAATAGTAAAATATGGCTATTAGTGCTTGTTATATTGATAATAATAATCGTTATCACTATATTTATTACAGTTCTATCGATAATAACTCCATTATATGGGTAATAATGCATGTTATATTGATAATAATATAAGTAATAAGTATAATTATTACAGTTCTAGCGATAATAACTGCATAATATGGGTAATAATGCACGTTATATTGCTAATAATATAAGTAATGAGTATAATTATTACAGTTCTAGCGGTAATAACTGCATTATATGGGTAAAAATGCATGTTATATTGATAACATCGGGAGTAATAAGTATAATTATTATAGTTCTAGCGATAATAATAGTAAAATATGGCTAATAGTGCATGTTATATTGATAACAGTAAAAGTAATAAGTATCTTTATTACAGTTCTATCGATAATAACTGCATAATATGGGTAATAATGCATGTTATATTGATGATAATAAAAGTAATACGTATATTTATTATAGTTCTAGCGATAATAACTGCATAATATGGGTAATAATGCATGTTATATTGATAATAATATAAGTAATAAGTATAATTATTACAGTTCCAGCGATAATAACTGCATTATATGGGTAATAATGCACGTTATATTGCTAATAATATAAGTAATAAGTATAATTATTACAGTTCTAGCGATAATAACTGCATTATATGGGTAATAATGCATGTTATATTGATAATATTGGAAGTAATAAGTATATTTATTACAGTTCTAGCGATAATAACTGCATTATATGGGTAATAATGCATGTTATATTGATAATAATATAAGTAATAAGTATAATTATTACAGTTCTAGCGATAATAACTCCATTATATGGGTAATAATGCATGTTATACTGATAATAATATAAGTAATAAGTATAATTATTACAGTTCTAGAGATAATAACTGCATTATATGGGTAATAATGCACGTTATATTGCTAATAATATAAGTAATAAGTATAATTATTACAGTTCTAGCGATAATAAAATATGGCTAATAGTGCATGTTATATTGATAACAGTAAAAGTAATAAGTATCTTTATTACAGTTCTATCGATAATAATTGCATAATATCTGTAATAATGCATGTTATATTGATGATAATAAAAGTAATACGTATATTTATTATAGTTCTAGCGATAATAACTGCATAATATGGGTAATAATGCATGTTATATTGAGAATAATATAAGTAGTAAGTATAATTATTACAGTTCTGGCTATAATAACTGCATTATATGGGTAATAATGCACGTTATATTGCTAATAGTATATGTGATAAGTATAATTATTACAGTTCTAGCGTTAATAACTCCATTATATGGGTAATAATGCATGTTATATTGATGATAATAGAAGTAATACGTATATTTATTATAGTTCTATCGATGATAACTGCATAATATGGGTAATAATGCATGTTATATTGATAATAATATAAGTAATAAGTATAATTATTACAGTTCCAGCGATAATAACTGCATTATATGGGTAATAATGCACGTTATATTGCTAATAATATAAGTAATAAGTATAATTATTACAGTTCTAGCGATAATAACTGCATTATATACGTAATAAGGCATGTTATATTGATAATATCGGGAGTAATAAGTATAATTATTACAGTTCTAGCGATAATAATAGTAAAATATGGCTAATAGTGCCTGTTATATTGATAATAATAAAAGTAATAAGTATATTTATTATACTTCTGTCGATAATAACTGCATTATATGGGTAATAATGCATGTTATATTGATAATAATATAAGTAATAAGTATAATTATTACAGTTCTAGCGATAATAACTGCATTATATGGGTAATAATGCATGTTATATTGATAATATCGGGAGTAATAAGTATAATTATTATAGTTCTAGCGATAATAATAGTAAAATATGGCTATTAGTGCTTGTTATATTGATAATAATAATCGTTATCACTATATTTATTACAGTTCTATCGATAATAACTCCATTATATGGGTAATAATGCATGTTATATTGATAATAATATAAGTAATAAGTATAATTATTACAGTTCTAGAGATAATAACTGCATTATATGGGTAATAATGCACGTTATATTGCTAATAATATAAGTAATAAGTATAATTATTACAGTTCTAGCGATAATAACTGCATTATATGGGTAATAATGCATGTTATATTGATAATATTGGAAGTAATAAGTATATTTATTACAGTTCTAGCGATAATAACTGCATTATATGGGTAATAATGCATGTTATATTGATAATAATATAAGTAATAAGTATAATTATTACAGTTCTAGCGATAATAACTCCATTATATGGGTAATAATGCATGTTATATTGATAATAATATAAGTAATAAGTATAATTATTACAGTTCCAGCGATAATAACTGCATTATATGGGTAATAATGCACGTTATATTGCTAATAATATAAGTAATAAGTATAATTATTACAGTTCTAGCGATAATAACTGCATTATATGGGTAATAATGCATGTTATATTGATAATATTGGAAGTAATAAGTATATTTATTACAGTTCTAGCGATAATAACTGCATTATATGGGTAATAATGCACGTTATATTGCTAATAATATAAGTAATAAGTATAATTATTACAGTTCTAGCGATAATAAAATATGGCTAATAGTGCATGTTATATTGATAACAGTAAAAGTAATAAGTATCTTTATTACAGTTCTATCGATAATAATTGCATAATATCTGTAATAATGCATGTTATATTGATGATAATAAAAGTAATACGTATATTTATTATAGTTCTAGCGATAATAACTGCATAATATGGGTAATAATGCATGTTATATTGAGAATAATATAAGTAGTAAGTATAATTATTACAGTTCTGGCTATAGTAACTGCATTATATGGGTAATAATGCACGTTATATTGCTAATAGTATATGTGATAAGTATAATTATTACAGTTCTAGCGTTAATAACTCCATTATATGGGTAATAATGCATGTTATATTGATGATAATAGAAGTAATACGTATATTTATTATAGTTCTATCGATGATAACTGCATAATATGGGTAATAATGCATGTTATATTGATAATAATATAAGTAATAAGTATAATTATTACAGTTCCAGCGATAATAACTGCATTATATGGGTAATAATGCACGTTATATTGCTAATAATATAAGTAATAAGTATAATTATTACAGTTCTAGCGATAATAACAGCATTATATGGGTAATAATGCATGTTATACTGATAATAATATAAGTAATAAGTATAATTATTACAGTTCTAGAGATAATAACTGCATTATATGGGTAATAATGCACGTTATATTGATAATATCGGGAGTAATAAGTATAATTATTATAGTTCTAGCGATAATAATAGTAAAATATGGCTATTAGTGCTTGTTATATTGATAATAATAATCGTTATCACTATATTTATTACAGTTCTATCGATAATAACTCCATTATATGGGTAATAATGCATGTTATATTGATAATAATATAAGTAATAAGTACAATTATTACAGTTCTAGCGATAATAACTGCATAATATGGGTAATAATGCACGTTATATTGCTAATAATATAAGTAATAAGTATAATTATTACAGTTCTAGCGATAATAACTCCATTATATGGGTAATAATGCATGTTATACTGATAATAATATAAGTAATAAGTATAATTATTACAGTTCTAGAGATAATAACTGCATTATATGGGTAATAATGCACGTTATATTGCTAATAATATAAGTAATAAGTATAATTATTACAGTTCTAGCGATAATAACAGCATTATATGGGTAATAATGCATGTTATACTGATAATAATATAAGTAATAAGTATAATTATTACAGTTCTAGAGATAATAACTGCATTATATGGGTAATAATGCACGTTATATTGCTAATAATATAAGTAATAAGTATAATTATTACAGTTCTAGAGATAATAACTGCAGTACATGGTTAATAATGCACGTTATATTGCTAATAATATAAGTAATAAGTATAATTATTACAGTTCTAGCGATAATAATAGTAAAATATGCCTAATAGTGCCTGTTATATTGATAATAATAAAAGTAATAAGTATATTTATTATACTTCTGTCGATAATAACTGCATTATATGGGTAATAATGCATGTTATATTGATAATAATATAAGTAATAAGTATAATTATTACAGTTCTAGCGATAATAACTCCATTATATGGGTAATAATGCATGTTATATTGATAATATCGGGAGTAATAAGTATAATTATTATAGTTCTAGCGATAATAATAGTAAAATATGGCTATTAGTGCTTGTTATATTGATAATAATAATCGTTATCACTATATTTATTACAGTTCTATCGATAATAACTCCATTATATGGGTAATAATGCATGTTATATTGATAATAATATAAGTAATAAGTACAATTATTACAGTTCTAGCGATAATAACTGCATAATATGGGTAATAATGCACGTTATATTGCTAATAATATAAGTAATAAGTATAATTATTACAGTTCTAGCGATAATAACTCCATTATATGGGTAATAATGCATGTTATACTGATAATAATATAAGTAATAAGTATAATTATTACAGTTCTAGAGATAATAACTGCATTATATGGGTAATAATGCACGTTATATTGCTAATAATATAAGTAATAAGTATAATTATTACAGTTCTAGCGATAATAACAGCATTATATGGGTAATAATGCATGTTATACTGATAATAATATAAGTAATAAGTATAATTATTACAGTTCTAGAGATAATAACTGCATTATATGGGTAATAATGCACGTTATATTGCTAATAATATAAGTAATAAGTATAATTATTACAGTTCTAGAGATAATAACTGCACTACATGGGTAATAATGCACGTTATATTGCTAATAATATAAGTAATAAGTATAATTATTACAGTTCTAGCGATAATAATAGTAAAATATGGCTAATAGTGCCTGTTATATTGATAATAATAAAAGTAATAAGTATATTTATTATACTTCTGTCGATAATAACTGCATTATATGGGTAATAATGCATGTTATATTGATAATAATATAAGTAATAAGTATAATTATTACAGTTCTAGCGATAATAACTGCATTATATGGGTAATAATGCATGTTATATTGATAATATCGGGAGTAATAAGCATAATTATTATAGTTCTAGCGATAATAATAGTAAAATATGGCTATTAGTGCTTGTTATATTGATAATAATAATCGTTATCACTATATTTATTACAGTTCTATCGATAATAACTCCATTATATGGGTAATAATGCATGTTATACTGATAATAATATAAGTAATAAGTATAATTATTACAGTTCTAGAGATAATAACTGCATTATATGCGTAATAATGCACGTTATATTGCTAATAATATAAGTAATAAGTATAATTATTACAGTTCTAGCGATAATAACAGCATTATATGGGTAATAATGCATGTTATACTGATAATAATATAAGTAATAAGTATAATTATTACAGTTCTAGAGATAATAACTGCATTATATGGGTAATAATGCACGTTATATTGCTAATAATATAAGTAATAAGTATAATTATTACAGTTCTAGAGATAATAACTGCACTACATGGGTAATAATGCACGTTATATTGCTAATAATATAAGTAATAAGTATAATTATTACAGTTCTAGCGATAATAACTGCATTATGTGGGTAATAATGCATGTTATATTGATAATATTGGGAGTCATAAGTATATTTATTATAGTTCTAGCGATAATAACTGCATAATATGGGTAATAATGCATGTTATATTGATAATAATATAAGTAATAAGTATAATTATTACAGTTCTAGCGATAATAACTGCATTTTATGGGTAATAATGCATGTTATATTGATAATATCGGGAGTAATAAGTATAATTATTATAGTTCTAGCGATAATAATAGTAAAATATGGCTATTAGTGCTTGTTATATTGATAATAATAATCGTTATCACTATATTTATTACAGTTCTATCGATAATAACTCCATTATATGGGTAATATTGCATGTTATATTGATAATAATATAAGTAATAAGTATAATTATTACAGTTCTAGCCATAATAACTGCATAATATGGGTAATAATGCACGTTATATTGCTAATAATATAAGTAATGAGTATAATTATTACAGTTCTAGCGGTAATAACTGCATTATATGGGTAAAAATGCATGTTATATTGATAATATCGGGAGTAATAAGTATAATTATTATAGTTCTAGCGATAATAATAGTAAAATATGGCTAATAGTGCATGTTATATTGATAACAGAAAAAGTAATAAGTATCTTTATTACAGTTCTATCGATAATAACTGCATAATATGGGTAATAATGCATGTTATATTAATGATAATAAAAGTAATACGTATATTTATTATAGTTCTAGCGATAATAACTGCATAATATGGGTAATAATGCATGTTATATTGAGAATAATATAAGTAGTAAGTATAATTATTACAGTTCTGGCTATAATAACTG
Source organism: Megachile leachella (assembly GCA_963576845.1). Taxonomy (NCBI): domain Eukaryota; kingdom Metazoa; phylum Arthropoda; class Insecta; order Hymenoptera; family Megachilidae; genus Megachile; species Megachile leachella. Next base: position 256,995 of record CAUYWW010000148.1, on the reverse strand, counting down.
CATTATATGGGTAATAATGCACGTTATATTGCTAATAGTATATGTGATAAGTATAATTATTACAGTTCTAGCGATAATAACTCCATTATATGGGTAATAATGCATGTTATATTGATGATAATAGAAGTAATACGTATATTTATTATAGTTCTATCGATGATAACTGCATAATATGGGTAATAATGCATGTTATATTGATAATAATATAAGTAATAAGTATAATTATTACAGTTCTAGCGATAATAACTGCATAATATGGGTGATAATGCACGTTATATTGTTAATAATATAAGTAATGAGTATAATTATTACAGTTCTAGCGATAATAACTGCATTATATGGGTAATTATGCATGTTATATTGATAATATTGGGAGTAATAAGTATATTTATTATAGTTCTAGCGATAATAACTGCATAATATGGGTAATAATGCATGTTATACTGATAATAATATAAGTAATAAGTATAATTATTACAGTTCTAGAGATAATAACTGCATTATATGGATAATAATGCACGTTATATTGCTAATAATATAAGTAATAAGTATAATTATTACAGTTCTAGCGATAATAACTGCATTATATACGTAATAAGGCATGTTATATTGATAATATCGGGAGTAATAAGTATAATTATTACAGTTCTAGCGATAATAATAGTAAAATATGGCTAATAGTGCCTGTTATATTGATAATAATAAAAGTAATAAGTATATTTATTATACATCTGTCGATAATAACTGCATTATATGGGTAATAATGCATGTTATATTGATAATAATATAAGTAATAAGTATAATTATTACAGTTCTAGCGATAATAACTCCATTGTATGGGTAATAATGCATGTTATATTGATAATAATATTAGTAATGAGTATAATTATTACAGTTCTAGAGATAATAACTGCATTATATGGGTAATAATGCACGTTATATTGCTAATAATACAAGTAATAAGTATAATTATTACAGTTCTAGCGATAATAACTGCATTATATTGGTAATTATGCATGTTATATTGATAATATTGGGAGTAATAAGTATATTTATTATAGTTCTAGCGATAATAACTGCATAATATGGGTAATAATGCATGTTATATTGATAATAATATAAGTAATAAGTATAATTATTACAGTTCCAGCGATAATAACTGCATTATATGGGTAATAATGCACGTTATATTGCTAATAATATAAGTGATAAGTATAATTATTACAGTTCTAGCGATAATAACTGTATTATATGGGTAATAATGCATGTTATATTGATAATAATATAAGTAATAAGTATGATTATTACAGTTCTAGCGATAATAACTCCATTATATGGGTAATAATGCATGTTATATTGATAATAATATAAGTAATAAGTATAATTATTACAGTTCTAGCGATAATAATTGCATTATATGCGTAATAAGGCATGTTATATTGATAATATCGGGAGAAATAAATATAATTATTATAGTTCTAGCGATAATAATAGTAAAATATGGCTAATAGTGCATGTTATATTGATAATAGTAAAAGTAATAAGTATTTTTATTTCAGATCTCTCGATAATAACTGCATAATATGGGTAATAATGCATGTTATATTGATGATAATAAAAGTAATACGTATATTTATTACAGTTCTAGCGATAATAACTCCATTATATGGGTAATAATGCATGTTATATTGATAATAATATAAGTAATAAGTATAATTATTACAGTTCTAGCGATAATAACTGCATTATATGGGTAATAATGCACGTTATATTGCTAATAATATAAGTAATAAGTATAATTATTACAGTTCTAGCGATAATAATTGCATTATATGGGTAATAATGCATGTTATACTGATAATAATATAAGTAATAAGTATAATTATTACAGTTCTAGCGATAATAACTGCATTATATGGGTAATAATGCATGTTGTATTGATAATATCGGGAGTAATAAGTATATTTATTATAGTTCTAGCGATAATAATAGTAAAATATGGCAAATAGTGCATGCTATATTGATAATAATATAAGTAATAAGTATAATTATTACAGTTCTAGCGATAATAACTGCATTGTGTGGGTAATAATGCATGTTATATTGCTAATAATATAAGTAATAAGTATAATTATTACAGTTCTAGCGATAATAACTGCGTTATATGGGTAATAAGGCATGTTATATTGATAATATCGGGAGTAATAAGTATAATTATTATAGTTCTAGCGATAATAATAGTAAAATATGGCTAATAGTGCATGTTATATTGATAATAGTAAAAGTAATATGTATCTTTATTACAGTTCTATCGATAATAACTGCATAATATGGGTAATAATGCATGTTATATTGATAATAATATAAGTAATAAGTATAATTATTACAGTTCTAGCGATAATAATTGCATTATATGCGTAATAAGGCATGTTATATTGATAATATCGGGAGTAATAAGTATAATTTTAATAGTTCTAGCGATAATAATAGTAAAATATAGCTAATAGTGCCTGTTATATTGATAATAATAAATGTAATAAGTATATTTATTATACTTCTGTCGATAATAACTGCATTATATGGGTAATAATGCATGTTATATTGATAATAATATAAGTAATAAGTATAATTATTACAGTTCTAGCGATAATAACTCCATTGTATGGGTAATAATGCATGTTATATTGATAATAATATTAGTAATGAGTATAATTATTACAGTTCTAGAGATAATAACTGCATTATATGGGTAATAATGCACGTTATATTGCTAATAATACAAGTAATAAGTATAATTATTACAGTTCTAGCGATAATAACTGCATTATATGGGTAATTATGCATGTTATATTGATAATATTGGGAGTAATAAGTATATTTATTATAGTTCTAGCGATAATAACTGCATAATATGGGTAATAATGCATGTTATATTGATAATAATATAAGTAATAAGTATAATTATTACAGTTCCAGCGATAATAACTGCATTATATGGGTAATAATGCACGTTATATTGCTAATAATATAAGTGATAAGTATAATTATTACAGTTCTAGCGATAATAACTGTATTATATGGGTAATAATGCATGTTATATTGATAATAATATAAGTAATAAGTATGATTATTACAGTTCTAGCGATAATAACTCCATTATATGGGTAATAATGCATGTTATATTGATAATAATATAAGTAATAAGTATAATTATTACAGTTCTAGCGATAATAATTGCATTATATGCGTAATAAGGCATGTTATATTGATAATATCGGGAGAAATAAGTATAATTATTATAGTTCTAGCGATAATAATAGTAAAATATGGCTAATAGTGCATGTTATATTGATAATAGTAAAAGTAATAAGTATCTTTATTTCAGATCTCTCGATAATAACTGCATAATATGGGTAATAATGCATGTTATATTGATGATAATAAAAGTAATACGTATATTTATTACAGTTCTAGCGATAATAACTCCATTATATGGGTAATAATGCATGTTATATTGATAATAATATAAGTAATAAGTATAATTATTACAGTTCTAGCGATAATAACTGCATTATATGGGTAATAATGCACGTTATATTGCTAATAATATAAGTAATAAGTATAATTATTACAGTTCTAGCGATAATAATTGCATTATATGCGTAATAAGGCATGTTATATTGATAATATCGGGAGTAAAAAGTATAATTATTATAGTTCTAGCGATAATAATAGTAAAATATAGCTAATAGTGCCTGTTATATTGATAATAATAAATGTAATAAGTATATTTATTATACTTCTGTCGATAATAACTGCATTATATGGGTAATAATGCATGTTATATTGATAATAATATAAGTAATAAGTATAATTATTACAGTTCTAACGATAATAACTCCATTGTATGGGTAATAATGCATGTTATATTGATAATAATATTAGTAATGAGTATAATTATTACAGTTCTAGAGATAATAACTGCATTATATGGGTAATAATGCACGTTATATTGCTAATAATACAAGTAAAAAGTATAATTATTACAGTTCTAGCGATAATAACTGCATTATATGGGTAATTATGCATGTTATATTGATAATATTGGGAGTAATAAGTATATTTATTATAGTTCTAGCGATAATAACTGCATAATATGGGTAATAATGCATGTTATATTGATAATAATATAAGTAATAAGTATAATTATTACAGTTCCAGCGATAATAACTCCATTATATGGGTAATAATGCATGTTATACTGATAATAATATAAGTAATAAGTATAATTATTACAGTTCTAGAGATAATAACTGCATTATATGGGTAATAATGCACGTTATATTGCTAATAATATAAGTAATAAGTATAATTATTACAGTTCTAGCGATAATAACTGCATTATATGGGTAATAATGCATGTTATACTGATAATAATATAAGTAATAAGTATAATTATTACAGTTCTAGCGATAATAACTGCATTATATGGGTAATAATGCATGTTGTATTGATAATATCGGGAGTAATAAGTATATTTATTATAGTTCTAGCGATAATAATAGTAAAATATGGCAAATAGTGCATGCTATATTGATAATAATATAAGTAATAAGTATAATTATTACAGTTCTAGCGATAATAACTGCATTGTGTGGGTAATAATGCATGTTATATTGCTAACAATATAAGTAATAAGTATAATTATTACAGTTCTAGCGATAATAACTGCGTTATATGGGTAATAAGGCATGTTATATTGATAATAATATAAGTAATAAGTATAATTATTACAGTTCTAGCGATAATAACTGCATTATATAGGTAATAATGCACGTTATATTGCTAATAATATAAGTAATAAGTATAATTATTACAGTTCTAGCGATAATAACTGCATTATGTGGGTAATAATGCATGTTATATTGATAATATTGGGAGTCATAAGTATATTTATTATAGTTCTAGCGATAATAACTGCATAATATGGGTAATAATGCATGTTATATTGATAATAATATAAGTAATAAGTATAATTATTACAGTTCTAGCGATAATAACTGCATTTTATGGGTAATAATGCATGTTATATTGATAATATCGGGAGTAATAAGTATAATTATTATAGTTCTAGCGATAATAATAGTAAAATATGGCTATTAGTGCTTGTTATATTGATAATAATAATCGTTATCACTATATTTATTACAGTTCTATCGATAATAACTCCATTATATGGGTAATATTGCATGTTATATTGATAATAATATAAGTAATAAGTATAATTATTACAGTTCTAGCCATAATAACTGCATAATATGGGTAATAATGCACGTTATATTGCTAATAATATAAGTAATGAGTATAATTATTACAGTTCTAGCGGTAATAACTGCGTTATATGGGTAAAAATGCATGTTATATTGATAATATCGGGAGTAATAAGTATAATTATTATAGTTCTAGCGATAATAATAGTAAAATATGGCTAATAGTGCATGTTATATTGATAACAGAAAAAGTAATAAGTATCTTTATTACAGTTCTATCGATAATAACTGCATAATATGGGTAATAATGCATGTTATATTGATGATAATAAAAGTAATACGTATATTTATTATAGTTCTAGCGATAATAACTGCATAATATGGGTAATAATGCATGTTATATTGAGAATAATATAAGTAGTAAGTATAATTATTACAGTTCTGGCTATAATAACTGCATTATATGGGTAATAATGCACGTTATATTGCTAATAGTATATGTGATAAGTATAATTATTACAGTTCTAGCGATAATAACTCCATTATATGGGTAATAATGCATGTTATATTGATGATAATAGAAGTAATACGTATATTTATTATAGTTCTATCGATGATAACTGCATAATATGGGTAATAATGCATGTTATATTGATAATAATATAAGTAATAAGTATAATTATTACAGTTCTAGCGATAATAACTGCATAATATGGGTGATAATGCACGTTATATTGTTAATAATATAAGTAATGAGTATAATTATTACAGTTCTAGCGATAATAACTGCATTATATGGGTAATTATGCATGTTATATTGATAATATTGGGAGTAATAAGTATATTTATTATAGTTCTAGCGATAATAACTGCATAATATGGGTAATAATGCATGTTATACTGATAATAATATAAGTAATAAGTATAATTATTACAGTTCTAGAGATAATAACTGCATTATATGGATAATAATGCACGTTATATTGCTAATAATATAAGTAATAAGTATAATTATTACAGTTCTAGCGATAATAACTGCATTATATACGTAATAAGGCATGTTATATTGATAATATCGGGAGTAATAAGTATAATTATTACAGTTCTAGCGATAATAATAGTAAAATATGGCTAATAGTGCCTGTTATATTGATAATAATAAAAGTAATAAGTATATTTATTATACATCTGTCGATAATAACTGCATTATATGGGTAATAATGCATGTTATATTGATAATAATATAAGTAATAAGTATAATTATTACAGTTCTAGCGATAATAACTCCATTGTATGGGTAATAATGCATGTTATATTGATAATAATATTAGTAATGAGTATAATTATTACAGTTCTAGAGATAATAACTGCATTATATGGGTAATAATGCACGTTATATTGCTAATAATACAAGTAATAAGTATAATTATTACAGTTCTAGCGATAATAACTGCATTATATTGGTAATTATGCATGTTATATTGATAATATTGGGAGTAATAAGTATATTTATTATAGTTCTAGCGATAATAACTGCATAATATGGGTAATAATGCATGTTATATTGATAATAATATAAGTAATAAGTATAATTATTACAGTTCCAGCGATAATAACTGCATTATATGGGTAATAATGCACGTTATATTGCTAATAATATAAGTGATAAGTATAATTATTACAGTTCTAGCGATAATAACTGTATTATATGGGTAATAATGCATGTTATATTGATAATAATATAAGTAATAAGTATGATTATTACAGTTCTAGCGATAATAACTCCATTATATGGGTAATAATGCATGTTATATTGATAATAATATAAGTAATAAGTATAATTATTACAGTTCTAGCGATAATAATTGCATTATATGCGTAATAAGGCATGTTATATTGATAATATCGGGAGAAATAAATATAATTATTATAGTTCTAGCGATAATAATAGTAAAATATGGCTAATAGTGCATGTTATATTGATAATAGTAAAAGTAATAAGTATTTTTATTTCAGATCTCTCGATAATAACTGCATAATATGGGTAATAATGCATGTTATATTGATGATAATAAAAGTAATACGTATATTTATTACAGTTCTAGCGATAATAACTCCATTATATGGGTAATAATGCATGTTATATTGATAATATCGGGAGTAATAAGTATAATTTTAATAGTTCTAGCGATAATAATAGTAAAATATAGCTAATAGTGCCTGTTATATTGATAATAATAAATGTAATAAGTATATTTATTATACTTCTGTCGATAATAACTGCATTATATGGGTAATAATGCATGTTATATTGATAATAATATAAGTAATAAGTATAATTATTACAGTTCTAGCGATAATAACTCCATTGTATGGGTAATAATGCATGTTATATTGATAATAATATTAGTAATGAGTATAATTATTACAGTTCTAGAGATAATAACTGCATTATATGGGTAATAATGCACGTTATATTGCTAATAATATAAGTAATAAGTATAATTATTACAGTTCTAGCGATAATAATTGCATTATATGGGTAATAATGCATGTTATACTGATAATAATATAAGTAATAAGTATAATTATTACAGTTCTAGCGATAATAACTGCATTATATGGGTAATAATGCATGTTGTATTGATAATATCGGGAGTAATAAGTATATTTATTATAGTTCTAGCGATAATAATAGTAAAATATGGCAAATAGTGCATGCTATATTGATAATAATATAAGTAATAAGTATAATTATTACAGTTCTAGCGATAATAACTGCATTGTGTGGGTAATAATGCATGTTATATTGCTAATAATATAAGTAATAAGTATAATTATTACAGTTCTAGCGATAATAACTGCGTTATATGGGTAATAAGGCATGTTATATTGATAATATCGGGAGTAATAAGTATAATTATTATAGTTCTAGCGATAATAATAGTAAAATATGGCTAATAGTGCATGTTATATTGATAATAGTAAAAGTAATATGTATCTTTATTACAGTTCTATCGATAATAACTGCATAATATGGGTAATAATGCATGTTATATTGATAATAATATAAGTAATAAGTATAATTATTACAGTTCTAGCGATAATAATTGCATTATATGCGTAATAAGGCATGTTATATTGATAATATCGGGAGTAATAAGTATAATTTTAATAGTTCTAGCGATAATAATAGTAAAATATAGCTAATAGTGCCTGTTATATTGATAATAATAAATGTAATAAGTATATTTATTATACTTCTGTCGATAATAACTGCATTATATGGGTAATAATGCATGTTATATTGATAATAATATAAGTAATAAGTATAATTATTACAGTTCTAGCGATAATAACTCCATTGTATGGGTAATAATGCATGTTATATTGATAATAATATTAGTAATGAGTATAATTATTACAGTTCTAGAGATAATAACTGCATTATATGGGTAATAATGCACGTTATATTGCTAATAATACAAGTAATAAGTATAATTATTACAGTTCTAGCGATAATAACTGCATTATATGGGTAATTATGCATGTTATATTGATAATATTGGGAGTAATAAGTATATTTATTATAGTTCTAGCGATAATAACTGCATAATATGGGTAATAATGCATGTTATATTGATAATAATATAAGTAATAAGTATAATTATTACAGTTCCAGCGATAATAACTGCATTATATGGGTAATAATGCACGTTATATTGCTAATAATATAAGTGATAAGTATAATTATTACAGTTCTAGCGATAATAACTGTATTATATGGGTAATAATGCATGTTATATTGATAATAATATAAGTAATAAGTATGATTATTACAGTTCTAGCGATAATAACTCCATTATATGGGTAATAATGCATGTTATATTGATAATAATATAAGTAATAAGTATAATTATTACAGTTCTAGCGATAATAATTGCATTATATGCGTAATAAGGCATGTTATATTGATAATATCGGGAGAAATAAGTATAATTATTACAGTTCTAGCGATAATAATTGCATTATATGCGTAATAAGGCATGTTATATTGATAATATCGGGAGTAAAAAGTATAATTATTATAGTTCTAGCGATAATAATAGTAAAATATAGCTAATAGTGCCTGTTATATTGATAATAATAAATGTAATAAGTATATTTATTATACTTCTGTCGATAATAACTGCATTATATGGGTAATAATGCATGTTATATTGATAATAATATAAGTAATAAGTATAATTATTACAGTTCTAGCGATAATAACTCCATTGTATGGGTAATAATGCATGTTATATTGATAATAATATTAGTAATGAGTATAATTATTACAGTTCTAGAGATAATAACTGCATTATATGGGTAATAATGCACGTTATATTGCTAATAATACAAGTAAAAAGTATAATTATTACAGTTCTAGCGATAATAACTGCATTATATGGGTAATTATGCATGTTATATTGATAATATTGGGAGTAATAAGTATATTTATTATAGTTCTAGCGATAATAACTGCATAATATGGGTAATAATGCATGTTATATTGATAATAATATAAGTAATAAGTATAATTATTACAGTTCCAGCGATAATAACTCCATTATATGGGTAATAATGCATGTTATACTGATAATAATATAAGTAATAAGTATAATTATTACAGTTCTAGAGATAATAACTGCATTATATGGGTAATAATGCACGTTATATTGCTAATAATATAAGTAATAAGTATAATTATTACAGTTCTAGCGATAATAACTGCATTATATGGGTAATAATGCATGTTATACTGATAATAATATAAGTAATAAGTATAATTATTACAGTTCTAGCGATAATAACTGCATTATATGGGTAATAATGCATGTTGTATTGATAATATCGGGAGTAATAAGTATATTTATTATAGTTCTAGCGATAATAATAGTAAAATATGGCAAATAGTGCATGCTATATTGATAATAATATAAGTAATAAGTATAATTATTACAGTTCTAGCGATAATAACTGCATTGTGTGGGTAATAATGCATGTTATATTGCTAACAATATAAGTAATAAGTATAATTATTACAGTTCTAGCGATAATAACTGCGTTATATGGGTAATAAGGCATGTTATATTGATAATAATATAAGTAATAAGTATAATTATTACAGTTCTAGCGATAATAACTGCATTATATAGGTAATAATGCACGTTATATTGCTAATAATATAAGTAATAAGTATAATTATTACAGTTCTAGCGATAATAATTGCATTATATGCGTAATAAGGCATGTTATATTGATAATATCGGGAGAAATAAGTATAATTATTATAGTTCTAGCGATAATAATAGTAAAATATGGCTAATAGTGCATGTTATATTGATAATAGTAAAAGCAATAAGTATCTTTATTTCAGATCTCTCGATAATAACTGCATAATATGGGTAATAATGCATGTTATATTGATGATAATGAAAGTAATACGTATATTTATTACAGTTCTAGCGATAATAACTCCATTATATGGGTAATAATGCATGTTATATTGATTATAATATAAGTAATAAGTATAATTATTACAGTTCTAGCGATAATAACTGCATTATATGGGTAATAATGCACGTTATATTGCTAATAATATAAGTAATAAGTATAATTATTACAGTTCTAGCGATAATAATTGCATTATATGCGTAATAAGGCATGTTATATTGATAATATCGGGAGTAATAAGTATAATTTTAATAGTTCTAGCGATAATAATAGTAAAATATAGCTAATAGTGCCTGTTATATTGATAATAATAAATGTAATAAGTATATTTATTATACTTCTGTCGATAATAACTGCATTATATGGGTAATAATGCATGTTATATTGATAATAATATAAGTAATAAGTATAATTATTACAGTTCTAGCGATAATAACTCCATTGTATGGGTAATAATGCATGTTATATTGATAATAATATTAGTAATGAGTATAATTATTACAGTTCTAGAGATAATAACTGCATTATATGGGTAATAATGCACGTTATATTGCTAATAATACAAGTAATAAGTATAATTATTACAGTTCTAGCGATAATAACTGCATTATATTGGTAATTATGCATGTTATATTGATAATATTGGGAGTAATAAGTATATTTATTATAGTTCTAGCGATAATAACTGCATAATATGGGTAATAATGCATGTTATATTGATAATAATATAAGTAATAAGTATAATTATTACAGTTCCAGCGATAATAACTGCATTATATGGGTAATAATGCACGTTATATTGCTAATAATATAAGTGATAAGTATAATTATTACAGTTCTAGCGATAATAACTGTATTATATGGGTAATAATGCATGTTATATTGATAATAATATAAGTAATAAGTATGATTATTACAGTTCTAGCGATAATAACTCCATTATATGGGTAATAATGCATGTTATATTGATAATAATATAAGTAATAAGTATAATTATTACAGTTCTAGCGATAATAATTGCATTATATGCGTAATAAGGCATGTTATATTGATAATATCGGGAGAAATAAATATAATTATTATAGTTCTAGCGATAATAATAGTAAAATATGGCTAATAGTGCATGTTATATTGATAATAGTAAAAGTAATAAGTATTTTTATTTCAGATCTCTCGATAATAACTGCATTATATGGGTAATAATGCATGTTATATTGATAATAATATAAGTAATAAGTATAATTATTACAGTTCTAGCGATAATAACTCCATTGTATGGGTAATAATGCATGTTATATTGATAATAATATTAGTAATGAGTATAATTATTACAGTTCTAGAGATAATAACTGCATTATATGGGTAATAATGCACGTTATATTGCTAATAATACAAGTAAAAAGTATAATTATTACAGTTCTAGCGATAATAACTGCATTATATGGGTAATTATGCATGTTATATTGATAATATTGGGAGTAATAAGTATATTTATTATAGTTCTAGCGATAATAACTGCATAATATGGGTAATAATGCATGTTATATTGATAATAATATAAGTAATAAGTATAATTATTACAGTTCCAGCGATAATAACTCCATTATATGGGTAATAATGCATGTTATACTGATAATAATATAAGTAATAAGTATAATTATTACAGTTCTAGAGATAATAACTGCATTATATGGGTAATAATGCACGTTATATTGCTAATAATATAAGTAATAAGTATAATTATTACAGTTCTAGCGATAATAACTGCATTATATGGGTAATAATGCATGTTATACTGATAATAATATAAGTAATAAGTATAATTATTACAGTTCTAGCGATAATAACTGCATTATATGGGTAATAATGCATGTTGTATTGATAATATCGGGAGTAATAAGTATATTTATTATAGTTCTAGCGATAATAATAGTAAAATATGGCAAATAGTGCATGCTATATTGATAATAATATAAGTAATAAGTATAATTATTACAGTTCTAGCGATAATAACTGCATTGTGTGGGTAATAATGCATGTTATATTGCTAACAATATAAGTAATAAGTATAATTATTACAGTTCTAGCGATAATAACTGCGTTATATGGGTAATAAGGCATGTTATATTGATAATAATATAAGTAATAAGTATAATTATTACAGTTCTAGCGATAATAACTGCATTATATAGGTAATAATGCACGTTATATTGCTAATAATATAAGTAATAAGTATAATTATTACAGTTCTAGCGATAATAATTGCATTATATGCGTAATAAGGCATGTTATATTGATAATATCGGGAGAAATAAGTATAATTATTATAGTTCTAGCGATAATAATAGTAAAATATGGCTAATAGTGCATGTTATATTGATAATAGTAAAAGCAATAAGTATCTTTATTTCAGATCTCTCGATAATAACTGCATAATATGGGTAATAATGCATGTTATATTGATGATAATGAAAGTAATACGTATATTTATTACAGTTCTAGCGATAATAACTCCATTATATGGGTAATAATGCATGTTATATTGATTATAATATAAGTAATAAGTATAATTATTACAGTTCTAGCGATAATAACTGCATTATATGGGTAATAATGCACGTTATATTGCTAATAATATAAGTAATAAGTATAATTATTACAGTTCTAGCGATAATAATTGCATTATATGCGTAATAAGGCATGTTATATTGATAATATCGGGAGTAATAAGTATAATTTTAATAGTTCTAGCGATAATAATAGTAAAATATAGCTAATAGTGCCTGTTATATTGATAATAATAAATGTAATAAGTATATTTATTATACTTCTGTCGATAATAACTGCATTATATGGGTAATAATGCATGTTATATTGATAATAATATAAGTAATAAGTATAATTATTACAGTTCTAGCGATAATAACTCCATTGTATGGGTAATAATGCATGTTATATTGATAATAATATTAGTAATGAGTATAATTATTACAGTTCTAGAGATAATAACTGCATTATATGGGTAATAATGCACGTTATATTGCTAATAATACAAGTAATAAGTATAATTATTACAGTTCTAGCGATAATAACTGCATTATATTGGTAATTATGCATGTTATATTGATAATATTGGGAGTAATAAGTATATTTATTATAGTTCTAGCGATAATAACTGCATAATATGGGTAATAATGCATGTTATATTGATAATAATATAAGTAATAAGTATAATTATTACAGTTCCAGCGATAATAACTGCATTATATGGGTAATAATGCACGTTATATTGCTAATAATATAAGTGATAAGTATAATTATTACAGTTCTAGCGATAATAACTGTATTATATGGGTAATAATGCATGTTATATTGATAATAATATAAGTAATAAGTATGATTATTACAGTTCTAGCGATAATAACTCCATTATATGGGTAATAATGCATGTTATATTGATAATAATATAAGTAATAAGTATAATTATTACAGTTCTAGCGATAATAATTGCATTATATGCGTAATAAGGCATGTTATATTGATAATATCGGGAGAAATAAATATAATTATTATAGTTCTAGCGATAATAATAGTAAAATATGGCTAATAGTGCATGTTATATTGATAATAGTAAAAGTAATAAGTATTTTTATTTCAGATCTCTCGATAATAACTGCATAATATGGGTAATAATGCATGTTATATTGATGATAATAAAAGTAATACGTATATTTATTACAGTTCTAGCGATAATAACTCCATTATATGGGTAATAATGCATGTTATATTGATAATAATATAAGTAATAAGTATAATTATTACAGTTCTAGCGATAATAACTGCATTATATGGGTAATAATGCACGTTATATTGCTAATAATATAAGTAATAAGTATAATTATTACAGTTCTAGCGATAATAATTGCATTATATGGGTAATAATGCATGTTATACTGATAATAATATAAGTAATAAGTATAATTATTACAGTTCTAGCGATAATAACTGCATTATATGGGTAATAATGCATGTTGTATTGATAATATCGGGAGTAATAAGTATATTTATTATAGTTCTAGCGATAATAATAGTAAAATATGGCAAATAGTGCATGCTATATTGATAATAATATAAGTAATAAGTATAATTATTACAGTTCTAGCGATAATAACTGCATTGTGTGGGTAATAATGCATGTTATATTGCTAATAATATAAGTAATAAGTATAATTATTACAGTTCTAGCGATAATAACTGCGTTATATGGGTAATAAGGCATGTTATATTGATAATATCGGGAGTAATAAGTATAATTATTATAGTTCTAGCGATAATAATAGTAAAATATGGCTAATAGTGCATGTTATATTGATAATAGTAAAAGTAATATGTATCTTTATTACAGTTCTATCGATAATAACTGCATAATATGGGTAATAATGCATGTTATATTGATAATAATATAAGTAATAAGTATAATTATTACAGTTCTAGCGATAATAATTGCATTATATGCGTAATAAGGCATGTTATATTGATAATATCGGGAGTAATAAGTATAATTTTAATAGTTCTAGCGATAATAATAGTAAAATATAGCTAATAGTGCCTGTTATATTGATAATAATAAATGTAATAAGTATATTTATTATACTTCTGTCGATAATAACTGCATTATATGGGTAATAATGCATGTTATATTGATAATAATATAAGTAATAAGTATAATTATTACAGTTCTAGCGATAATAACTCCATTGTATGGGTAATAATGCATGTTATATTGATAATAATATTAGTAATGAGTATAATTATTACAGTTCTAGAGATAATAACTGCATTATATGGGTAATAATGCACGTTATATTGCTAATAATACAAGTAATAAGTATAATTATTACAGTTCTAGCGATAATAACTGCATTATATGGGTAATTATGCATGTTATATTGATAATATTGGGAGTAATAAGTATATTTATTATAGTTCTAGCGATAATAACTGCATAATATGGGTAATAATGCATGTTATATTGATAATAATATAAGTAATAAGTATAATTATTACAGTTCCAGCGATAATAACTGCATTATATGGGTAATAATGCACGTTATATTGCTAATAATATAAGTGATAAGTATAATTATTACAGTTCTAGCGATAATAACTGTATTATATGGGTAATAATGCATGTTATATTGATAATAATATAAGTAATAAGTATGATTATTACAGTTCTAGCGATAATAACTCCATTATATGGGTAATAATGCATGTTATATTGATAATAATATAAGTAATAAGTATAATTATTACAGTTCTAGCGATAATAATTGCATTATATGCGTAATAAGGCATGTTATATTGATAATATCGGGAGAAATAAGTATAATTATTATAGTTCTAGCGATAATAATAGTAAAATATGGCTAATAGTGCATGTTATATTGATAATAGTAAAAGTAATAAGTATCTTTATTTCAGATCTCTCGATAATAACTGCATAATATGGGTAATAATGCATGTTATATTGATGATAATAAAAGTAATACGTATATTTATTACAGTTCTAGCGATAATAACTCCATTATATGGGTAATAATGCATGTTATATTGATAATAATATAAGTAATAAGTATAATTATTACAGTTCTAGCGATAATAACTGCATTATATGGGTAATAATGCACGTTATATTGCTAATAATATAAGTAATAAGTATAATTATTACAGTTCTAGCGATAATAATTGCATTATATGCGTAATAAGGCATGTTATATTGATAATATCGGGAGTAATAAGTATAATTATTATAGTTCTAGCGATAATAATAGTAAAATATAGCTAATAGTGCCTGTTATATTGATAATAATAAATGTAATAAGTATATTTATTATACTTCTGTCGATAATAACTGCATTATATGGGTAATAATGCATGTTATATTGATAATAATATAAGTAATAAGTATAATTATTACAGTTCTAGCGATAATAACTCCATTGTATGGGTAATAATGCATGTTATATTGATAATAATATTAGTAATGAGTATAATTATTACAGTTCTAGAGATAATAACTGCATTATATGGGTAATAATGCACGTTATATTGCTAATAATACAAGTAAAAAGTATAATTATTACAGTTCTAGCGATAATAACTGCATTATATGGGTAATTATGCATGTTATATTGATAATATTGGGAGTAATAAGTATATTTATTATAGTTCTAGCGATAATAACTGCATAATATGGGTAATAATGCATGTTATATTGATAATAATATAAGTAATAAGTATAATTATTACAGTTCCAGCGATATAAACTGCATTATATGGGTAATAATGCACGTTATATTGCTAATAATATAAGTGATAAGTATAATTATTACAGTTCTAGCGATAATAACTGCATTATATGGGTAATAATGCATGTTATATTGATAATAATATAAGTAATAAGTATAATTATTACAGTTCTAGCGATAATAACTCCATTATGTGGGTAATAATGCATGTTATATTGATAATAATATAAGTAATAAGTATAATTATTACAGTTCTAGCTATAATAACTCCATTATATGGGTAATAATGCATGTCGCATTGATAATAATATTAGTAATAAGTATAATTATTACAGTTCTAGAGATAATAACTGCATTATATGGGTAATAATGCATGTTATATTGATAATATTGGGAGTAATAAGTATATTCATTATAGTTCTTGCGATAATAACTCCATTATATGGGTAATAATGCATGCTATATTGATAATAATATAAGTTATAAGTATAATTATTACAGTTCTAGCGATAATAACTGCATTATATAGGAAATAATGCACGTTATATTGCTAATAATATAAGTAATCAGTATAATTATTACAGTTCTAGCGATAATAATTGCATTATATGCGTAATAAGGCATGTTATATTGATAATATCAGGAGTAATAAGTATAATTATTATAGTTCTAGCGATAATAATAGTAAAATATGGCTAATAGTGCCTGTTATATTGATAATAATAAAAGTAATAAGTATATTTATTATACTTCTGTCGATAATAACTGCATTATATGGGTAATAATGCATGTTATATTGATAATTATATAAGTAATTAGTATAATTATTACAGTTGTAGCGATAATAACTCCATTATATGGGTAATAATGCATGTTATATTGATAATAATATAAGTAATGAGTATAATTATTACAGTTCTAGAGATAATAACTGCGTTATATGGGTAATAATGCACGTTATACTGCAAATAATATAAGTAGTAAGTATAATTATTACAGTTCTAGCGATGATAACTGCATTATATGGGTAATAATGCATGTTATATTGATAATATTGGGAGTAATAAGTATAATTATTACAGTTCTAGCGATAATAACTGCATTATATGGGTAATAATGCACGTTATATTGCTAATAATATAAGTAATAAGTATAATTATTACAGTTCTAGCGATAATAATTGCATTATATGCGTAATAAGGCATGTTATATTGATAATATCGGGAGTAATAAGTATAATTATTATGGTTCTAGCGATAATAATAGTAAAATATAGCTAATAGTGCCTGTTATATTGATAATAATAAAAGTAATAAGTATATTTATTATACTTCTGTCGATAATAACTGCATTATATGGGTAATAATGCATGTTATATTGATAACAATATAAGTAATAAGTATAATTATAACAGTTCTAGCGATAATAACTCCATTATATGGGTAATAATGCATGTTACATTGATAATAATATTAGTAATAAGTATAATTATTACAGTTCTAGAGATAATAACTGCATTATATGGGTAATAATGCATGTTATATTGATAATATTGGGAGTAATAAGTATATTCATTATAGTTCTTGCGATAATAACTCCATTATATGGGTAATAATGCATGCTATATTGATAATAATATAAGTAATAAGTATAATTATTACAGTTCTAGCGATAATAATTGCATTATATGGGTAATAATGCATGTTATACTGATAATAATATAAGTAATAAGTATAATTATTACAGTTCTAGCGATAATAACTGCATTATATGGGTAATAATGCATGTTGTATTGATAATATCGGGAGTAATAAGTATATTTATTATAGTTCTAGCGATAATAATAGTAAAATATGGCAAATAGTGCATGCTATATTGATAATAATATAAGTAATAAGTATAATTATTACAGTTCTAGCGATAATAACTGCATTGTGTGGGTAATAATGCATGTTATATTGCTAATAATATAAGTAATAAGTATAATTATTACAGTTCCAGCGATATAAACTGCATTATATGGGTAATAATGCACGTTATATTGCTAATAATATAAGTGATAAGTATAATTATTACAGTTCTAGCGATAATAACTGCATTATATGGGTAATAATGCATGTTATATTGATAATAATATAAGTAATAAGTATAATTATTACAGTTCTAGCGATAATAACTCCATTATGTGGGTAATAATGCATGTTATATTGATAATAATATAAGTAATAAGTATAATTATTACAGTTCTAGCTATAATAACTCCATTATATGGGTAATAATGCATGTCGCATTGATAATAATATTAGTAATAAGTATAATTATTACAGTTCTAGAGATAATAACTGCATTATATGGGTAATAATGCATGTTATATTGATAATATTGGGAGTAATAAGTATATTCATTATAGTTCTTGCGATAATAACTCCATTATATGGGTAATAATGCATGCTATATTGATAATAATATAAGTAATAAGTATAATTATTACAGTTCTAGCGATAATAACTGCATTATATAGGAAATAATGCACGTTATATTGCTAATTATATAAGTAATCAGTATAATTATTACAGTTCTAGCGATAATAATTGCATTATATGCGTAATAAGGCATGTTATATTGATAATATCAGGAGTAATAAGTATAATTATTATAGTTCTAGCGATAATAATAGTAAAATATGGCTAATAGTGCCTGTTATATTGATAATAATAAAAGTAATAAGTATCTTTATTTCAGATCTCTCGATAATAACTGCATAATATGGGTAATAATGCATGTTATATTGATGATAATAAAAGTAATACGTATATTTATTACAGTTCTAGCGATAATAACTCCATTATATGGGTAATAATGCATGTTATATTGATAATAATATAAGTAATAAGTATAATTATTACAGTTCTAGCGATAATAACTGCATTATATGGGTAATAATGCACGTTATATTGCTAATAATATAAGTAATAAGTATAATTATTACAGTTCTAGCGATAATAATTGCATTATATGCGTAATAAGGCATGTTATATTGATAATATCGGGAGTAATAAGTATAATTATTATAGTTCTAGCGATAATAATAGTAAAATATAGCTAATAGTGCCTGTTATATTGATAATAATAAATGTAATAAGTATATTTATTATAATTCTGTCGATAATAACTGCATTATATGGGTAATAATGCATGTTATATTGATAATAATATAAGTAATAAGTATAATTATTACAGTTCTAGCGATAATAACTCCATTGTATGGGTAATAATGCATGTTATATTGATAATAATATTAGTAATGAGTATAATTATTACAGTTCTAGAGATAATAACTGCATTATATGGGTAATAATGCACGTTATATTGCTAATAATACAAGTAAAAAGTATAATTATTACAGTTCTAGCGATAATAACTGCATTATATGGGTAATTATGCATGTTATATTGATAATATTGGGAGTAATAAGTATATTTATTATAGTTCTAGCGATAATAACTGCATAATATGGGTAATAATGCATGTTATATTGATAATAATATAAGTAATAAGTATAATTATTACAGTTCCAGCGATATAAACTGCATTATATGGGTAATAATGCACGTTATATTGCTAATAATATAAGTGATAAGTATAATTATTACAGTTCTAGCGATAATAACTGCATTATATGGGTAATAATGCATGTTATATTGATAATAATATAAGTAATAAGTATAATTATTACAGTTCTAGCGATAATAACTCCATTATGTGGGTAATAATGCATGTTATATTGATAATAATATAAGTAATAAGTATAATTATTACAGTTCTAGCTATAATAACTCCATTATATGGGTAATAATGCATGTCGCATTGATAATAATATTAGTAATAAGTATAATTATTACAGTTCTAGAGATAATAACTGCATTATATGGGTAATAATGCATGTTATATTGATAATATTGGGAGTAATAAGTATATTCATTATAGTTCTTGCGATAATAACTCCATTATATGGGTAATAATGCATGCTATATTGATAATAATATAAGTAATAAGTATAATTATTACAGTTCTAGCGATAATAACTGCATTATATAGGAAATAATGCACGTTATATTGCTAATAATATAAGTAATCAGTATAATTATTACAGTTCTAGCGATAATAATTGCATTATATGCGTAATAAGGCATGTTATATTGATAATATCAGGAGTAATAAGTATAATTATTATAGTTCTAGCGATAATAATAGTAAAATATGGCTAATAGTGCCTGTTATATTGATAATAATAAAAGTAATAAGTATATTTATTATACTTCTGTCGATAATAACTGCATTATATGGGTAATAATGCATGTTATATTGATAATTATATAAGTAATTAGTATAATTATTACAGTTGTAGCGATAATAACTCCATTATATGGGTAATAATGCATGTTATATTGATAATAATATAAGTAATAAGTATAATTATTACAGTTCTGGAGATAATAACTGCGTTATATGGGTAATAATGCACGTTATACGGCAAATAATATAAGTAGTAAGTATAATTATTACAGTTCTAGCGATGATAACTGCATTATATGGGTAATAATGCATGTTATATTGATAATATTGGGAGTAATAAGTATATTTATTATAGTTCTAGCGATAATAACTGCATAATATGGGTAATAATGCATGTTATATTGATAATAATATAAGTAATAAGTATAATTATTACAGTTCTAGCGATAATAACTCCATTATATGGGTAATAATGCATGTTATATTGATAATAATATAAGTAATAAGTATAATTATTACAGTTCTAGCGATAATAACTGCATTATATGGGTAATAATGCACGTTATATTGCTAATAATATAAGTAATAAGTATAATTATTACAGTTCTAGCGATAATAATTGCATTATATGCGTAATAAGGCATGTTATATTGATAATATCGGGAGTAATAAGTATAATTATTATAGTTCTAGCGATAATAATAGTAAAATATAGCTAATAGTGCCTGTTATATTGATAATAATAAAAGTAATAAGTATATTTATTATACTTCTGTCGATAATAACTGCATTATATGGGTAATAATGCATGTTATATTGATAATAATATAAGTAATAAGTATAATTATTACAGTTCTAGCGATAACAACTCCATTATATGGGTAATAATGCATGTTATATTGATAATAATATAAGTAATAAGTATAATTATTACAGTTCTAGAGATAATAACTGCATTATATGGGTAATAATGCACGTTATACTGCTAATAATATAAGTAGTAACTATAATTATTACAGTTCTAGCGATAATAACTGCATTATATGGGTAATAATGCATGTTATATTGATAATATTGGGAGTAATACGTATATTTATTACAGTTCTAGCGATAATAAGTGCACTACATGGGTAACAATGCACGTTATATTGCTAATAATATAAGTAATAAGTATAATTATTACAGTTCTAGCGATAATAATTGCATTATATGCGTAATAAGGCATGTTATATTGATAATATCGGGAGTAATAAGTATAATTATTATAGTTCTAGCGATAATAATAGTAAAATATGGCTAATAGTGCATGTTATATTGATAATAGTAAAAGTAATAAGTATCTTTATTACAGTTCTATCGACAATAACTGCACAATATGGGTAATAATGCATGTTATATTGATGATAATAAAAGTAATACGTATATTTATTATAGTTCTAGCTATAATAACTGCATAATATGGGTAATAATGCATGTTATATTGAGAATAATATAAGTAGTGAGTATAATTATTACAGTTCTGGCTATAATAACTGCATTATATGGGTAATAATGCACGTTATATTGCTAATAGCATATGTAATAAGTATAATTATTACATTTCTAGCGATAATAACTGCATTATATGGGTAATAATGCATGTTATGTTGATGATAATAAAAGTAATACGTATATTTATTATAGTTCTATCGATGATAACTGCATAATATGGGTAATAATGCATGTTATATTGATAATAATATAAGTAATAAGTAAAATTATTACAGTTCTAGCGATAATAACTCCATTATATGGGTAATAATGCATGTTATATTGATAATAATATAAGTAATAAGTATAATTATTACAGTTCTAGAGATAATAACTGCGTTATATGGGTAACAATGCACGTTATACTGCTAATAATATAAGTAGTAAGTATAATTATTACAGTTCTAGCGATGATAACTGCATTATATGGGTAATAATGCATGTTATATTGATAATATTGGGAGTAATAAGTATATTTATTATAGTTCTAGCGATAATAACTGCATAATATGGGTAATAATGCACGTTATATTGCTAATAATATAAGTAATGAGTATAATTATTACAGTTCTATCGATAATAACTGCATAATATGGGTAATAATGCATGTTATATTGATGATAATAAAAGTAATACGTATATTTATTATAGTTCTATCGATAATAACTGCATAATATGGGTAATAATGCATGTTATATTGATGATAATAAAAGTAATACGTATATTTTTTACAGTTCTAGCGATAATAACTCCATTATATGGGTAATAATGCATGTTATATTGATAATAATATAAGTAATAAGTATAATTATTACAGTTCAAGCGATAATAACTGCATTATATAGGTAACAATGCACGTTATATTGCTAATAATATAAGTAATAAGTATAATTATTACAGTTCTAGCGATAATAACTGCATTATATAGGTAATAATGCACGTTATATTGCTAATAATATAAGTAATAACTATAATTATTACAGTTCTAGCGATAATAATTGCATTATATGCGTAATAAGGCATGTTATATTGATAATATCGGGAGTAATAAGTATAATTATTACAGTTCTAGAGATAATAAATGCGTTATATGGGTAATAATGCACGTTATACTGCTAATAATATAAGTAGTAAGTATAATTATTACAGTTCTAGCGATGATAACTGCATTATATGGGTAATAATGCATGTTATATTGATAATATTGGGAGTAATAAGTATATTTATTATAGTTCTAGCGATAATAACTGCATAATATGGGTAATAATGCATGTTATATTGATGATAATAAAAGTAATACGTATATTTATTATAGTTCTAGCGATAATAACTCCATTATATGGGTAATAATGCATGTTATATTGATAATAATATAAGTAATAAGTATAATTATTACAGTTCTAGCGATAATAACTCCATTATATGGGTAATAATGCATGTTACATTGATAATATTATTAGTAATAAGTATAATTATTACAGTTCTAGAGATAATAACTGCATTATATAGGTAATAATGCATGTTATATTGATAATATTGGGAGTAATAAGTATATTCATTATAGTTCTTGCGATAATAACTGCATAATATGGGTAATAATGCATGTTATATTGATAATAATATAAGTAATAAGTATAATTATTACAGTTCTAGCGATAATAACTGCATTATATGGGTAATAAGGCATGTTATATTGATAATATCGGGAGTAATAAGTATAATTATTATAGTTCTAGCGATAATAATAGTAAAATATGGCTATTAGTGCATGTTATATTGATAATAATAAAAGTTATAAGTATATTTATTACAGTTCTATCGATAATAACTGCATCATATGGGTAATAATGCATGTTATATTGATGATAATAAAAGTAATACGTATATTTATTACAGTTCTAGCGATAATAACTCCATTATATGGGTAATAATGCATGTTATATTGATAATAATATAAGTAATAAGTATAATTATTACAGTTCTAGAAATAATAACTGCATTATATGGGTAATAATGCACGTTATATTGCTAATAATATAAGTAATAAGTATAATTATTACAGTTCTAGCGATAATAACTGCATTATGTGGGTAATAATGCATGTTATATTGATAATATTGGGAGTAATAAGTATATTTATTATAGTTCTAGCGATAATAACTGCATAATATGGGTAATAATGCATGTTATATTGATAATAATATAAGTAATAAGTATAATTATTACAGTTCTAGCGATAATAACTGCATTATGTGGGTAATAATGCATGTTATATTGCTAATAATATAAGTAATAAGTATAATTATTACAGTTCTAGCGATAATAACTGCATTATATGGGTAATAAGGCATGTTATATTGATAATATCGGGAGTAATAAGTATAATTATTATAGTTCTAGCGATAATAATAGTAAAATATGGCTAATAGTGCATGTTATATTGATAATAGTAAAAGTAATATGTATCTTTATTACAGTTCTATCGATAATAACTGCATTACATGGGTAATAATGCACGTTATATTGCTAATAATATAAGTAATAAGTATAATTATTACAGTTCTAGCGATAATAACTGCATTATATGGGTAATAATGCATGTTATATTGATAATATTGGAAGTAATAAGTATATTTATTACAGTTCTAGCGATAATAACTGCATTATATGGGTAATAATGCACGTTATATTGCTAATAATATAAGTAATAAGTATAATTATTACAGTTCTAGCGATAATAACTGCATTATATGGGTAATAATGCATGTTGTATTGATACTAATATAAGTAATAAGTATAATTATTACAGTTCTAGCGATAATAATTGCATTATATGCGTAATAAGGCATGTTATATTGATAATATCGGGAGTAATAAGTATAATTATTATAGTTCTAGCGATAATAATAGTAAAATATGGCAAATAGTGCATGTTATATTTATAATAATAAAAGTAATAAGTATATTTATTATACTTCTGTCGATAATAACTGCATTATATGGGTAATAATGCATGTTATATTGATAATAATATAAGTAATTAGTATAATTCTTACAGTTCTAGCGATAATAACTCCATTATATGGGTAATAATGCATGTTATATTGATAATATTGGGAGTAATACGTATATTTATTACAGTTCTAGCGATAATAAGTGCACGACATGGGTAACAATGCACGTTATATTGCTAATAATATAAGTAATAAGTATAATTATTACAGTTCTAGCGATAATAATTGCATTATATGCGTAATAAGGCATGTTATATTGATAATATCGGGAGTAATAAGTATAATTATTATAGTTCTAGCGATAATAATAGTAAAATATGGCTAATAGTGCCTGTTATATTGATAATAATAAAAGTAATAAGTATATTTATTATACTTCTGTCGATAATAACTGCATTATATGGGTAATAATGCATGTTATATTGATAATAATATATGTAATTAGTATAATTATTACAGTTCTAGCGATAATAACTCCATTATATGGGTAATAATGCATGTTATATTGATAATAATATAAGTAATAAGTATAATTATTACAGTTCTAGCGATAATAACTCCATTATATGGGTAATAATGCATGTTACATTGATAATATTATTAGTAGTAAGTATAATTATTACAGTTCTAGCGATGATAACTGCATTATATGGGTAATAATGCATGTTATATTGATAATATTGGGAGTAATAAGTATATTTATTATAGTTCTAGCGATAATAACTGCATAATATGGGTAATAATGCATGTTATATTGATGATAATAAAAGTAATACGTATATTTATTACAGTTCTAGCGATAATAACTGCATTATATGGGTAATAATGCACGTTATATTGCTAATAATATCAGTAATAAGTATAATTATTACAGTTCTAGCGATAATAACTGCATTATATGCGTAATAATGCATGTTATATTGATAATATTGGAAGTAATAAGTATATTTATTACAGTTCTAGCGACAATAACTGCATTATATGGGTAATAATGCATGTTATATTGATAATATCGGGAGTAATAAGTATAATTATTATAGTTCTAGCGATAATAATAGTAAAATATGGCTAATAGTGCCTGTTATATTGATAATAATAAAAGTAATAAGTATATTTATTATACTGCTGTCGATAATAACTGCATTATATGGGTAATAATGCATGTTATATTGATAATAATATAAGTAATTAGTATAATTATTACAGTTCTAGCGATAATAACTCCATTATATGGGTAATAATGCATGTTATATTGATAATAATATAAGTAATAAGTATAATTATTACAGTTCTAGAGATAATAACTGCGTTATATGGGTAACAATGCACGTTATACTGCTAATAATATAAGTAGTAAGTA
This sequence comes from Megachile leachella, assembly GCA_963576845.1. Classification (NCBI taxonomy): domain Eukaryota; kingdom Metazoa; phylum Arthropoda; class Insecta; order Hymenoptera; family Megachilidae; genus Megachile; species Megachile leachella. The sequence goes on along the minus strand of CAUYWW010000148.1, from coordinate 229,718 downwards.
TAATTATTACAGTTCTAGCGATGATAACTGCATTATATGGGTTATAATGCATGTTATATTGATAATATTGGGAGTAATAAGTATATTTATTATAGTTCTAGCGATAATAACTGCATAATATGGGTAATAATGCACGTTATATTGCTAATAATATAAGTAATGAGTATAATTATTACAGTTCTATCGATAATAACTGCATAATATGGGTAATAATGCATGTTATATTGATGATAATAAAAGTAATACGTATATTTATTATAGTTCTATCGATAATAACTGCATAATATGGGTAATAATGCATGTTATATTGATGATAATAAAAGTAATACGTATATTTTTTACAGTTCTAGCGATAATAACTCCATTATATGGGTAATAATGCATGTTATATTGATAATAATATAAGTAATAAGTATAATTATTACAGTTCAAGCGATAATAACTGCATTATATAGGTAATAATGCACGTTATATTGCTAATAATATAAGTAATAACTATAATTATTACAGTTCCAGCGATAATAATTGCATTATATGCGTAATAAGGCATGTTATATTGATAATATCGGGAGTAATAAGTATAATTATTACAGTTCTAGAGATAATAACTGCGTTATATGGGTAACAATGCACGTTATACTGCTAATAATATAAGTAGTAAGTATAATTATTACAGTTCTAGCGATGATAACTGCATTATATGGGTAATAATGCATGTTATATTGATAATATTGGGAGTAATAAGTATATTTATTATAGTTCTAGCGATAATAACTGCATAATATGGGTAATAATGCACGTTGTATTGCTAATAATATAAGTAATGAGTATAATTATTACAGTTCTATCGATAATAACTGCATAATATGGGTAATAATGCATGTTATATTGATGATAATAAAAGTAATACGTATATTTATTATAGTTCTATCGATAATAACTGCATAATATGGGTAATAATGCATGTTATATTGATGATAATAAAAGTAATACGTATATTTTTTACAGTTCTAGCGATAATAACTCCATTATATGGGTAATAATGCATGTTATATTGATAATAATATAAGTAATAAGTATAATTATTACAGTTCAAGCGATAATAACTGCATTATATAGGTAATAATGCACGTTATATTGCTAATAATATAAGTAATAACTATAATTATTACAGTTCCAGCGATAATAATTGCATTATATGCGTAATAAGGCATGTTATATTGATAATAATATAAGTAATAAGTATAATTATTACAGTTCTAGCGATAATAACTCCATTATATGGGTAATAATGCATGTTACATTGATAATATTATTAGTAATAAGTATAATTATTACAGTTCTAGCGATAATAACTGCATTATATAGGTAATAATGCACGTTATATTGCTAATAATATAAGTAATAACTATAATTATTACAGTTCCAGCGATAATAATTGCATTATATGCGTAATAAGGCATGTTATATTGATAATAATATAAGTAATAAGTATAATTATTACAGTTCTAGCGATAATAACTCCATTATATGGGTAATAATGCATGTTACATTGATAATATTATTAGTAATAAGTATAATTATTACAGTTCTAGAGATAATAACTGCGTTATATGGGTAATAATGCACGTTATACTGCTAATAATATAAGTAGTAAGTATAATTATTACAGTTCTAGCGATGATAACTGCATTATATGGGTAATAATGCATGTTATATTGATAATATTGGGAGTAATAAGTATATTTATTATAGTTCTAGCGATAATAACTGCATAATATGGGTAATAATGCATGTTATATTGATGATAATAAAAGTAATACGTATATTTATTATAGTTCTAGCGATAATAACTCCATTATATGGGTAATAATGCATGTTATATTGATAATAATATAAGTAATAAGTATAATTATTACAGTTCTAGCGATAATAACTGCATTATATGGGTAATAATGCACGTTATATTGCTAATAATATCAGTAATAAGTATAATTATTACAGTTCTAGCGATAATAACTGCATTATATGCGTAATAATGCATGTTATATTGATAATATTGGAAGTAATAAGTATATTTATTACAGTTCTAGCGATAATAACTGCATTATATGGGTAATAATGCACGTTATATTGCTAATAATATAAGTAATAAGTATAATTATTACAGTTCTAGCGATAATAATTGCATTATATGCGTAATAAGGCATGTTATATTGATAATAATATAAGTAATAAGTATAATTATTACAGTTCTAGCGATAATAACTCCATTATATGGGTAATAATGCATGTTACATTGATAATATTATTAGTAATAAGTATAATTATTACAGTTCTAGAGATAATAACTGCATTATATGGGTAATAATGCATGTTATATTGATAATATTGGGAGTAATAAGTATATTCATTATAGTTCTTGCGATAATAACTGCATAATATGGGTAATAATGCATGTTATATTGATAATAATATAAGTAATAAGTATAATTATTACAGTTCTAGCTATAATAACTGCATTATATGGGTAATAAGGCATGTTATATTGATAATATCGGGAGTAATAAGTATAATTATTATAGTTCTAGCGATAATAATAGTAAAATATGGCTATTAGTGCATGTTATATTGATAATAATAAAAGTTATAAGTATATTTATTACAGTTCTATCGATAATAACTGCATAATATGGGTAATAATGCATGTTATATTGATGATAATAAAAGTAATACGTATATTTATTACAGTTCTAGCGATAATAACTCCATTATATGGGTAATAATGCATGTTATATTGATAATAATATAAGTAATAAGTATAATTATTACAGTTCTAGCGATAATAACTGCATTATATAGGTAATAATGCACGTTATATTGCTAATAATATAAGTAATAAGTATAATTATTACAGTTCTAGCGATAATAATTGCATTATATGCGTAATAAGGCATGTTATATTGATAATATCGGGAGTAATAAGTATAATTATTATAGCTCTAGCGATAATAATAGTAAAATATGGCAAATAGTGCATGTTATATTTATAATAATAAAAGTAATAAGTATATTTATTATACTTCTGTCGATAATAACTGCATTATATGGGTAATAATGCATGTTATATTGATAATAATATAAGTAATTAGTATAATTCTTACAGTTCTAGCGATAATAACTCCATTATATGGGTAATAATGCATGTTATATTGATAATAATATAAGTAATAAGTATAATTATTACAGTTCTAGAGATAATAACTGCGTTATATGGGTAATAATGCACGTTATATTGCTAATAATATAAGTAGTAAGTATAATTATTACAGTTCTAGCGATGATAACTGCATTATATGGGCAATAATGCATGTTATATTGATGATATTGAGAGTAATAAGTATATTTATTATAGTTCTAGCGATAATAACTGCATAATATGGGTAATAATGCTAGTTATGTTGCTAATAATATAAGTAATGAGTATAATTATTACAGTTCTATCGATAATAACTGCATAATATGGGTAATAATGCATGTTATATTGATAATAATAAAAGTACTAAGTATATTTATTACAGTTCTATCGATAATAACTGCATAATATGGGTAATAATGCATGTTATATTGATGATAATGAAAGTAGTAAGTATATTTATTACAGTTCTAGCGATAATAACTGCATTATATGCGTAATAAGGCATGTTATATTGATAATATCGGGAGTAATAAGTATAATTATTATAGTTCTAGCGATAATAATAGTAAAATATGGCTATTAGTGCATGTTATATTGATAATAATAAAAGTTATAAGTATATTTATTACAGTTCTATCGATACTAACTGCATAATATGGGTAATAATGCATGTTATATTGATGATAATAAAAGTAATACGTATATTTATTACAGTTCTAGCGATAATAACTCCATTATATGGGTAGTAATGCATGTTATATTGATAATAATATAAGTAATAAGTATAATTATTACAGTTCTAGCGATAATAAGTGCACTACATGGGTAACAATGCACGTTATATTGCTAATAATATAAGTAATAAGTATAATTATTACAGTTCTAGCGATAATAATTGCATTATATGGGTAATAATGCATGTTATATTGATAATATCGGGAGTTATAAGTATAATTATTATAGTTCTAGCGATAATAATAGTAAAATATGGCTAATAGTGCATGTTATATTGATAATAGTAAAAGTAATAAGTATCTTTATTACAGTTCTATCGACAATAACTGCACAATATGGGTAATAATGCATGTTATATTGATGATAATAAAAGTAATACGTATATTTATTATAGTTCTAGCTATAATAACTGCATAATATGGGTAATAATGCATGTTATATTGAGAATAATATAAGTAGTGAGTATAATTATTACAGTTCTGGCTATAATAACTGCATTATATGGGTAATAATGCACGTTATATTGCTAATAGCATATGTAATAAGTATAATTATTACAGTTCTAGCGATAATAACTGCATTATATGGATAATAATGCATGTTATGTTGATGATAATAAAAGTAATACGTATATTTATTATAGTTCTATCGATGATAACTGCATAATATGGGTAAAAATGCATGTTATATTGATGATAATAAAAGTAATACGTATATTTATTACAGTTCTAGCGATAATAACTCCATTATATGGGTAATAATGCATGTTATATTGATAATAATATAAGTAATAAGTATAATTATTACAGTTCTAGCGATAATAAGTGCATTATATGGGTAATAATGCATGTTATATTGCTAATAATATAAGTAATAAGTATAATTATTACAGTTCTAGCGATAATAACTGCATTATATGGGTAATAATGCACGTTATATAGCTAATAATATAAGTAATAAGTATAATTATTACAGTTCTAGCGATAATAACTGCATTATATGGGTAATAATGCACGTTATATTGCTAATAATATAAGTAATAAGTATAATTATTACAGTTCTAGCGATAATAACTGCATTATATGGGTAATAATGCATGTTATATTGATAATATTGGAAGTAATAAGTATATTTATTACAGTTCTAGCGATAATAACTGCATTATATGGGTAATAATGCACGTTACATTGCTAATAATACAAGTAATAAGTATAATTATTACAGTTCTAGCGATAATAACTGCATTATATGGGTAATAATGCATGTTGTATTGATAATATCGGGAGTAATAAGTATAATTATTATAGTTCTAGGGATAATAATAGTAAAACATGGCAAATAGTGCATGTTATATTTATAATAATAAAAGTAATAAGTATATTTATTACAGTTCTACCGATAACAACCGCATAATGTGGGTAATAATGCACGTTATATTGATAATAATAAAAGTACTAAGTATATTTATTATAGTTCTATCGATAATAACTGCATAATATGGGTAATACTGCATGTTATATTGATGATAATAAAAGTAATACGTATATTTATTATAGTTCTATCGATAATAACTGCATAATATGGGTAATAATGCATGTTATATTGATGATAATAAAAGTAATACGTATATTTATTACAGTTCTAGCGATAATAACTCCATTATATGGGTAATAATGCATGTTATATTGATAATAATATAAGTAATAAGTATAATTATTACAGTTCTAGCGATAATAACTGCATTATATAGGTAATAATGCACGTTATATTGCTAATAATATAAGTAATAACTATAATTATTACAGTTCTAGCGATAATAATTGCATTATATGCGTAATAAGGCATGTTATATTGATAATATGGGGAGTAATAAGTATAATTATTACAGTTCTAGAGATAATAACTGCGTTATATGGGTAATAATGCACGTTATACTGCTAATAATATAAGTAGTAAGTATAATTATTACAGTTCTAGCGATGATAACTGCATTATATGGGTAATAATGCATGTTATATTGATAATATTGGGAGTAATAAGTATATTTATTATAGTTCTAGCGATAATAACTGCATAATATGGGTAATAATGATGTTATATTGATGATAATAAAAGTAATACGTATATTTATTATAGTTCTAGCGATAATAACTCCATTATATGGGTAATAATGCATGTTATATTGATAATAATATAAGTAATAAGTATAATTATTACAGTTCTAGCGATAATAACTGCATTATATGGGTAATAATGCACGTTATATTGCTAATAATATCAGTAATAAGTATAATTATTACAGTTCTAGCGATAATAACTGCATTATATGGGTAATAATGCACGTTGTATTGATAATATCGGGAGTAATAAGTATAATTATTATAGTTCTAGCGATAATAATAGTAAAATATGGCTAATAGTGCCTGTTATATTGATAATAATAAAAGTAATAAGTATATTTATTATACTTCTGTCGATAATAACTGCATTATATGGGTAATAATGCATGTTATATTGATAATATTGGGAGTAATAAGTATATTCATTATAGTTCTTGCGATAATAACTGCATAATATGGGTAATAATGCATGTTATATTGATAATAATATAAGTAATAAGTATAATTATTACAGTTCTAGCGATAATAACTGCATTATATGGGTAATAAGGCATGTTATATTGATAATATCGGGAGTAATAAGTATAATTATTATAGTTCTAGCGATAATAATAGTAAAATATGGCTATTAGTGCATGTTATATTGATAATAATAAAAGTTATAAGTATATTTATTACAGTTCTATCGATAATAACTGCATAATATGGGTAATAATGCATGTTATATTGATGATAATAAAAGTAATACGTATATTTATTACAGTTCTAGCGATAATAACTCCATTATATGGGTAATAATGCATGTTATATTGATAATAATATAAGTAATAAGTATAATTATTACAGTTCTAGCGATAGTAACTGCATTATATAGGTAATAATGCACGTTATATTGCTAATAATATAAGTAATAAGTATAATTATTACAGTTCTAGCGATAATACTTGCATTATATGCGTAATAAGGCATGTTATATTGATAATATCGGGAGTAATAAGTATAATTATTATAGTTCTAGCGATAATAATAGTAAAATATGGCTATTAGTGCTTGTTATATTGATAATAGTAAACGTTATCAGTATATTTATTACAGTTCTATCGATAATAACTCCATTATATGGGTAATAATGCATGTTATATTGATAATAATATAAGTAATAAGTATAATTATTACAGTTCTAGAAATAATAACTGCATTATATGGGTAATAATGCACGTTATATTGCTAATAATATAAGTAATAAGTATAATTATTACAGTTCTAGCGATAATAACTGCATTATGTGGGTAATAATGCATGTTATATTGATAATATTGGGAGTAATAAGTATATTTATTATAGTTCTAGCGATAATAACTGCATAATATGGGTAATAATGCATGTTATATTGATAATATTGGGAGTAATATGTATATTCATTATAGGTCTTGCGATAATAACTGCATAATATGGGTAATAATGCATGTTATATTGATAATAATATAAGTAATAAGTATATTTATTACAGTTCTATCGATAATAACTGCATAATATGGGTAATAATGCATGTTATATTGATGATAATAAAAGTAATACGTATATTTATTATAGTTCTATCGATAATAACTGCATAATATGGGTAATAATGCATGTTATATTGATGATAATAAAAGTAATACGTATATTTATAACAGTTCTAGCGATAATAACTCCATTATATGGGTAATAATGCATGCTATATTGATAATAATATAAGTAATTAATATAATTATTACAGTTCTAGCGATAATAACTGCATTATATAGGTAATAATGCACGTTATATTGCTAATAATATAAGTAATAAGTATAATTATTACAGTTCTAGCGATAATAATTGCATTACATGCGTAATAAGGCATGTTATATTGATAATATCGGGAGTAATAAGTATAATTATTATAGTCCTAGCGATAATAATAGTAAAATATGGCTAATAGTGCCTGTTATATTGATAATAATAAAAGTTATAAGTATATTTATTACAGTTCTATCGATAATAACTGCATAATATGGGTAATAAAGCATGTTATATTGATGATAATAAAAGTAATACGTATATTTATTATAGTTCTATCGATAATAACTGCATAATATGGGTAATAATGCATGTTATATTGATGATAATAAAAGTAATACGCATATTTATTACAGTTCTAGCGATAATAACTCCATTATATGGGTAATAATGCATGTTATATTGATAATAATATAAGTAATAAGTATAATTATTACAGTTCTAGCGATAATAACTGCATTATATAGGTAATAATGCACGTTATATTGCTAATAATATAAGTAATAAGTATAATTATTACAGTTCTAGCGATAATAATTGCATTATATGCGTAATAAGGCATGTTATATTGATAATATCGGGAGTAATAAGTATAATTATTACAGTTCTAGAGACAATAACTGCGTTATATGGGTAATAATGCACGTTATACTGCTAATAATATAAGTAGTAAGTATAATTATTGCAGTTCTAGCGATGATAACTGCATTATATGGGTAATAATGCATGTTATATTGATAATATTGGGAGTAATAAGTATATTTATTATAGTTCTAGCGATAATAACTGCATTATATGGGTAATAATGCACGTTATATTGCTAATAATATAAGTAATAAGTATAATTATTACAGTTCTAGCGATAATAATTGCATTATATGAGTAATAAGGCATGTTATACTGATAACATCGGGAGTAATAAGTATAATTATTATAGTTCTAGCGATAATAATATTAAAATATAGCTAATAGTGCCTGTTATATTGATAATAATAAAAGTAATAAGTATATTTATTATACTTCTGTCGATAATAACTGCATTATATGGGTAGTAATGCATGTTATATTGATAATAATATAAGTAATAAGTATAATTATTACAGTTCTAGCGATAATAACTCCATTATATGGGTAATAATGCATGCTACATTGATAATAATATTAGTAATAAGTATAATTATTACAGTTCTAGAGTTAATAACTGCATTATATGGGTAATAATGCATGTTATATTGATAATATTGGGAGTAATAAGTATATTCATTATTGTTCTTGCGATAATAACTGCATAATATGGGTAATAATGCATGTTATATTGATAATAATATAAGTAATAAGTATAATTATTACAGCTCTAGCGATAATAACTGCATTATATGAGTAATAATGCATGTTGTATTGATAATATCGGGAGTAATAAGTATAATTATTATAGTGCTAGCGATAATAATAGTAAAATATGGCAAATAGTGCATGTTATATTGATAATAATAAAAGTAATAAGTATATTTATTACAGTTCTATCGATAATAACTGCGTAATATGGGTAATAATGCATGTTATATTGATAATAATATAAGTAATAAGTATAATTATTACAGTTCTAGTGATAATAACTCCATTATATAGGTAATAATGCATGTTATATTGATAATAATATAAGTAATCAGTATAATTATTACAGTTCTAGCGATAATAACTGCATTATGTGGGTAATAATGCATGTTATATTGATAATATTGGGAGTAATAAGTATATTTATTATAGTTCTAGAGATAATAACTGCACTGCATGGGTAATAATGCACGTTATATTGCTAATAATATAAGTAATAAGTATAATTATTACAGTTCTAGCGATAATAATTGCATTATATGCGTAATAAGGCATGTTATATTGATAATATCGGGAGTAATAAGTATAATTATTATAGTTCTAGCGATAATAATAGTAAAATATGGCTAATAGTGCCTGTTATATTGATAATGATAAAAGTAATAAGTATATTTATTATACTTCTGTCGATAATAACTGCATTATATGGTTAATAATGCATGTTATATTGATAATAATATAAGTAATTAGTATAATTATTACAGTTCTAGCGATAATAACTCCATTATATGGGTAGTAATGCATGTTATATTGATAATAATATAAGTAATAAGTATAATTATTACAGTTCTAGCGATAATAACTCCATTATATGGGTAATAATGCATGTTACATTGATAATAATATTAGTAATAAGTATAATTATTACAGTTCTAGAGATAACAACTGCATTATATGGGTAATAATGCATGTTATATTGATAATATTGGGAGTAATAAGTATATTCATTATAGTTCTTGCGATAATAACTGCATAATATGGGTAATAATGCATGTTATATTGCTAATAATATAAGTAATAAGTGTAATTATTACAGTTCTAGCGATAATAATTGCATTATATGCGTAATAAGGCATGTTATATTGATAATATCGGGAGTAATAAGTATAATTATTATAGTTCTAGCGATAATAATAGTAAAATATAGCTAATAGTGCCTGTTATATTGATAATAATAAAAGTAATAAGTATATTTATTATACTTCTGTCGATAATAACTGCATTATATGGGTAATAATGCATGTTATATTGATAATAATATAAGTAATTAGTATAATTATTACAGTTCTAGCGATCATAACTGCATTATATAGGTAATAATGCACGTTATATTGCTAATAATACAAGTAATAAGTATAATTATTACAGCTCTAGCGATAATAACTGCATTATATGGGTAATAATGCATGTTGTATTGATAATATCGGGAGTAATAAGTATAATTATTATAGTGCTAGCGATAATAATAGTAAAATATGGCAAATAGTGCATGTTATATTGATAATAATAAAAGTAATAAGTATATTTATTACAGTTCTATCGATAATAACTGCATAATATGGGTAATAATGCATGTTATATTGATAATAATATAAGTAATAAGTATAATTATTACAGTTCTAGTGATAATAACTCCATTATATAGGTAATAATGCATGTTATATTGATAATATTGGGAGTAATAAGTATATTTATTATAGTTCTAGAGATAATAACTGCACTACATGGGTAATAATGCACGTTATATTGCTAATAATATAAGTAATAAGTATAATTATTACAGTTCTAGCGATAATAATTGCATTATATGCGTAATAAGGCATGTTATATTGATAATATCGGGAGTAATAAGTATAATTATTATAGTTCTAGCGATAATAATAGTAAAATATGGCTAATAGTGCCTGTTATATTGATAATAATATAACTAATTAGTATAATTATTACAGTTCTAGCGATAATAATTGCATTATATGCGTAATAAGGCATGTTATATTGATAATATCGGGAGTAATAAGTATAATTATTATAGTTCTAGCGATAATAATAGTATAATATGGCTAATAGTGCCTGTTATATTGATAATAATAAAAGTTATAAGTATATTTATTACAGTTCTATCGATAATAACTGCATAATATGGGTAATAATGCATGTTATATTGATGATAATAAAAGTAATACGTATATTTATTATAGTTCTATCGATAATAACTGCATAATATGGGTAATAATGCATGTTATATTGATGATAATAAAAGTAATACGTATATTTATAACAGTTCTAGCGATAATAACTCCATTATATGGGTAATAATGCATGCTATATTGATAATAATATAAGTAATAAGTATAATTATTACAGTTCTAGCGATAATAACTGCATTATATGGGTAATAATGCACGTTATATTGCTAATAATATAAGTAATAAGTGCAATTATTACAGTTCTAGCGATAATAATTGCATTATATGCGTAATAAGGCATGTTATATTGATAATATCGGGAGTAATAAGTATAATTATTATAGTTCTAGCGATAATAATAGTAAAATAGAGCTAATAGTGCCTGTTATATTGATAATAATAAAAGTAATAAGTATATTTATTATACTTCTGTCGATAATAACTGCATTATATGGGTAATAATGCATGTTATATTGATAATAATATAAGTAATTAGTATAATTATTACAGTTCTAGCGATCATAACTGCATTATATAGGTAATAATGCACGTTATATTGCTAATAATACAAGTAATAAGTATAATTATTACAGCTCTAGCGATAATAACTGCATTATATGGGTAATAATGCATGTTGTATTGATAATATCGGGAGTAATAAGTATAATTATTATAGTGCTAGCGATAATAATAGTAAAATATGGCAAATAGTGCATGTTATATTGATAATAATAAAAGTAATAAGTATATTTATTACAGTTCTATCGATAATAACTGCATAATATGGGTAATAATGCATGTTATATTGATAATAATATAAGTAATAAGTATAATTATTACAGTTCTAGTGATAATAACTCCATTATATAGGTAATAATGCATGTTATATTGATAATATTGGGAGTAATAAGTATATTTATTATAGTTCTAGAGATAATAACTGCACTACATGGGTAATAATGCACGTTATATTGCTAATAATATAAGTAATAAGTATAATTATTACAGTTCTAGCGATAATAATTGCATTATATGCGTAATAAGGCATGTTATATTGATAATATCGGGAGTAATAAGTATAATTATTATAGTTCTAGCGATAATAATAGTAAAATATGGCTAATAGTGCCTGTTATATTGATAATAATATAACTAATTAGTATAATTATTACAGTTCTAGCGATAATAATTGCATTATATGCGTAATAAGGCATGTTATATTGATAATATCGGGAGTAATAAGTATAATTATTATAGTTCTAGCGATAATAATAGTATAATATGGCTAATAGTGCCTGTTATATTGATAATAATAAAAGTTATAAGTATATTTATTACAGTTCTATCGATAGTAACTGCATAATATGGGTAATAATGCATGTTATATTGATGATAATAAAAGTAATAAGTGCAATTGTTACAGTTCTAGCGATAATAACTGCATAATATGGGTAATAATGCATGTTATATTGATGATAATAAAAGTAATACGTATATTTATAACAGTTCTAGCGATAATAACTCCATTATATGGGTAATAATGCATGCTATATTGATAATAATATAAGTAATAAGTATAATTATTACAGTTCTAGCGATAATAACTGCATTATATGGGTAATAATGCACGTTATATTGCTAATAATATAAGTAATAAGTGTAATTATTACAGTTCTAGCGATAATAATTGCATTATATGCGTAATAAGGCATGTTATATTGATAATATCGGGAGTAATAAGTATAATTATTATAGTTCTAGCGATAATAATAGTAAAATAGAGCTAATAGTGCCTGTTATATTGATAATAATAAAAGTAATAAGTATATTTATTATACTTCTGTCGATAATAACTGCATTATATGGGTAATAATGCATGTTATATTGATAATAATATAAGTAATAAGTATAATTATTACAGTTCTAGCGATAATAACTCCATTATATGGGTAATAATGCATGTTACATTGATAATAATATTAGTAATAAGCATAATTATTACAGTTCTAGAGATAATAACTGCATTATATGGGTAATAATGCATGTTATATTGATAATATTGGGAGTAATAAGTATATTCATTATAGGTCTTGCGATAATAACTGCATAATATGGGTAATAATGCATGTTATATTGATAATAATATAAGTAATAAGTATATTTATTACAGTTCTATCGATAATAACTGCATAATATGGGTAATAATGCATGTTATATTGATGATAATAAAAGTAATACGTATATTTATTATAGTTCTATCGATAATAACTGCATAATATGGGTAATAATGCATGTTATATTGATGATAATAAAAGTAATACGTATATTTATAACAGTTCTAGCGATAATAACTCCATTATATGGGTAATAATGCATGCTATATTGATAATAATATAAGTAATTAGTATAATTATTACAGTTCTAGCGATAATAACTGCATTATATAGGTAATAATGCACGTTATATTGCTAATAATATAAGTAATAAGTATAATTATTACAGTTCTAGCGATAATAATTGCATTACATGCGTAATAAGGCATGTTATATTGATAATATCGGGAGTAATAAGTATAATTATTATAGTCCTAGCGATAATAATAGTAAAATATGGCTAATAGTGCCTGTTATATTGATAATAATAAAAGTTATAAGTATATTTATTACAGTTCTATCGATAATAACTGCATAATATGGGTAATAAAGCATGTTATATTGATGATAATAAAAGTAATACGTATATTTATTATAGTTCTATCGATAATAACTGCATAATATGGGTAATAATGCATGTTATATTGATAATAATAAAAGTAATACGCATATTTATTACAGTTCTAGCGATAATAACTCCATTATATGGGTAATAATGCATGTTATATTGATAATAATATAAGTAATAAGTATAATTATTACAGTTCTAGCGATAATAACTGCATTATATAGGTAATAATGCACGTTATATTGCTAATAATATAAGTAATAAGTATAATTATTACAGTTCTAGCGATAATAATTGCATTATATGCGTAATAAGGCATGTTATATTGATAATATCGGGAGTAATAAGTATAATTATTACAGTTCTAGAGACAATAACTGCGTTATATGGGTAATAATGCACGTTATACTGCTAATAATATAAGTAGTAAGTATAATTATTGCAGTTCTAGCGATGATAACTGCATTATATGGGTAATAATGCATGTTATATTGATAATATTGGGAGTAATAAGTATATTTATTATAGTTCTAGCGATAATAACTGCATTATATGGGTAATAATGCACGTTATATTGCTAATAATATAAGTAATAAGTATAATTATTACAGTTCTAGCGATAATAATTGCATTATATGAGTAATAAGGCATGTTATACTGATAATATCGGGAGTAATAAGTATAATTATTATAGTTCTAGCGATAATAATATTAAAATATAGCTAATAGTGCCTGTTATATTGATAATAATAAAAGTAATAAGTATATTTATTATACTTCTGTCGATAATAACTGCATTATATGGGTAGTAATGCATGTTATATTGATAATAATATAAGTAATAAGTATAATTATTACAGTTCTAGCGATAATAACTCCATTATATGGGTAATAATGCATGCTACATTGATAATAATATTAGTAATAAGTATAATTATTACAGTTCTAGAGTTAATAACTGCATTATATGGGTAATAATGCATGTTATATTGATAATATTGGGAGTAATAAGTATATTCATTATTGTTCTTGCGATAATAACTGCATAATATGGGTAATAATGCATGTTATATTGATAATAATATAAGTAATAAGTGTAATTATTACAGTTCTAGCGATAATAATTGCATTATATGCGTAATAAGGCATGTTATATTGATAATATCGGGAGTAATAAGTATAATTATTATAGTTCTAGCGATAATAATAGTAAAATATAGCTAATAGTGCCTGTTATATTGATAATAATAAAAGTAATAAGTATATTTATTATACTTCTGTCGATAATAACTGCATTATATGGGTAATAATGCATGTTATATTGATAATAATATAAGTAATTAGTATAATTATTACAGTTCTAGCGATCATAACTGCATTATATAGGTAATAATGCACGTTATATTGCTAATAATACAAGTAATAAGTATAATTATTACAGCTCTAGCGATAATAACTGCATTATATGGGTAATAATGCATGTTGTATTGATAATATCGTGAGTAATAAGTATAATTATTATAGTGCTAGCGATAATAATAGTAAAATATGGCAAATAGTGCATGTTATATTGATAATAATAAAAGTAATAAGTATATTTATTACAGTTCTATCGATAATAACTGCATAATATGGGTAATAATGCATGTTATATTGATAATAATATAAGTAATAAGTATAATTATTACGGTTCTAGTGATAATAACTCCATTATATAGGTAATAATGCATGTTATATTGATAATATTGGGAGTAATAAGTATATTTATTATAGTTCTAGAGATAATAACTGCACTACATGGGTAATAATGCACGTTATATTGCTAATAATATAAGTAATAAGTATAATTATTACAGTTCTAGCGATAATAATTGCATTATATGCGTAATAAGGCATGTTATATTGATAATATCGGGAGTAATAAGTATAATTATTATAGTCCTAGCGATAATAATAGTAAAATATGGCTAATAGTGCCTGTTATATTGATAATAATAAAAGTTATAAGTATATTTATTACAGTTCTATCGATAATAACTGCATAATATGGGTAATAAAGCATGTTATATTGATGATAATAAAAGTAATACGTATATTTATTATAGTTCTATCGATAATAACTGCATAATATGGGTAATAATGCATGTTATATTGATGATAATAAAAGTAATACGCATATTTATTACAGTTCTAGCGATAATAACTCCATTATATGGGTAATAATGCATGTTATATTGATAATAATATAAGTAATAAGTATAATTATTACAGTTCTAGCGATAATAACTGCATTATATAGGTAATAATGCACGTTATATTGCTAATAATATAAGTAATAAGTATAATTATTACAGTTCTAGCGATAATAATTGCATTATATGCGTAATAAGGCATGTTATATTGATAATATCGGGAGTAATAAGTATAATTATTACAGTTCTAGAGACAATAACTGCGTTATATGGGTAATAATGCACGTTATACTGCTAATAATATAAGTAGTAAGTATAATTATTGCAGTTCTAGCGATGATAACTGCATTATATGGGTAATAATGCATGTTATATTGATAATATTGGGAGTAATAAGTATATTTATTATAGTTCTAGCGATAATAACTGCATTATATGGGTAATAATGCACGTTATATTGCTAATAATATAAGTAATAAGTATAATTATTACAGTTCTAGCGATAATAATTGCATTATATGAGTAATAAGGCATGTTATACTGATAATATCGGGAGTAATAAGTATAATTATTATAGTTCTAGCGATAATAATATTAAAATATAGCTAATAGTGCCTGTTATATTGATAATAATAAAAGTAATAAGTATATTTATTATACTTCTGTCGATAATAACTGCATTATATGGGTAGTAATGCATGTTATATTGATAATAATATAAGTAATAAGTATAATTATTACAGTTCTAGCGATAATAACTCCATTATATGGGTAATAATGCATGCTACATTGATAATAATATTAGTAATAAGTATAATTATTACAGTTCTAGAGTTAATAACTGCATTATATGGGTAATAATGCATGTTATATTGATAATATTGGGAGTAATAAGTATATTCATTATTGTTCTTGCGATAATAACTGCATAATATGGGTAATAATGCATGTTATATTGATAATAATATAAGTAATAAGTATAATTATTACAGCTCTAGCGATAATCACTGCATTATATGAGTAATAATGCATGTTGTATTGATAATATCGGGAGTAATAAGTATAATTATTATAGTGCTAGCGATAATAATAGTAAAATATGGCAAATAGTGCATGTTATATTGATAATAATAAAAGTAATAAGTATATTTATTACAGTTCTATCGATAATAACTGCGTAATATGGGTAATAATGCATGTTATATTGATAATAATATAAGTAATAAGTATAATTATTACAGTTCTAGTGATAATAACTCCATTATATAGGTAATAATGCATGTTATATTGATAATAATATAAGTAATCAGTATAATTATTACAGTTCTAGCGATAATAATTGCATTATATGCGTAATAAGGCATGTTATATTGATAATATCGGGAGTAATAAGTATAATTATTATAGTTCTGGCGATAATAATAGTAAAATATGGCTAATAGTGCCTGTTATATTGATAATGATAAAAGTAATAAGTATATTTATTATACTTCTGTCGATAATAACTGCATTATATGGTTAATAATGCATGTTATATTGATAATAATATAAGTAATTAGTATAATTATTACAGTTCTAGCGATAATAACTCCATTATATGGGTAGTAATGCATGTTATATTGATAATAATATAAGTAATAAGTATAATTATTACAGTTCTAGCGATAATAACTCCATTATATGGGTAATAATGCATGTTACATTGATAATAATATTAGTAATAAGTATAATTATTACAGTTCTAGAGATAACAACTGCATTATATGGGTAATAATGCATGTTATATTGATAATATTGGGAGTAATAAGTATATTCATTATAGTTCTTGCGATAATAACTGCATAATATGGGTAATAATGCATGTTATATTGCTAATAATATAAGTAATAAGTGTAATTATTACAGTTCTAGCGATAATAATTGCATTATATGCGTAATAAGGCATGTTATATTGATAATATCGGGAGTAATAAGTATAATTATTATAGTTCTAGCGATAATAATAGTAAAATATAGCTAATAGTGCCTGTTATATTGATAATAATAAAAGTGATAAGTATATTTATTATACTTCTGTCGATAATAACTGCATTATATGGGTAATAATGCATGTTATATTGATAATAATATAAGTAATTAGTATAATTATTACAGTTCTAGCGATCATAACTGCATTATATAGGTAATAATGCACGTTATATTGCTAATAATACAAGTAATAAGTATAATTATTACAGCTCTAGCGATAATAACTGCATTATATGGGTAATAATGCATGTTGTATTGATAATATCGGGAGTAATAAGTATAATTATTATAGTGCTAGCGATAATAATAGTAAAATATGGCAAATAGTGCATGTTATATTGATAATAATAAAAGTAATAAGTATATTTATTACAGTTCTATCGATAATAACTGCATAATATGGGTAATAATGCATGTTATATTGATAATAATATAAGTAATAAGTATAATTATTACAGTTCTAGTGATAATAACTCCATTATATAGGTAATAATGCATGTTATATTGATAATATTGGGAGTAATAAGTATATTTATTATAGTTCTAGAGATAATAACTGCACTACATGGGTAATAATGCACGTTATATTGCTAATAATATAAGTAATAAGTATAATTATTACAGTTCTAGCGATAATAATTGCATTATATGCGTAATAAGGCATGTTATATTGATAATATCGGGAGTAATAAGTATAATTATTATAGTTCTAGCGATAATAATAGTAAAATATGGCTAATAGTGCCTGTTATATTGATAATAATAAAAGTAATATGTATATTTATTATACTTCTGTCGATAATAACTGCATTATATGGGTAATAATGCATGTTATATTGATAATAATATAACTAATTAGTATAATTATTACAGTTCTAGCGATAATAATTGCATTATATGCGTAATAAGGCATGTTATATTGATAATATCGGGAGTAATAAGTATAATTATTATAGTTCTAGCGATAATAATAGTATAATATGGCTAATAGTGCCTGTTATATTGATAATAATAAAAGTTATAAGTATATTTATTACAGTTCTATCGATAATAACTGCATAATATGGGTAATAATGCATGTTATATTGATGATAATAAAAGTAATACGTATATTTATTATAGTTCTATCGATAATAACTGCATAATATGGGTAATAATGCATGTTATATTGATGATAATAAAAGTAATACGTATATTTATAA
Organism: Megachile leachella; assembly: GCA_963576845.1. Classification (NCBI taxonomy): domain Eukaryota; kingdom Metazoa; phylum Arthropoda; class Insecta; order Hymenoptera; family Megachilidae; genus Megachile; species Megachile leachella. The sequence goes on along the minus strand of CAUYWW010000148.1, from coordinate 210,122 downwards.
CAGTTCTAGCGATAATAACTCCATTATATGGGTAATAATGCATGCTATATTGATAATAATATAAGTAATATGTATAATTATTACAGTTCTAGCGATAATAACTGCATTATATGGGTAATAATGCACGTTATATTGCTAATAATATAAGTAATAAGTGTAATTATTACAGTTCTAGCGATAATAATTGCATTATATGCGTAATAAGGCATGTTATATTGATAATATCGGGAGTAATAAGTATAATTATTATAGTTCTAGCGATAATAATAGTAAAATAGAGCTAATAGTGCCTGTTATATTGATAATAATAAAAGTAATAAGTATATTTATTATACTTCTGTCGATAATAACTGCATTATATGGGTAATAATGCATGTTATATTGATAATAATATAAGTAATAAGTATAATTATTACAGTTCTAGCGATAATAACTCCATTATATGGGTAATAATGCATGTTACATTGATAATAATATTAGTAATAAGCATAATTATTACAGTTCTAGAGATAATAACTGCATTATATGGGTAATAATGCATGTTATATTGATAATATTGGGAGTAATAAGTATATTCATTATAGGTCTTGCGATAATAACTGCATAATATGGGTAATAATGCATGTTATATTGATAATAATATAAGTAATAAGTATAATTATTACAGCTCTAGCGATAATAACTGCATTATATGGGTAATAATGCATGTTATATTGATAATAATATAAGTAATTAGTATAATTATTACAGTTCTAGCGATAATAACTCCATTATGTGGGTAATAATGCATGTTATATTGATAACAATGTAAGTAATAAGTATAATTATTACAGTTCTAGCGATAATAACTCCATTATGTGGGTAATAATGCATGTTATATTGATAATAATATAAGTAAGAAGTATAATTATTACAGTTCTAGCGATAATAACTGCATTATATGGGTAATAATGCACGTTATATTGCTAATAATATAAGTAATAAGTATAATTATTACATTTCCAGCGATAATAACTGCATTATATGCGTAATAATGCATGTTATATTGATAATATTGGAAGTAATAAGTATATTTATTACAGTTCTAGCGATAATAACTGCATCATATGGGTAATAATGCACGTTATATTGCTAATAATATAAGTAATAAGTATAATTATTACAGTTCTAGCGATAATAACTGCATTATATGAGTAATAATGCACGTTGTATTGATAATATCGGGAGTAATAAGTATAATTATTATAGTTCTAGCGATAATAATAGTAAAATATGGCAAATAGTGCATGTTATATTGATAATAATAAAAGTAATAAGTATATTTATTACAGTTCTATCGATAATAACTGCATAATATGGGTAATAATGCATGTTATATTGACAATAATATAAGTAATAAGTATAATTATTACAGTTCTAGAGATAATAACTGCACTACATGGGTAATAATGCACGTTATATTGCTAATAATATAAGTAATAAGTATAATTATTACAGTTCTAGCGATAATAACTGCATTATGTGGGTAATAATGCATGTTATATTGATAATATTGAGAGTAATAAGTATATTTATTATAGTTCTAGCGATAATAACTGCATAATATGGGTAATAATGCATGTTATATTGATAATAATATAAGTAATAAGTATAATTATTACAGTTCTAGCGATAATAACTGCATTATATGGGTAATAATGCATGTTATATTGATAATATCGGGAGTAATAAGTATAATTATTATAGTTCTAGCGATAATAATAGTAAAATATGGCTATTAGTGCTTGTTATATTGATAATAATAATCGTTATCACTATATTTATTACAGTTCTATCGATAATAACTCCATTATATGGGTAATAATGCATGTTATATTGATAATAATATAAGTAATAAGTATAATTATTACAGTTCTAGCGATAATAACTGCATAATATGGGTAATAATGCACGTTATATTGCTAATAATATAAGTAATGAGTATAATTATTACAGTTCTAGCGGTAATAACTGCATTATATGGGTAAAAATGCATGTTATATTGATAACATCGGGAGTAATAAGTATAATTATTATAGTTCTAGCGATAATAATAGTAAAATATGGCTAATAGTGCATGTTATATTGATAACAGTAAAAGTAATAAGTATCTTTATTACAGTTCTATCGATAATAACTGCATAATATGGGTAATAATGCATGTTATATTGATGATAATAAAAGTAATACGTATATTTATTATAGTTCTAGCGATAATAACTGCATAATATGGGTAATAATGCATGTTATATTGATAATAATATAAGTAATAAGTATAATTATTACAGTTCCAGCGATAATAACTGCATTATATGGGTAATAATGCACGTTATATTGCTAATAATATAAGTAATAAGTATAATTATTACAGTTCTAGCGATAATAACTGCATTATATGGGTAATAATGCATGTTATATTGATAATATTGGAAGTAATAAGTATATTTATTACAGTTCTAGCGATAATAACTGCATTATATGGGTAATAATGCATGTTATATTGATAATAATATAAGTAATAAGTATAATTATTACAGTTCTAGCGATAATAACTCCATTATATGGGTAATAATGCATGTTATACTGATAATAATATAAGTAATAAGTATAATTATTACAGTTCTAGAGATAATAACTGCATTATATGGGTAATAATGCACGTTATATTGCTAATAATATAAGTAATAAGTATAATTATTACAGTTCTAGCGATAATAAAATATGGCTAATAGTGCATGTTATATTGATAACAGTAAAAGTAATAAGTATCTTTATTACAGTTCTATCGATAATAATTGCATAATATCTGTAATAATGCATGTTATATTGATGATAATAAAAGTAATACGTATATTTATTATAGTTCTAGCGATAATAACTGCATAATATGGGTAATAATGCATGTTATATTGAGAATAATATAAGTAGTAAGTATAATTATTACAGTTCTGGCTATAATAACTGCATTATATGGGTAATAATGCACGTTATATTGCTAATAGTATATGTGATAAGTATAATTATTACAGTTCTAGCGTTAATAACTCCATTATATGGGTAATAATGCATGTTATATTGATGATAATAGAAGTAATACGTATATTTATTATAGTTCTATCGATGATAACTGCATAATATGGGTAATAATGCATGTTATATTGATAATAATATAAGTAATAAGTATAATTATTACAGTTCCAGCGATAATAACTGCATTATATGGGTAATAATGCACGTTATATTGCTAATAATATAAGTAATAAGTATAATTATTACAGTTCTAGCGATAATAACTGCATTATATACGTAATAAGGCATGTTATATTGATAATATCGGGAGTAATAAGTATAATTATTATAGTTCTAGCGATAATAATAGTAAAATATGGCTATTAGTGCTTGTTATATTGATAATAATAATCGTTATCACTATATTTATTACAGTTCTATCGATAATAACTCCATTATATGGGTAATAATGCATGTTATATTGATAATAATATAAGTAATAAGTATAATTATTACAGTTCTAGCGATAATAACTGCATTATATGGGTAATAATGCATGTTATATTGATAATATCGGGAGTAATAAGTATAATTATTATAGTTCTAGCGATAATAATAGTAAAATATGGCTATTAGTGCTTGTTATATTGATAATAATAATCGTTATCACTATATTTATTACAGTTCTATCGATAATAACTCCATTATATGGGTAATAATGCATGTTATATTGATAATAATATAAGTAATAAGTATAATTATTACAGTTCTAGAGATAATAACTGCATTATATGGGTAATAATGCACGTTATATTGCTAATAATATAAGTAATAAGTATAATTATTACAGTTCTAGCGATAATAACTGCATTATATGGGTAATAATGCATGTTATATTGATAATATTGGAAGTAATAAGTATATTTATTACAGTTCTAGCGATAATAACTGCATTATATGGGTAATAATGCATGTTATATTGATAATAATATAAGTAATAAGTATAATTATTACAGTTCTAGCGATAATAACTCCATTATATGGGTAATAATGCATGTTATACTGATAATAATATAAGTAATAAGTATAATTATTACAGTTCTAGAGATAATAACTGCATTATATGGGTAATAATGCACGTTATATTGCTAATAATATAAGTAATAAGTATAATTATTACAGTTCTAGCGATAATAAAATATGGCTAATAGTGCATGTTATATTGATAACAGTAAAAGTAATAAGTATCTTTATTACAGTTCTATCGATAATAATTGCATAATATCTGTAATAATGCATGTTATATTGATGATAATAAAAGTAATACGTATATTTATTATAGTTCTAGCGATAATAACTGCATAATATGGGTAATAATGCATGTTATATTGAGAATAATATAAGTAGTAAGTATAATTATTACAGTTCTGGCTATAATAACTGCATTATATGGGTAATAATGCACGTTATATTGCTAATAGTATATGTGATAAGTATAATTATTACAGTTCTAGCGTTAATAACTCCATTATATGGGTAATAATGCATGTTATATTGATGATAATAGAAGTAATACGTATATTTATTATAGTTCTATCGATGATAACTGCATAATATGGGTAATAATGCATGTTATATTGATAATAATATAAGTAATAAGTATAATTATTACAGTTCCAGCGATAATAACTGCATTATATGGGTAATAATGCACGTTATATTGCTAATAATATAAGTAATAAGTATAATTATTACAGTTCTAGCGATAATAACTGCATTATATACGTAATAAGGCATGTTATATTGATAATATCGGGAGTAATAAGTATAATTATTATAGTTCTAGCGATAATAATAGTAAAATATGGCTATTAGTGCTTGTTATATTGATAATAATAATCGTTATCACTATATTTATTACAGTTCTATCGATAATAACTCCATTATATGGGTAATAATGCATGTTATATTGATAATAATATAAGTAATAAGTATAATTATTACAGTTCTAGAGATAATAACTGCATTATATGGGTAATAATGCACGTTATATTGCTAATAATATAAGTAATAAGTATAATTATTACAGTTCTAGCGATAATAACTGCATTATATGGGTAATAATGCATGTTATATTGATAATATTGGAAGTAATAAGTATATTTATTACAGTTCTAGCGATAATAACTGCATTATATGGGTAATAATGCATGTTATATTGATAATAATATAAGTAATAAGTATAATTATTACAGTTCTAGCGATAATAACTCCATTATATGGGTAATAATGCATGTTATACTGATAATAATATAAGTAATAAGTATAATTATTACAGTTCTAGCGATAATAACTCCATTATATGGGTAATAATGCATGTTATATTGATAATATCGGGAGTAATAAGTATAATTATTATAGTTCTAGCGATAATAATAGTAAAATATGGCTATTAGTGCTTGTTATATTGATAATAATAATCGTTATCACTATATTTATTACAGTTCTATCGATAATAACTCCATTATATGGGTAATAATGCATGTTATATTGATAATAATATAAGTAATAAGTACAATTATTACAGTTCTAGCGATAATAACTGCATAATATGGGTAATAATGCACGTTATATTGCTAATAATATAAGTAATAAGTATAATTATTACAGTTCTAGCGATAATAACTCCATTATATGGGTAATAATGCATGTTATACTGATAATAATATAAGTAATAAGTATAATTATTACAGTTCTAGAGATAATAACTGCATTATATGGGTAATAATGCACGTTATATTGCTAATAATATAAGTAATAAGTATAATTATTACAGTTCTAGCGATAATAACAGCATTATATGGGTAATAATGCATGTTATACTGATAATAATATAAGTAATAAGTATAATTATTACAGTTCTAGAGATAATAACTGCATTATATGGGTAATAATGCACGTTATATTGCTAATAATATAAGTAATAAGTATAATTATTACAGTTCTAGAGATAATAACTGCACTACATGGGTAATAATGCACGTTATATTGCTAATAATATAAGTAATAAGTATAATTATTACAGTTCTAGCGATAATAATAGTAAAATATGGCTAATAGTGCCTGTTATATTGATAATAATAAAAGTAATAAGTATATTTATTATACTTCTGTCGATAATAACTGCATTATATGGGTAATAATGCATGTTATATTGATAATAATATAAGTAATAAGTATAATTATTACAGTTCTAGCGATAATAACTGCATTATATGGGTAATAATGCATGTTATATTGATAATATCGGGAGTAATAAGCATAATTATTATAGTTCTAGCGATAATAATAGTAAAATATGGCTATTAGTGCTTGTTATATTGATAATAATAATCGTTATCACTATATTTATTACAGTTCTATCGATAATAACTCCATTATATGGGTAATAATGCATGTTATATTGATAATAATATAAGTAATAAGTATAATTATTACAGTTCTAGCGATAATAACTGCATAATATGGGTAATAATGCACGTTATATTGCTAATAATATAAGTAATAAGTATAATTATTACAGTTCTAGCGATAATAACTCCATTATATGGGTAATAATGCATGTTATACTGATAATAATATAAGTAATAAGTATAATTATTACAGTTCTAGAGATAATAACTGCATTATATGCGTAATAATGCACGTTATATTGCTAATAATATAAGTAATAAGTATAATTATTACAGTTCTAGCGATAATAACAGCATTATATGGGTAATAATGCATGTTATACTGATAATAATATAAGTAATAAGTATAATTATTACAGTTCTAGAGATAATAACTGCATTATATGGGTAATAATGCACGTTATATTGCTAATAATATAAGTAATAAGTATAATTATTACAGTTCTAGAGATAGTAACTGCACTACATGGGTAATAATGCACGTTATATTGCTAATAATATAAGTAATAAGTATAATTATTACAGTTCTAGCGATAATAACTGCATTATGTGGGTAATAATGCATGTTATATTGATAATATTGGGAGTCATAAGTATATTTATTATAGTTCTAGCGATAATAACTGCATAATATGGGTAATAATGCATGTTATATTGATAATAATATAAGTAATAAGTATAATTATTACAGTTCTAGCGATAATAACTGCATTTTATGGGTAATAATGCATGTTATATTGATAATATCGGGAGTAATAAGTATAATTATTATAGTTCTAGCGATAATAATAGTAAAATATGGCTATTAGTGCTTGTTATATTGATAATAATAATCGTTATCACTATATTTATTACAGTTCTATCGATAATAACTCCATTATATGGGTAATATTGCATGTTATATTGATAATAATATAAGTAATAAGTATAATTATTACAGTTCTAGCCATAATAACTGCATAATATGGGTAATAATGCACGTTATATTGCTAATAATATAAGTAATGAGTATAATTATTACAGTTCTAGCGGTAATAACTGCATTATATGGGTAAAAATGCATGTTATATTGATAATATCGGGAGTAATAAGTATAATTATTATAGTTCTAGCGATAATAATAGTAAAATATGGCTAATAGTGCATGTTATATTGATAACAGAAAAAGTAATAAGTATCTTTATTACAGTTCTATCGATAATAACTGCATAATATGGGTAATAATGCATGTTATATTAATGATAATAAAAGTAATACGTATATTTATTATAGTTCTAGCGATAATAACTGCATAATATGGGTAATAATGCATGTTATATTGAGAATAATATAAGTAGTAAGTATAATTATTACAGTTCTGGCTATAATAACTGCATTATATGGGTAATAATGCACGTTATATTGCTAATAGTATATGTGATAAGTATAATTATTACAGTTCTAGCGATAATAACTCCATTATATGGGTAATAATGCATGTTATATTGATGATAATAGAAGTAATACGTATATTTATTATAGTTCTATCGATGATAACTGCATAATATGGGTAATAATGCATGTTATATTGATAATAATATAAGTAATAAGTATAATTATTACAGTTCTAGCGATAATAACTGCATAATATGGGTGATAATGCACGTTATATTGTTAATAATATAAGTAATGAGTATAATTATTACAGTTCTAGCGATAATAACTGCATTATATGGGTAATTATGCATGTTATATTGATAATATTGGGAGTAATAAGTATATTTATTATAGTTCTAGCGATAATAACTGCATAATATGGGTAATAATGCATGTTATACTGATAATAATATAAGTAATAAGTATAATTATTACAGTTCTAGAGATAATAACTGCATTATATGGATAATAATGCACGTTATATTGCTAATAATATAAGTAATAAGTATAATTATTACAGTTCTAGCGATAATAACTGCATTATATACGTAATAAGGCATGTTATATTGATAATATCGGGAGTAATAAGTATAATTATTACAGTTCTAGCGATAATAATAGTAAAATATGGCTAATAGTGCCTGTTATATTGATAATAATAAAAGTAATAAGTATATTTATTATACATCTGTCGATAATAACTGCATTATATGGGTAATAATGCATGTTATATTGATAATAATATAAGTAATAAGTATAATTATTACAGTTCCAGCGATAATAACTCCATTGTATGGGTAATAATGCATGTTATATTGATAATAATATTAGTAATGAGTATAATTATTACAGTTCTAGAGATAATAACTGCATTATATGGGTAATAATGCACGTTATATTGCTAATAATACAAGTAATAAGTATAATTATTACAGTTCTAGCGATAATAACTGCATTATATTGGTAATTATGCATGTTATATTGATAATATTGGGAGTAATAAGTATATTTATTATAGTTCTAGCGATAATAACTGCATAATATGGGTAATAATGCATGTTATATTGATAATAATATAAGTAATAAGTATAATTATTACAGTTCCAGCGATAATAACTGCATTATATGGGTAATAATGCACGTTATATTGCTAATAATATAAGTGATAAGTATAATTATTACAGTTCTAGCGATAATAACTGTATTATATGGGTAATAATGCATGTTATATTGATAATAATATAAGTAATAAGTATGATTATTACAGTTCTAGCGATAATAACTCCATTATATGGGTAATAATGCATGTTATATTGATAATAATATAAGTAATAAGTATAATTATTACAGTTCTAGCGATAATAATTGCATTATATGCGTAATAAGGCATGTTATATTGATAATATCGGGAGAAATAAATATAATTATTATAGTTCTAGCGATAATAATAGTAAAATATGGCTAATAGTGCATGTTATATTGATAATAGTAAAAGTAATAAGTATTTTTATTTCAGATCTCTCGATAATAACTGCATAATATGGGTAATAATGCATGTTATATTGATGATAATAAAAGTAATACGTATATTTATTACAGTTCTAGCGATAATAACTCCATTATATGGGTAATAATGCATGTTATATTGATAATAATATAAGTAATAAGTATAATTATTACAGTTCTAGCGATAATAACTGCATTATATGGGTAATAATGCACGTTATATTGCTAATAATATAAGTAATAAGTATAATTATTACAGTTCTAGCGATAATAATTGCATTATATGGGTAATAATGCATGTTATACTGATAATAATATAAGTAATAAGTATAATTATTACAGTTCTAGTGATAATAACTGCATTATATGGGTAATAATGCATGTTGTATTGATAATATCGGGAGTAATAAGTATATTTATTATAGTTCTAGCGATAATAATAGTAAAATATGGCAAATAGTGCATGCTATATTGATAATAATATAAGTAATAAGTATAATTATTACAGTTCTAGCGATAATAACTGCATTGTGTGGGTAATAATGCATGTTATATTGCTAATAATATAAGTAATAAGTATAATTATTACAGTTCTAGCGATAATAACTGCGTTATATGGGTAATAAGGCATGTTATATTGATAATATCGGGAGTAATAAGTATAATTATTATAGTTCTAGCGATAATAATAGTAAAATATGGCTAACAGTGCATGTTATATTGATAATAGTAAAAGTAATATGTATCTTTATTACAGTTCTATCGATAATAACTGCATAATATGGGTAATAATGCATGTTATATTGATAATAATATAAGTAATAAGTATAATTATTACAGTTCTAGCGATAATAATTGCATTATATGCGTAATAAGGCATGTTATATTGATAATATCGGGAGTAATAAGTATAATTTTAATAGTTCTAGCGATAATAATAGTAAAATATAGCTAATAGTGCCTGTTATATTGATAATAATAAATGTAATAAGTATATTTATTATACTTCTGTCGATAATAACTGCATTATATGGGTAATAATGCATGTTATATTGATAATAATATAAGTAATAAGTATAATTATTACAGTTCTAGCGATAATAACTCCATTGTATGGGTAATAATGCATGTTATATTGATAATAATATTAGTAATGAGTATAATTATTACAGTTCTAGAGATAATAACTGCATTATATGGGTAATAATGCACGTTATATTGCTAATAATACAAGTAATAAGTATAATTATTACAGTTCTAGCGATAATAACTGCATTATATGGGTAATTATGCATGTTATATTGATAATATTGGGAGTAATAAGTATATTTATTATAGTTCTAGCGATAATAACTGCATAATATGGGTAATAATGCATGTTATATTGATAATAATATAAGTAATAAGTATAATTATTACAGTTCTAGCGATAATAATTGCATTATATGCGTAATAAGGCATGTTATATTGATAATATCGGGAGTAATAAGTATAATTTTAATAGTTCTAGCGATAATAATAGTAAAATATAGCTAATAGTGCCTGTTATATTGATAATAATAAATGTAATAAGTATATTTATTATACTTCTGTCGATAATAACTGCATTATATGGGTAATAATGCATGTTATATTGATAATAATATAAGTAATAAGTATAATTATTACAGTTCTAGCGATAATAACTCCATTGTATGGGTAATAATGCATGTTATATTGATAATAATATTAGTAATGAGTATAATTATTACAGTTCTAGAGATAATAACTGCATTATATGGGTAATAATGCACGTTATATTGCTAATAATACAAGTAATAAGTATAATTATTACAGTTCTAGCGATAATAACTGCATTATATGGGTAATTATGCATGTTATATTGATAATATTGGGAGTAATAAGTATATTTATTATAGTTCTAGCTATAATAACTGCATAATATGGGTAATAATGCATGTTATATTGATAATAATATAAGTAATAAGTATAATTATTACAGTTCCAGCGATAATAACTGCATTATATGGGTAATAATGCACGTTATATTGCTAATAATATAAGTGATAAGTATAATTATTACAGTTCTAGAGATAATAACTGCATTATATGGGTAATAATGCACGTTATATTGCTAATAATACAAGTAATAAGTATATTTATTATAGTTCTAGCGATAATAACTGCATAATATGGGTAATAATGCATGTTATATTGATAATAATATAAGTAATAAGTATAATTATTACAGTTCTAGCGATAATAATTGCATTATATGCGTAATAAGGCATGTTATATTGATAATATCGGGAGTAATAAGTATAATTTTAATAGTTCTAGCGATAATAATAGTAAAATATAGCTAATAGTGCCTGTTATATTGATAATAATAAATGTAATAAGTATATTTATTATACTTCTGTCGATAATAACTGCATTATATGGGTAATAATGCATGTTATATTGATAATAATATAAGTAATAAGTATAATTATTACAGTTCTAGCGATAATAACTCCATTGTATGGGTAATAATGCATGTTATATTGATAATAATATTAGTAATGAGTATAATTATTACAGTTCTAGAGATAATAACTGCATTATATGGGTAATAATGCACGTTATATTGCTAATAATACAAGTAATAAGTATAATTATTACAGTTCTAGCGATAATAACTGCATTATATGGGTAATTATGCATGTTATATTGATAATATTGGGAGTAATAAGTATATTTATTATAGTTCTAGCTATAATAACTGCATAATATGGGTAATAATGCATGTTATATTGATAATAATATAAGTAATAAGTATAATTATTACAGTTCCAGCGATAATAACTGCATTATATGGGTAATAATGCACGTTATATTGCTAATAATATAAGTGATAAGTATAATTATTACAGTTCTAGCGATAATAACTGTATTATATGGGTAATAATGCATGTTATATTGATAATAATATAAGTAATAAGTATGATTATTACAGTTCTAGCGATAATAACTCCATTATATGGGTAATAATGCATGTTATATTGATAATAATATAAGTAATAAGTATAATTATTACAGTTCTAGCGATAATAATTGCATTATATGCGTAATAAGGCATGTTATATTGATAATATCGGGAGAAATAAGTATAATTATTATAGTTCTAGCGATAATAATAGTAAAATATGGCTAATAGTGCATGTTATATTGATAATAGTAAAAGTAATAAGTATCTTTATTTCAGATCTCTCGATAATAACTGCATAATATGGGTAATAATGCATGTTATATTGATGATAATAAAAGTAATACGTATATTTATTACAGTTCTAGCGATAATAACTCCATTATATGGGTAATAATGCATGTTATATTGATAATAATATAAGTAATAAGTATAATTATTACAGTTCTAGCGATAATAACTGCATTATATGGGTAATAATGCACGTTATATTGCTAATAATATAAGTAATAAGTATAATTATTACAGTTCTAGCGATAATAATTGCATTATATGCGTAATAAGGCATGTTATATTGATAATATCGGGAGTAAAAAGTATAATTATTATAGTTCTAGCGATAATAATAGTAAAATATAGCTAATAGTGCCTGTTATATTGATAATAATAAATGTAATAAGTATATTTATTATACTTCTGTCGATAATAACTGCATTATATGGGTAATAATGCATGTTATATTGATAATAATATAAGTAATAAGTATAATTATTACAGTTCTAACGATAATAACTCCATTGTATGGGTAATAATGCATGTTATATTGATAATAATATTAGTAATGAGTATAATTATTACAGTTCTAGAGATAATAACTGCATTATATGGGTAATAATGCACGTTATATTGCTAATAATACAAGTAAAAAGTATAATTATTACAGTTCTAGCGATAATAACTGCATTATATGGGTAATTATGCATGTTATATTGATAATATTGGGAGTAATAAGTATATTTATTATAGTTCTAGCGATAATAACTGCATAATATGGGTAATAATGCATGTTATATTGATAATAATATAAGTAATAAGTATAATTATTACAGTTCCAGCGATAATAACTCCATTATATGGGTAATAATGCATGTTATACTGATAATAATATAAGTAATAAGTATAATTATTACAGTTCTAGAGATAATAACTGCATTATATGGGTAATAATGCACGTTATATTGCTAATAATATAAGTAATAAGTATAATTATTACAGTTCTAGCGATAATAACTGCATTATATGGGTAATAATGCATGTTATACTGATAATAATATAAGTAATAAGTATAATTATTACAGTTCTAGCGATAATAACTGCATTATATGGGTAATAATGCATGTTGTATTGATAATATCGGGAGTAATAAGTATATTTATTATAGTTCTAGCGATAATAATAGTAAAATATGGCAAATAGTGCATGCTATATTGATAATAATATAAGTAATAAGTATAATTATTACAGTTCTAGCGATAATAACTGCATTGTGTGGGTAATAATGCATGTTATATTGCTAACAATATAAGTAATAAGTATAATTATTACAGTTCTAGCGATAATAACTGCGTTATATGGGTAATAAGGCATGTTATATTGATAATAATATAAGTAATAAGTATAATTATTACAGTTCTAGCGATAATAACTGCATTATATAGGTAATAATGCACGTTATATTGCTAATAATATAAGTAATAAGTATAATTATTACAGTTCTAGCGATAATAACTGCATTATGTGGGTAATAATGCATGTTATATTGATAATATTGGGAGTCATAAGTATATTTATTATAGTTCTAGCGATAATAACTGCATAATATGGGTAATAATGCATGTTATATTGATAATAATATAAGTAATAAGTATAATTATTACAGTTCTAGCGATAATAACTGCATTTTATGGGTAATAATGCATGTTATATTGATAATATCGGGAGTAATAAGTATAATTATTATAGTTCTAGCGATAATAATAGTAAAATATGGCTATTAGTGCTTGTTATATTGATAATAATAATCGTTATCACTATATTTATTACAGTTCTATCGATAATAACTCCATTATATGGGTAATATTGCATCTTATATTGATAATAATATAAGTAATAAGTATAATTATTACAGTTCTAGCCATAATAACTGCATAATATGGGTAATAATGCACGTTATATTGCTAATAATATAAGTAATGAGTATAATTATTACAGTTCTAGCGGTAATAACTGCATTATATGGGTAAAAATGCATGTTATATTGATAATATCGGGAGTAATAAGTATAATTATTATAGTTCTAGCGATAATAATAGTAAAATATGGCTAATAGTGCATGTTATATTGATAACAGAAAAAGTAATAAGTATCTTTATTACAGTTCTATCGATAATAACTGCATAATATGGGTAATAATGCATGTTATATTGATGATAATAAAAGTAATACGTATATTTATTATAGTTCTAGCGATAATAACTGCATAATATGGGTAATAATGCATGTTATATTGAGAATAATATAAGTAGTAAGTATAATTATTACAGTTCTGGCTATAATAACTGCATTATATGGGTAATAATGCACGTTATATTGCTAATAGTATATGTGATAAGTATAATTATTACAGTTCTAGCGATAATAACTCCATTATATGGGTAATAATGCATGTTATATTGATGATAATAGAAGTAATACGTATATTTATTATAGTTCTATCGATGATAACTGCATAATATGGGTAATAATGCATGTTATATTGATAATAATATAAGTAATAAGTATAATTATTACAGTTCTAGCGATAATAACTGCATAATATGGGTGATAATGCACGTTATATTGTTAATAATATAAGTAATGAGTATAATTATTACAGTTCTAGCGATAATAACTGCATTATATGGGTAATTATGCATGTTATATTGATAATATTGGGAGTAATAAGTATATTTATTATAGTTCTAGCGATAATAACTGCATAATATGGGTAATAATGCATGTTATACTGATAATAATATAAGTAATAAGTATAATTATTACAGTTCTAGAGATAATAACTGCATTATATGGATAATAATGCACGTTATATTGCTAATAATATAAGTAATAAGTATAATTATTACAGTTCTAGCGATAATAACTGCATTATATACGTAATAAGGCATGTTATATTGATAATATCGGGAGTAATAAGTATAATTATTACAGTTCTAGCGATAATAATAGTAAAATATGGCTAATAGTGCCTGTTATATTGATAATAATAAAAGTAATAAGTATATTTATTATACATCTGTCGATAATAACTGCATTATATGGGTAATAATGCATGTTATATTGATAATAATATAAGTAATAAGTATAATTATTACAGTTCTAGCGATAATAACTCCATTGTATGGGTAATAATGCATGTTATATTGATAATAATATTAGTAATGAGTATAATTATTACAGTTCTAGAGATAATAACTGCATTATATGGGTAATAATGCACGTTATATTGCTAATAATACAAGTAATAAGTATAATTATTACAGTTCTAGCGATAATAACTGCATTATATTGGTAATTATGCATGTTATATTGATAATATTGGGAGTAATAAGTATATTTATTATAGTTCTAGCGATAATAACTGCATAATATGGGTAATAATGCATGTTATATTGATAATAATATAAGTAATAAGTATAATTATTACAGTTCCAGCGATAATAACTGCATTATATGGGTAATAATGCACGTTATATTGCTAATAATATAAGTGATAAGTATAATTATTACAGTTCTAGCGATAATAACTGTATTATATGGGTAATAATGCATGTTATATTGATAATAATATAAGTAATAAGTATGATTATTACAGTTCTAGCGATAATAACTCCATTATATGGGTAATAATGCATGTTATATTGATAATAATATAAGTAATAAGTATAATTATTACAGTTCTAGCGATAATAATTGCATTATATGCGTAATAAGGCATGTTATATTGATAATATCGGGAGAAATAAATATAATTATTATAGTTCTAGCGATAATAATAGTAAAATATGGCTAATAGTGCATGTTATATTGATAATAGTAAAAGTAATAAGTATTTTTATTTCAGATCTCTCGATAATAACTGCATAATATGGGTAATAATGCATGTTATATTGATGATAATAAAAGTAATACGTATATTTATTACAGTTCTAGCGATAATAACTCCATTATATGGGTAATAATGCATGTTATATTGATAATAATATAAGTAATAAGTATAATTATTACAGTTCTAGCGATAATAACTGCATTATATGGGTAATAATGCACGTTATATTGCTAATAATATAAGTAATAAGTATAATTATTACAGTTCTAGCGATAATAATTGCATTATATGGGTAATAACGCATGTTATACTGATAATAATATAAGTAATAAGTATAATTATTACAGTTCTAGCGATAATAACTGCATTATATGGGTAATAATGCATGTTGTATTGATAATATCGGGAGTAATAAGTATATTTATTATAGTTCTAGCGATAATAATAGTAAAATATGGCAAATAGTGCATGCTATATTGATAATAATATAAGTAATAAGTATAATTATTACAGTTCTAGCGATAATAACTGCATTGTGTGGGTAATAATGCATGTTATATTGCTAATAATATAAGTAATAAGTATAATTATTACAGTTCTAGCGATAATAACTGCGTTATATGGGTAATAAGGCATGTTATATTGATAATATCGGGAGTAATAAGTATAATTATTATAGTTCTAGCGATAATAATAGTAAAATATGGCTAATAGTGCATGTTATATTGATAATAGTAAAAGTAATATGTATCTTTATTACAGTTCTATCGATAATAACTGCATAATATGGGTAATAATGCATGTTATATTGATAATAATATAAGTAATAAGTATAATTATTACAGTTCTAGCGATAATAATTGCATTATATGCGTAATAAGGCATGTTATATTGATAATATCGGGAGTAATAAGTATAATTTTAATAGTTCTAGCGATAATAATAGTAAAATATAGCTAATAGTGCCTGTTATATTGATAATAATAAATGTAATAAGTATATTTATTATACTTCTGTCGATAATAACTGCATTATATGGGTAATAATGCATGTTATATTGATAATAATATAAGTAATAAGTATAATTATTACAGTTCTAGCGATAATAACTCCATTGTATGGGTAATAATGCATGTTATATTGATAATAATATTAGTAATGAGTATAATTATTACAGTTCTAGAGATAATAACTGCATTATATGGGTAATAATGCACGTTATATTGCTAATAATACAAGTAATAAGTATAATTATTACAGTTCTAGCGATAATAACTGCATTATATGGGTAATTATGCATGTTATATTGATAATATTGGGAGTAATAAGTATATTTATTATAGTTCTAGCGATAATAACTGCATAATATGGGTAATAATGCATGTTATATTGATAATAATATAAGTAATAAGTATAATTATTACAGTTCCAGCGATAATAACTGCATTATATGGGTAATAATGCACGTTATATTGCTAATAATATAAGTAATAAGTATAATTATTACAGTTCTAGCGATAATAATTGCATTATATGCGTAATAAGGCATGTTATATTGATAATATCGGGAGTAATAAGTATAATTTTAATAGTTCTAGCGATAATAATAGTAAAATATAGCTAATAGTGCCTGTTATATTGATAATAATAAATGTAATAAGTATATTTATTATACTTCTGTCGATAATAACTGCATTATATGGGTAATAATGCATGTTATATTGATAATAATATAAGTAATAAGTATAATTATTACAGTTCTAGCGATAATAACTGCATTATATGGGTAATAATGCACGTTATATTGCTAATAATATAAGTAATAAGTATAATTATTACAGTTCTAGCGATAATAATTGCATTATATGGGTAATAATGCATGTTATACTGATAATAATATAAGTAATAAGTATAATTATTACAGTTCTAGCGATAATAACTGCATTATATGGGTAATAATGCATGTTGTATTGATAATATCGGGAGTAATAAGTATATTTATTATAGTTCTAGCGATAATAATAGTAAAATATGGCAAATAGTGCATGCTATATTGATAATAATATAAGTAATAAGTATAATTATTACAGTTCTAGCGATAATAACTGCATTGTGTGGGTAATAATGCATGTTATATTGCTAATAATATAAGTAATAAGTATAATTATTACAGTTCTAGCGATAATAACTGCGTTATATGGGTAATAAGGCATGTTATATTGATAATATCGGGAGTAATAAGTATAATTATTATAGTTCTAGCGATAATAATAGTAAAATATGGCTAATAGTGCATGTTATATTGATAATAGTAAAAGTAATATGTATCTTTATTACAGTTCTATCGATAATAACTGCATAATATGGGTAATAATGCATGTTATATTGATAATAATATAAGTAATAAGTATAATTATTACAGTTCTAGCGATAATAATTGCATTATATGCGTAATAAGGCATGTTATATTGATAATATCGGGAGTAATAAGTATAATTTTAATAGTTCTAGCGATAATAATAGTAAAATATAGCTAATAGTGCCTGTTATATTGATAATAATAAATGTAATAAGTATATTTATTATACTTCTGTCGATAATAACTGCATTATATGGGTAATAATGCATGTTATATTGATAATAATATAAGTAATAAGTATAATTATTACAGTTCTAGCGATAATAACTCCATTGTATGGGTAATAATGCATGTTATATTGATAATAATATTAGTAATGAGTATAATTATTACAGTTCTAGAGATAATAACTGCATTATATGGGTAATAATGCACGTTATATTGCTAATAATACAAGTAATAAGTATAATTATTACAGTTCTAGCGATAATAACTGCATTATATGGGTAATTATGCATGTTATATTGATAATATTGGGAGTAATAAGTATATTTATTATAGTTCTAGCGATAATAACTGCATAATATGGGTAATAATGCATGTTATATTGATAATAATATAAGTAATAAGTATAATTATTACAGTTCCAGCGATAATAACTGCATTATATGGGTAATAATGCACGTTATATTGCTAATAATATAAGTGATAAGTATAATTATTACAGTTCTAGCGATAATAACTGTATTATATGGGTAATAATGCATGTTATATTGATAATAATATAAGTAATAAGTATGATTATTACAGTTCTAGCGATAATAACTCCATTATATGGGTAATAATGCATGTTATATTGATAATAATATAAGTAATAAGTATAATTATTACAGTTCTAGCGATAATAATTGCATTATATGCGTAATAAGGCATGTTATATTGATAATATCGGGAGAAATGAGTATAATTATTATAGTTCTAGCGATAATAATAGTAAAATATGGCTAATAGTGCATGTTATATTGATAATAGTAAAAGTAATAAGTATCTTTATTTCAGATCTCTCGATAATAACTGCATAATATGGGTAATAATGCATGTTATATTGATGATAATAAAAGTAATACGTATATTTATTACAGTTCTAGCGATAATAACTCCATTATATGGGTAATAATGCATGTTATATTGATAATAATATAAGTAATAAGTATAATTATTACAGTTCTAGCGATAATAACTGCATTATATGGGTAATAATGCACGTTATATTGCTAATAATATAAGTAATAAGTATAATTATTACAGTTCTAGCGATAATAATTGCATTATATGCGTAATAAGGCATGTTATATTGATAATATCGGGAGTAATAAGTATAATTATTATAGTTCTAGCGATAATAATAGTAAAATATAGCTAATAGTGCCTGTTATATTGATAATAATAAATGTAATAAGTATATTTATTATACTTCTGTCGATAATAACTGCATTATATGGGTAATAATGCATGTTATATTGATAATAATATAAGTAATAAGTATAATTATTACAGTTCTAGCGATAATAACTCCATTGTATGGGTAATAATGCATGTTATATTGATAATAATATTAGTAATGAGTATAATTATTACAGTTCTAGAGATAATAACTGCATTATATGGGTAATAATGCACGTTATATTGCTAATAATACAAGTAAAAAGTATAATTATTACAGTTCTAGCGATAATAACTGCATTATATGGGTAATTATGCATGTTATATTGATAATATTGGGAGTAATAAGTATATTTATTATAGTTCTAGCGATAATAACTGCATAATATGGGTAATAATGCATGTTATATTGATAATAATATAAGTAATAAGTATAATTATTACAGTTCCAGCGATATAAACTGCATTATATGGGTAATAATGCACGTTATATTGCTAATAATATAAGTGATAAGTATAATTATTACAGTTCTAGCGATAATAACTGCATTATATGGGTAATAATGCATGTTATATTGATAATAATATAAGTAATAAGTATAATTATTACAGTTCTAGCGATAATAACTCCATTATGTGGGTAATAATGCATGTTATATTGATAATAATATAAGTAATAAGTATAATTATTACAGTTCTAGCTATAATAACTCCATTATATGGGTAATAATGCATGTCGCATTGATAATAATATTAGTAATAAGTATAATTATTACAGTTCTAGAGATAATAACTGCATTATATGGGTAATAATGCATGTTATATTGATAATATTGGGAGTAATAAGTATATTCATTATAGTTCTTGCGATAATAACTCCATTATATGGGTAATAATGCATGCTATATTGATAATAATATAAGTTATAAGTATAATTATTACAGTTCTAGCGATAATAACTGCATTATATAGGAAATAATGCACGTTATATTGCTAATAATATAAGTAATCAGTATAATTATTACAGTTCTAGCGATAATAATTGCATTATATGCGTAATAAGGCATGTTATATTGATAATATCAGGAGTAATAAGTATAATTATTATAGTTCTAGCGATAATAATAGTAAAATATGGCTAATAGTGCCTGTTATATTGATAATAATAAAAGTAATAAGTATATTTATTATACTTCTGTCGATAATAACTGCATTATATGGGTAATAATGCATGTTATATTGATAATTATATAAGTAATTAGTATAATTATTACAGTTGTAGCGATAATAACTCCATTATATGGGTAATAATGCATGTTATATTGATAATAATATAAGTAATGAGTATAATTATTACAGTTCTAGAGATAATAACTGCGTTATATGGGTAATAATGCACGTTATACTGCAAATAATATAAGTAGTAAGTATAATTATTACAGTTCTAGCGATGATAACTGCATTATATGGGTAATAATGCATGTTATATTGATAATATTGGGAGTAATAAGTATAATTATTACAGTTCTAGCGATAATAACTGCATTATATGGGTAATAATGCACGTTATATTGCTAATAATATAAGTAATAAGTATAATTATTACAGTTCTAGCGATAATAATTGCATTATATGCGTAATAAGGCATGTTATATTGATAATATCGGGAGTAATAAGTATAATTATTATGGTTCTAGCGATAATAATAGTAAAATATAGCTAATAGTGCCTGTTATATTGATAATAATAAAAGTAATAAGTATATTTATTATACTTCTGTCGATAATAACTGCATTATATGGGTAATAATGCATGTTATATTGATAACAATATAAGTAATAAGTATAATTATAACAGTTCTAGCGATAATAACTCCATTATATGGGTAATAATGCATGTTACATTGATAATAATATTAGTAATAAGTATAATTATTACAGTTCTAGAGATAATAACTGCATTATATGGGTAATAATGCATGTTATATTGATAATATTGGGAGTAATAAGTATATTCATTATAGTTCTTGCGATAATAACTCCATTATATGGGTAATAATGCATGCTATATTGATAATAATATAAGTAATAAGTATAATTATTACAGTTCTAGCGATAATAATTGCATTATATGGGTAATAATGCATGTTATACTGATAATAATATAAGTAATAAGTATAATTATTACAGTTCTAGCGATAATAACTGCATTATATGGGTAATAATGCATGTTGTATTGATAATATCGGGAGTAATAAGTATATTTATTATAGTTCTAGCGATAATAATAGTAAAATATGGCAAATAGTGCATGCTATATTGATAATAATATAAGTAATAAGTATAATTATTACAGTTCTAGCGATAATAACTGCATTGTGTGGGTAATAATGCATGTTATATTGCTAATAATATAAGTAATAAGTATAATTATTACAGTTCTAGCGATAATAACTGCGTTATATGGGTAATAAGGCATGTTATATTGATAATATCGGGAGTAATAAGTATAATTATTATAGTTCTAGCGATAATAATAGTAAAATATGGCTAATAGTGCATGTTATATTGATAATAGTAAAAGTAATATGTATCTTTATTACAGTTCTATCGATAATAACTGCATAATATGGGTAATAATGCATGTTATATTGATAATAATATAAGTAATAAGTATAATTATTACAGTTCTAGCGATAATAATTGCATTATATGCGTAATAAGGCATGTTATATTGATAATATCGGGAGTAATAAGTATAATTTTAATAGTTCTAGCGATAATAATAGTAAAATATAGCTAATAGTGCCTGTTATATTGATAATAATAAATGTAATAAGTATATTTATTATACTTCTGTCGATAATAACTGCATTATATGGGTAATAATGCATGTTATATTGATAATAATATAAGTAATAAGTATAATTATTACAGTTCTAGCGATAATAACTCCATTGTATGGGTAATAATGCATGTTATATTGATAATAATATTAGTAATGAGTATAATTATTACAGTTCTAGAGATAATAACTGCATTATATGGGTAATAATGCACGTTATATTGCTAATAATACAAGTAATAAGTATAATTATTACAGTTCTAGCGATAATAACTGCATTATATGGGTAATTATGCATGTTATATTGATAATATTGGGAGTAATAAGTATATTTATTATAGTTCTAGCGATAATAACTGCATAATATGGGTAATAATGCATGTTATATTGATAATAATATAAGTAATAAGTATAATTATTACAGTTCCAGCGATAATAACTGCATTATATGGGTAATAATGCACGTTATATTGCTAATAATATAAGTGATAAGTATAATTATTACAGTTCTAGCGATAATAACTGTATTATATGGGTAATAATGCATGTTATATTGATAATAATATAAGTAATAAGTATGATTATTACAGTTCTAGCGATAATAACTCCATTATATGGGTAATAATGCATGTTATATTGATAATAATATAAGTAATAAGTATAATTATTACAGTTCTAGCGATAATAATTGCATTATATGCGTAATAAGGCATGTTGTATTGATAATATCGGGAGAAATAAGTATAATTATTATAGTTCTAGCGATAATAATAGTAAAATATGGCTAATAGTGCATGTTATATTGATAATAGTAAAAGTAATAAGTATCTTTATTTCAGATCTCTCGATAATAACTGCATAATATGGGTAATAATGCATGTTATATTGATGATAATAAAAGTAATACGTATATTTATTACAGTTCTAGCGATAATAACTCCATTATATGGGTAATAATGCATGTTATATTGATAATAATATAAGTAATAAGTATAATTATTACAGTTCTAGCGATAATAACTGCATTATATGGGTAATAATGCACGTTATATTGCTAATAATATAAGTAATAAGTATAATTATTACAGTTCTAGCGATAATAATTGCATTATATGCGTAATAAGGCATGTTATATTGATAATATCGGGAGTAATAAGTATAATTATTATAGTTCTAGCGATAATAATAGTAAAATATAGCTAATAGTGCCTGTTATATTGATAATAATAAATGTAATAAGTATATTTATTATACTTCTGTCGATAATAACTGCATTATATGGGTAATAATGCATGTTATATTGATAATAATATAAGTAACAAGTATAATTATTACAGTTCTAGCGATAATAACTCCATTGTATGGGTAATAATGCATGTTATATTGATAATAATATTAGTAATGAGTATAGTTATTACAGTTCTAGAGATAATAACTGCATTATATGGGTAATAATGCACGTTATATTGCTAATAATACAAGTAAAAAGTATAATTATTACAGTTCTAGCGATAATAACTGCATTATATGGGTAATTATGCATGTTATATTGATAATATTGGGAGTAATAAGTATATTTATTATAGTTCTAGCGATAATAACTGCATAATATGGGTAATAATGCATGTTATATTGATAATAATATAAGTAATAAGTATAATTATTACAGTTCCAGCGATATAAACTGCATTATATGGGTAATAATGCACGTTATATTGCTAATAATATAAGTGATAAGTATAATTATTACAGTTCTAGCGATAATAACTGCATTATATGGGTAATAATGCATGTTATATTGATAATAATATAAGTAATAAGTATAATTATTACAGTTCTAGCGATAATAACTCCATTATGTGGGTAATAATGCATGTTATATTGATAATAATATAAGTAATAAGTATAATTATTACAGTTCTAGCTATAATAACTCCATTATATGGGTAATAATGCATGTCGCATTGATAATAATATTAGTAATAAGTATAATTATTACAGTTCTAGAGATAATAACTGCATTATATGGGTAATAATGCATGTTATATTGATAATATTGGGAGTAATAAGTATATTCATTATAGTTCTTGCGATAATAACTCCATTATATGGGTAATAATGCATGCTATATTGATAATAATATAAGTAATAAGTATAATTATTACAGTTCTAGCGATAATAACTGCATTATATAGGAAATAATGCACGTTATATTGCTAATTATATAAGTAATCAGTATAATTATTACAGTTCTAGCGATAATAATTGCATTATATGCGTAATAAGGCATGTTATATTGATAATATCAGGAGTAATAAGTATAATTATTATAGTTCTAGCGATAATAATAGTAAAATATGGCTAATAGTGCCTGTTATATTGATAATAATAAAAGTAATAAGTATCTTTATTTCAGATCTCTCGATAATAACTGCATAATATGGGTAATAATGCATGTTATATTGATGATAATAAAAGTAATACGTATATTTATTACAGTTCTAGCGATAATAACTCCATTATATGGGTAATAATGCATGTTATATTGATAATAATATAAGTAATAAGTATAATTATTACAGTTCTAGCGATAATAACTGCATTATATGGGTAATAATGCACGTTATATTGCTAATAATATAAGTAATAAGTATAATTATTACAGTTCTAGCGATAATAATTGCATTATATGCGTAATAAGGCATGTTATATTGATAATATCGGGAGTAATAAGTATAATTATTATAGTTCTAGCGATAATAATAGTAAAATATAGCTAATAGTGCCTGTTATATTGATAATAATAAATGTAATAAGTATATTTATTATACTTCTGTCGATAATAACTGCATTATATGGGTAATAATGCATGTTATATTGATAATAATATAAGTAATAAGTATAATTATTACAGTTCTAGCGATAATAACTCCATTGTATGGGTAATAATGCATGTTATATTGATAATAATATTAGTAATGAGTATAATTATTACAGTTCTAGAGATAATAACTGCATTATATGGGTAATAATGCACGTTATATTGCTAATAATACAAGTAAAAAGTATAATTATTACAGTTCTAGCGATAATAACTGCATTATATGGGTAATTATGCATGTTATATTGATAATATTGGGAGTAATAAGTATATTTATTATAGTTCTAGCGATAATAACTGCATAATATGGGTAATAATGCATGTTATATTGATAATAATATAAGTAATAAGTATAATTATTACAGTTCCAGCGATATAAACTGCATTATATGGGTAATAATGCACGTTATATTGCTAATAATATAAGTGATAAGTATAATTATTACAGTTCTAGCGATAATAACTGCATTATATGGGTAATAATGCATGTTATATTGATAATAATATAAGTAATAAGTATAATTATTACAGTTCTAGCGATAATAACTCCATTATGTGGGTAATAATGCATGTTATATTGATAATAATATAAGTAATAAGTATAATTATTACAGTTCTAGCTATAATAACTCCATTATATGGGTAATAATGCATGTCGCATTGATAATAATATTAGTAATAAGTATAATTATTACAGTTCTAGAGATAATAACTGCATTATATGGGTAATAATGCATGTTATATTGATAATATTGGGAGTAATAAGTATATTCATTATAGTTCTTGCGATAATAACTCCATTATATGGGTAATAATGCATGCTATATTGATAATAATATAAGTAATAAGTATAATTATTACAGTTCTAGCGATAATAACTGCATTATATAGGAAATAATGCACGTTATATTGCTAATAATATAAGTAATCAGTATAATTATTACAGTTCTAGCGATAATAATTGCATTATATGCGTAATAAGGCATGTTATATTGATAATATCAGGAGTAATAAGTATAATTATTATAGTTCTAGCGATAATAATAGTAAAATATGGCTAATAGTGCCTGTTATATTGATAATAATAAAAGTAATAAGTATATTTATTATACTTCTGTCGATAATAACTGCATTATATGGGTAATAATGCATGTTATATTGATAATTATATAAGTAATTAGTATAATTATTACAGTTGTAGCGATAATAACTCCATTATATGGGTAATAATGCATGTTATATTGATAATAATATAAGTAATAAGTATAATTATTACAGTTCTGGAGATAATAACTGCGTTATATGGGTAATAATGCACGTTATACGGCAAATAATATAAGTAGTAAGTATAATTATTACAGTTCTAGCGATGATAACTGCATTATATGGGTAATAATGCATGTTATATTGATAATATTGGGAGTAATAAGTATATTTATTATAGTTCTAGCGATAATAACTGCATAATATGGGTAATAATGCATGTTATATTGATAATAATATAAGTAATAAGTATAATTATTACAGTTCTAGCGATAATAACTCCATTATATGGGTAATAATGCATGTTATATTGATAATAATATAAGTAATAAGTATAATTATTACAGTTCTAGCGATAATAACTGCATTATATGGGTAATAATGCACGTTATATTGCTAATAATATAAGTAATAAGTATAATTATTACAGTTCTAGCGATAATAATTGCATTATATGCGTAATAAGGCATGTTATATTGATAATATCGGGAGTAATAAGTATAATTATTATAGTTCTAGCGATAATAATAGTAAAATATAGCTAATAGTGCCTGTTATATTGATAATAATAAAAGTAATAAGTATATTTATTATACTTCTGTCGATAATAACTGCATTATATGGGTAATAATGCATGTTATATTGATAATAATATAAGTAATAAGTATAATTATTACAGTTCTAGCGATAACAACTCCATTATATGGGTAATAATGCATGTTATATTGATAATAATATAAGTAATAAGTATAATTATTACAGTTCTAGAGATAATAACTGCATTATATGGGTAATAATGCACGTTATACTGCTAATAATATAAGTAGTAACTATAATTATTACAGTTCTAGCGATAATAACTGCATTATATGGGTAATAATGCATGTTATATTGATAATATTGGGAGTAATACGTATATTTATTACAGTTCTAGCGATAATAAGTGCACTACATGGGTAACAATGCACGTTATATTGCTAATAATATAAGTAATAAGTATAATTATTACAGTTCTAGCGATAATAATTGCATTATATGCGTAATAAGGCATGTTATATTGATAATATCGGGAGTAATAAGTATAATTATTATAGTTCTAGCGATAATAATAGTAAAATATGGCTAATAGTGCCTGTTATATTGATAATAATATAAGTAATAAGTATAATTATTACAGTTCTAGCGACAATAAGTGCACTACATGGGTAACAATGCACGTTATATTGCTAATAATATAAGTAATAAGTATAATTATTACAGTTCTAGCGATAATAATTGCATTATATGGGTAATAATGCATGTTATATTGATAATATCTGGAGTAATAAGTATAATTATTATAGTTCTAGCGATAATAATAGTAAAATATGGCTAATAGTGCATGTTATATTGATAATAGTAAAAGTAATAAGTATCTTTATTACAGTTCTATCGACAATAACTGCACAATATGGGTAATAATGCATGTTATATTGATGATAATAAAAGTAATACGTATATTTATTATAGTTCTAGCTATAATAACTGCATAATATGGGTAATAATGCATGTTATATTGAGAATAATATAAGTAGTGAGTATAATTATTACAGTTCTGGCTATAATAACTGCATTATATGGGTAATAATGCACGTTATATTGCTAATAGCATATGTAATAAGTATAATTATTACATTTCTAGCGATAATAACTGCATTATATGGGTAATAATGCATGTTATGTTGATGATAATAAAAGTAATACGTATATTTATTATAGTTCTATCGATGATAACTGCATAATATGGGTAATAATGCATGTTATATTGATAATAATATAAGTAATAAGTAAAATTATTACAGTTCTAGGGATAACAACTGCATTATATGGGTAATAATGCACGTTATATTGCTAATAATATAAGTAGAAAGTATAATTATTACAGTTCTAGCGATAATAACTGCATTATATGGGTAATAATGCATGTTATATTGATAATATTGGAAGTAATAAGTATATTTATTACAGTTCTAGCGATAATAACTGCATTATATGGGTAATAATGCACGTTATATTGCTAATAATATAAGTAATAAGTATAATTATTACAGTTCTAGCGATAATAACTCCATTATATGGGCAATAATGCATGTTACATTGATAATATTATTAGTAATAAGTATAATTATTACAGTTCTAGAGATAATAACTGCATTATATGGGTAATAATGCATGTTATATTGATAATATTGGGAGTAATAAGTATATTTATTATAGTTCTATCGATAATAACTGCATAATATGGGTAATAATGCATGTTATATTGATGATAATAAAAGTAATACGTATATTTATTACAGTTCTATCGATAATAACTGCATAATATGGGTAATAATGCATGTTATATTGATGATAATGAAAGTAGTAAGTATATTTATTACAGTTCTAGCGATAATAACTGCATTATATGCGTAATAAGGCATGTTATATTGATAATATCGGGAGTAATAAGTATAATTATTATAGTTCTAGCGATAATAATAGTAAAATATGGCTATTAGTGCATGTTATATTGATAATAATAAAAGTTATAAGTATATTTATTACAGTTCTATCGATAATAACTGCATAATATGGGTAATAATGCATGTTATATTGATGATAATAAAAGTAATACGTATATTTATTACAGTTCTAGCGATAATAACTCCATTATATGGGTAGTAATGCATGTTATATTGATAATAATATAAGTAATAAGTATAATTATTACAGTTCTAGCGATAATAAGTGCACTACATGGGTAACAATGCACGTTATATTGCTAATAATATAAGTAATAAGTATAATTATTACAGTTCTAGCGATAATAATTGCATTATATGGGTAATAATGCATGTTATATTGATAATATCGGGAGTTATAAGTATAATTATTATAGTTCTAGCGATAATAATAGTAAAATATGGCTAATAGTGCATGTTATATTGATAATAGTAAAAGTAATAAGTATCTTTATTACAGTTCTATCGACAATAACTGCACAATATGCGTAATAATGCATGTTATATTGATGATAATAAAAGTAATACGTATATTTATTATAGTTCTAGCTATAATAACTGCATAATATGGGTAATAATGCATGTTATATTGAGAATAATATAAGTAGTGAGTATAATTATTACAGTTCTGGCTATAATAACTGCATTATATGGGTAATAATGCACGTTATATTGCTAATAGCATATGTAATAAGTATAATTATTACAGTTCTAGCGATAATAACTGCATTATATGGATAATAATGCATGTTATGTTGATGATAATAAAAGTAATACGTATATTTATTATAGTTCTATCGATGATAACTGCATAATATGGGTAATAATGCATGTTATATTGATGATAATAAAAGTAATACGTATATTTATGACAGTTCTAGCGATAATAACTCCATTATATGGGTAATAATGCATGTTATATTGATAATAATATAAGTAATAAGTATAATTATTACAGTTCTAGCGATAATAAGTGCATTATATGGGTAATAATGCATGTTATATTGCTAATAATATAAGTAATAAGTATAATTATTACAGTTCTACCGATAATAACTGCATTATATGGGTAATAATGCACGTGATATTGCTAATAATATAAGTAATAAGTATAATTATTACAGTTCTAGCGATAATAACTGCATTATATGGGTAATAATGCACGTTATATTGCTAATAATATAAGTAATAAGTATAATTATTACAGTTCTAGCGATAATAACTGCATTATATGGGTAATAATGCATGTTGTATTGATAATATCGGGAGTAATAAGTATAATTATTATAGTTCTAGGGATAATAATAGTAAAACATGGCAAATAGTGCATGTTATATTTATAATAATAAAAGTAATAAGTATATTTATTACAGTTCTACCGATAATAACTGCATAATATGGGTAATAATGCACGTTATATTGCTAATAATATAAGTAATAAGTATAATTATTACAGTTCTAGCGATAATAACTGCATTATATGGGTAATAATGCACGTTATATTGCTAATAATATCAGTAATAAGTATAATTATTACAGTTCTAGCGATAATAACTGCATTATATGCGTAATAATGCATGTTATATTGATAATATTGGAAGTAATAAGTATATTTATTACAGTTCTAGCGATAATAACTGCATTATATGGGTAATAATGCACGTTATATTGCTAATAATATAAGTAATAAGTATAATTATTACAGTTCTAGCGATAATAATTGCATTATATGCGTAATAAGGCATGTTATATTGATAATATCGGGAGTAATAAGTATAATTATTATAGTTCTAGCGATAATAATAGTAAAATATGGCTAATAGTGCCTGTTATATTGATAATAATAAAAGTAATAAGTATATTTATTATACTTCTGTCGATAATAACTGCATTATATGGGTAATAATGCATGTTATATTGATAATAATATATGTAATTAGTATAATTATTACAGTTCTAGTGATAATAACTGCATTATATGGGTAATAATGCATGTTATATTGATAATATTGGAAGTAATAAGTATATTTATTACAGTTCTAGCGATAATAACTGCATTATATGGATAATAATGCATGTTATGTTGATGATAATAAAAGTAATACGTATATTTATTATAGTTGTATCGATAATAACTGCATAATAGGGGTAATACTGCATGTTATATTGATGATAATAAAAGTAGTAAGTATATTTATTACAGTTCTAGCGATAATAACTCCATTATATGGGTAATAATGCATGTTATATTGATAATAATATAAGTAATAAGTATAATTATTACAGTTCTAGCGATAATAACTGCATTATATGGGTAATAATGCATGTTATATTGCTAATAATATAAGTAATAAGTATAATTATTACAGTTCTAGCGATAATAACTGCATTATATGGGTAATAATGCACGTTATATTGCTAATAATATAAGTAATAAGTATAATTATTACAGTTCTAGCGATAATAACTGCATTATATGGGTAATAATGCATGTTGTATTGATAATATCGGGAGTAATAAGTATAATTATTATAGTTCTAGGGATAATAATAGTAAAACATGGCAAATAGTGCATGTTATATTTATAATAATAAAAGTAATAAGTATATTTATTACAGTTCTACCGATAATAACTGCATAATATGGGTAATAATGCATGTTATATTGATAATAATAAAAGTACTAAGTATATTTATTACAGTTCTATCGATAATAACTGCATAATATGGGTAATAATGCATGTTATATTGATGATAATGAAAGTAGTAAGTATATTTATTACAGTTCTAGGGATAATAACTGCATTATATGGGTAATAATGCATGTTATATTGATAATATGGGGCGTAATAAGTGTAATTATTATAGTTCTAGCGGTAACAATAGTAAAATATAGCTAATAGTGCCTGTTATATTAATAATAATATAAGTAATAAGTATAATTATTACAGTTCTAGAGATAATAACTGCATTATATGGGTAATAATGCACGTTATATTGCTAATAATATAAGTAATAAGTATAATTATTACAGTTCTAGCGATAATAACTGCATTATATGGGTAATAAAGCATGTTATATTGATAATATTGGAAGTAATAAGTATATTTATTACAGTTCTAGCGATAATAACTGCATTATATGGGTAATAATGCACGTTATATTGCTAATAATATAAGTAATAAGTATAATTATTACAGTTCTAGCGATAATAACTGCATTATATGGGTAATAATGCATGTTGTATTGATAATATCGGGAGTAATAAGTATAATTATTATAGTTCTAGGGATAATAATAGTAAAACATGGCAAATAGTGCATGTTATATTTATAATAATAAAAGTAATAAGTATATTTATTACAGTTCTACCGATAATAACTGCATAATATGGGTAATAATGCATGTTATATTGATAATAATAAAAGTACTAAGTATATTTATTATAGTTCTATCGATAATAACTGCATAATATGGGTAATACTGCATGTTATATTGATGATAATAAAAGTAATACGTATATTTATTATAGTTCTATCGATAATAACTGCATAATATGGGTAATAATGCATGTTATATTGATGATAATAAAAGTAATACGTATATTTATTACAGTTCTAGCGATAATAACTCCATTATATGGGTAATAATGCATGTTATATTGATAATAATATAAGTAATAAGTATAATTATTACAGTTCTAGCGATAATAACTGCATTATATAGGTAATAATGCACGTTATATTGCTAATAATATAAGTAATAAGTATAATTATTACAGTTCTAGCGATAATAATTGCATTATATGCGTAATAAGGCATGTTATATTGATAATATCGGGAGTAATAAGTATAATTATTATAGTTCTAGCGATAATAATAGTAAAATATGGCTAATAGTACCTGTTATATTGATAATAATAAAAGTAATAAGTATATTTATTATACTTCTGTCGATAATAACTGCATTATATGGGTAATAATGCATGTTATATTGATAATAATATAAGTAATTAGTATAATTATTACAGTTCTAGCGATAATAACTCCATTATATGGGTAATAATGCATGTTATATTGATAATAATATAAGTAATAAGTATAATTATTACAGTTCTAGAGATAATAACTGCGTTATATGGGTAACAATGCACGTTATACTGCTAATAATATAAGTAGTAAGTATAATTATTACAGTTCTAGCGATGATAACTGCATTATATGGGTAATAATGCATGTTATATTGATAATATTGGGAGTAATAAGTATATTTATTATAGTTCTAGCGATAATAACTGCATAATATGGGTAATAATGCACGTTATATTGCTAATAATATAAGTAATGAGTATAATTATTACAGTTCTATCGATAATAACTGCATAATATGGGTAATAATGCATGTTATATTGATGATAATAAAAGTAATACGTATATTTATTATAGTTCTATCGATAATAACTGCATAATATGGGTAATAATGCATGTTATATTGATGATAATAAAAGTAATACGTATATTTTTTACAGTTCTAGCGATAATAACTCCATTATATGGGTAATAATGCATGTTATATTGATAATAATATAAGTAATAAGTATAATTATTACAGTTCAAGCGATAATAACTGCATTATATAGGTAACAATGCACGTTATATTGCTAATAATATAAGTAATAAGTATAATTATTACAGTTCTAGCGATAATAACTGCATTATATGGGTAATAATGCATGTTATATTGATAATATTGGAAGTAATAAGTATATTTATTACAGTTCTAGCGATAATAACTGCATTATATGGGTAATAATGCACGTTATATTGCTAATAATATAAGTAATAAGTATAATTATTACAGTTCTAGCGATAATAACTGCATTATATGGGTAATAATGCATGTTGTATTGATAATATCGGGAGTAATAAGTATAATTATTATAGTTCTAGGGATAATAATAGTAAAACATGGCAAATAGTGCATGTTATATTTATAATAATAAAAGTAATAAGTATATTTATTACAGTTCTACCGATAATAACTGCATAATATGGGTAATAATGCACGTTATATTGATAATTATAAAAGTACTAAGTATATTTATTATAGTTCTATCGATAATAACTGCATAATATGGGTAATACTGCATGTTATATTGATGATAATAAAAGTAATACGTATATTTATTATAGTTCTATCGATAATAACTGCATAATATGGGTAATAATGCATGTTATATTGATGATAATAAAAGTAATACGTATATTTATTACAGTTCTAGCGATAATAACTCCATTATATGGGTAATAATGCATGTTATATTGATAATAATATAAGTAATAAGTATAATTATTACAGTTCTAGCGATAATAACTGCATTATATAGGTAATAATGCACGTTATATTGCTAATAATATAAGTAATAACTATAATTATTACAGTTCTAGCGATAATAATTGCATTATATGCGTAATAAGGCATGTTATATTGATAATATCGGGAGTAATAAGTATAATTATTACAGTTCTAGAGATAATAAATGCGTTATATGGGTAATAATGCACGTTATACTGCTAATAATATAAGTAGTAAGTATAATTATTACAGTTCTAGCGATGATAACTGCATTATATGGGTAATAATGCATGTTATATTGATAATATTGGGAGTAATAAGTATATTTATTATAGTTCTAGCGATAATAACTGCATAATATGGGTAATAATGCATGTTATATTGATGATAATAAAAGTAATACGTATATTTATTATAGTTCTAGCGATAATAACTCCATTATATGGGTAATAATGCATGTTATATTGATAATAATATAAGTAATAAGTATAATTATTACAGTTCTAGCGATAATAACTCCATTATATGGGTAATAATGCATGTTACATTGATAATATTATTAGTAATAAGTATAATTATTACAGTTCTAGAGATAATAACTGCATTATATGGGTAATAATGCATGTTATATTGATAATATTGGGAGTAATAAGTATATTCATTATAGTTCTTGCGATAATAACTGCATAATATGGGTAATAATGCATGTTATATTGATAATAATATAAGTAATAAGTATAATTATTACAGTTCTAGCGATAATAACTGCATTATGTGGGTAATAATGCATGTTATATTGATAATATTGGGAGTAATAAGTATATTTATTATAGTTCTAGCGATAATAACTGCATAATATGGGTAATAATGCATGTTATATTGATAATAATATAAGTAATAAGTATAATTATTACAGTTCTAGCGATAATAACTGCATTATGTGGGTAATAATGCATGTTATATTGCTAATAATATAAGTAATAAGTATAATTATTACAGTTCTAGCGATAATAACTGCATTATATGGGTAATAAGGCATGTTATATTGATAATATCGGGAGTAATAAGTATAATTATTATAGTTCTAGCGATAATAATAGTAAAATATGGCTAATAGTGCATGTTATATTGATAATAGTAAAAGTAATATGTACCTTTATTACAGTTCTATCGATAATAACTGCATAATATGGGTAATAATGCATGTTATATTGATAATAATATAAGTAATAAGTATAATTATTACAGTTCTAGCGATAATAACTGCATTATATAGGTAATAATGCACGTTATATTGCTAATAATATAAGTAATAAGTATAATTATTACAGTTCTAGCGATAATAATTGCATTATATGCGTAATAAGGCATGTTATATTGATAATATCGGGAGTAATAAGTATAATTATTATAGTTCTAGCGATAATAATAGTAAAATATGGCTAATAGTGCATGTTATATTGATAATAGTAAAAGTAATAAGTATCTTTATTTCAGATCTCTCGATAATAACTGCATAATATGGGTAATAATGCATGTTATATTGATGATAATAAAAGTAATACGTATATTTATTATAGTTCTATCGATAATAACTGCATAATATGGGTAATAATGCATGTTATATTGATGATAATAAAAGTAATACGTATATTTATTACAGTTCTAGCGATAATAACTCCATTATATGGGTAATAATGCATGTTATATTGATAATAATATAAGTAATAAGTATAATTATTACAGTTCTAGCGATAATAACTGCATTATATGGGTAATAATGCATGTTATGTTGATGATAATAAAAGTAATACGTATATTTATTATAGTTCTATCGATGATAACTGCATAATATGGGTAATAATGCATGTTATATTGATAATAATATAAGTAATAAGTAAAATTATTACAGTTCTAGGGATAATAACTGCATTACATGGGTAATAATGCACGTTATATTGCTAATAATATAAGTAATAAGTATAATTATTACAGTTCTAGCGATAATAACTGCATTATATGGGTAATAATGCATGTTGTATTGATAATATCGGGAGTAATAAGTATAATTATTATAGTTCTAGGGATAATAATAGTAAAACATGGCAAATAGTGCATGTTATATTTATAATAATAAAAGTAATAAGTATATTTATTACAGTTCTACCGATAATAACTGCATAATATGGGTAATAATGCACGTTATATTGCTAATAATATAAGTAATAAGTATAATTATTACAGTTCTAGCGATAATAACTGCATTATATGGGTAATAATGCACGTTATATTGCTAATAATATCAGTAATAAGTATAATTATTACAGTTCTAGCGATAATAACTGCATTATATGCGTAATAATGCATGTTATATTGATAATATTGGAAGTAATAAGTATATTTATTACAGTTCTAGCGATAATAACTGCATTATATGGGTAATAATGCACGTTATATTGCTAATAATATAAGTAATAAGTATAATTATTACAGTTCTAGCGATAATAATTGCATTATATGCGTAATAAGGCATGTTATATTGATAATATCGGGAGTAATAAGTATAATTATTATAGTTCTAGCGATAATAATAGTAAAATATGGCTAATAGTGCCTGTTATATTGATAATAATAAAAGTAATAAGTATATTTATTATACTTCTGTCGATAATAACTGCATTATATGGGTAATAATGCATGTTATATTGATAATAATATATGTAATTAGTATAATTATTACAGTTCTATCGATAATAACTGCATAATAGGGGTAATACTGCATGTTATATTGATGATAATAAAAGTAGTAAGTATATTTATTACAGTTCTAGCGATAATAACTCCATTATATGGGTAATAATGCATGTTATATTGATAATAATATAAGTAATAAGTATAATTATTACAGTTCTAGCGATAATAACTGCATTATATGGGTAATAATGCATGTTATATTGCTAATAATATAAGTAATAAGTATAATTATTACAGTTCTAGCGATAATAACTGCATTATATGGGTAATAATGCACGTTATATTGCTAATAATATAAGTAATAAGTATAATTATTACAGTTCTAGCGATAATAACTGCATTATATGGGTAATAATGCATGTTGTATTGATAATATCGGGAGTAATAAGTATAATTATTATAGTTCTAGGGATAATAATAGTAAAACATGGCAAATAGTGCATGTTATATTTATAATAATAAAAGTAATAAGTATATTTATTACAGTTCTACCGATAATAACTGCATAATATGGGTAATAATGCATGTTATATTGATAATAATAAAAGTACTAA
Source organism: Megachile leachella (assembly GCA_963576845.1). Taxonomy (NCBI): domain Eukaryota; kingdom Metazoa; phylum Arthropoda; class Insecta; order Hymenoptera; family Megachilidae; genus Megachile; species Megachile leachella. Next base: position 171,551 of record CAUYWW010000148.1, on the reverse strand, counting down.
GTATATTTATTACAGTTCTATCGATAATAACTGCATAATATGGGTAATAATGCATGTTATATTGATGATAATGAAAGTAGTAAGTATATTTATTACAGTTCTAGGGATAATAACTGCATTATATGGGTAATAATGCATGTTATATTGATAATATGGGGCGTAATAAGTGTAATTATTATAGTTCTAGCGATAACAATAGTAAAATATAGCTAATAGTGCCTGTTATATTAATAATAATATAAGTAATAAGTATAATTATTACAGTTCTAGAGATAATAACTGCATTATATGGGTAATAATGCACGTTATATTGCTAATAATATAAGTAATAAGTATAATTATTACAGTTCTAGCGATAATAACTGCATTATATGGGTAATAAAGCATGTTATATTGATAATATTGGAAGTAATAAGTATATTTATTACAGTTCTAGCGATAATAACTGCATTATATGGGTAATAATGCACGTTATATTGCTAATAATATAAGTAATAAGTATAATTATTACAGTTCTAGCGATAATAACTGCATTATATGGGTAATAATGCATGTTGTATTGATAATATCGGGAGTAATAAGTATAATTATTATAGTTCTAGGGATAATAATAGTAAAACATGGCAAATAGTGCATGTTATATTTATAATAATAAAAGTAATAAGTATATTTATTACAGTTCTACCGATAATAACTGCATAATATGGGTAATAATGCATGTTATATTGATAATAATAAAAGTACTAAGTATATTTATTATAGTTCTATCGATAATAACTGCATAATATGGGTAATACTGCATGTTATATTGATGATAATAAAAGTAATACGTATATTTATTATAGTTCTATCGATAATAACTGCATAATATGGGTAATAATGCATGTTATATTGATGATAATAAAAGTAATACGTATATTTATTACAGTTCTAGCGATAATAACTCCATTATATGGGTAATAATGCATGTTATATTGATAATAATATAAGTAATAAGTATAATTATTACAGTTCTAGCGATAATAACTGCATTATATAGGTAATAATGCACGTTATATTGCTAATAATATAAGTAATAAGTATAATTATTACAGTTCTAGCGATAATAATTGCATTATATGCGTAATAAGGCATGTTATATTGATAATATCGGGAGTAATAAGTATAATTATTATAGTTCTAGCGATAATAATAGTAAAATATGGCTAATAGTACCTGTTATATTGATAATAATAAAAGTAATAAGTATATTTATTATACTTCTGTCGATAATAACTGCATTATATGGGTAATAATGCATGTTATATTGATAATAATATAAGTAATTAGTATAATTATTACAGTTCTAGCGATAATAACTCCATTATATGGGTAATAATGCATGTTATATTGATAATAATATAAGTAATAAGTATAATTATTACAGTTCTAGAGATAATAACTGCGTTATATGGGTAACAATGCACGTTATACTGCTAATAATATAAGTAGTAAGTATAATTATTACAGTTCTAGCGATGATAACTGCATTATATGGGTAATAATGCATGTTATATTGATAATATTGGGAGTAATAAGTATATTTATTATAGTTCTAGCGATAATAACTGCATAATATGGGTAATAATGCACGTTATATTGCTAATAATATAAGTAATGAGTATAATTATTACAGTTCTATCGATAATAACTGCATAATATGGGTAATAATGCATGTTATATTGATGATAATAAAAGTAATACGTATATTTATTATAGTTCTATCGATAATAACTGCATAATATGGGTAATAATGCATGTTATATTGATGATAATAAAAGTAATACGTATATTTTTTACAGTTCTAGCGATAATAACTCCATTATATGGGTAATAATGCATGTTATATTGATAATAATATAAGTAATAAGTATAATTATTACAGTTCAAGCGATAATAACTGCATTATATAGGTAACAATGCACGTTATATTGCTAATAATATAAGTAATAAGTATAATTATTACAGTTCTAGCGATAATAACTGCATTATATAGGTAATAATGCACGTTATATTGCTAATAATATAAGTAATAACTATAATTATTACAGTTCTAGCGATAATAATTGCATTATATGCGTAATAAGGCATGTTATATTGATAATATCGGGAGTAATAAGTATAATTATTACAGTTCTAGAGATAATAAATGCGTTATATGGGTAATAATGCACGTTATACTGCTAATAATATAAGTAGTAAGTATAATTATTACAGTTCTAGCGATGATAACTGCATTATATGGGTAATAATGCATGTTATATTGATAATATTGGGAGTAATAAGTATATTTATTATAGTTCTAGCGATAATAACTGCATAATATGGGTAATAATGCATGTTATATTGATGATAATAAAAGTAATACGTATATTTATTATAGTTCTAGCGATAATAACTCCATTATATGGGTAATAATGCATGTTATATTGATAATAATATAAGTAATAAGTATAATTATTACAGTTCTAGCGATAATAACTCCATTATATGGGTAATAATGCATGTTACATTGATAATATTATTAGTAATAAGTATAATTATTACAGTTCTAGAGATAATAACTGCATTATATGGGTAATAATGCATGTTATATTGATAATATTGGGAGTAATAAGTATATTCATTATAGTTCTTGCGATAATAACTGCATAATATGGGTAATAATGCATGTTATATTGATAATAATATAAGTAATAAGTATAATTATTACAGTTCTAGCGATAATAACTGCATTATATGGGTAATAAGGCATGTTATATTGATAATATCGGGAGTAATAAGTATAATTATTATAGTTCTAGCGATAATAATAGTAAAATATGGCTATTAGTGCATGTTATATTGATAATAATAAAAGTTATAAGTATATTTATTACAGTTCTATCGATAATAACTGCATAATATGGGTAATAATGCATGTTATATTGATGATAATAAAAGTAATACGTATATTTATTACAGTTCTAGCGATAATAACTCCATTATATGGGTAATAATGCATGTTATATTGATAATAATATAAGTAATAAGTATAATTATTACAGTTCTAGAAATAATAACTGCATTATATGGGTAATAATGCACGTTATATTGCTAATAATATAAGTAATAAGTATAATTATTACAGTTCTAGCGATAATAACTGCATTATGTGGGTAATAATGCATGTTATATTGATAATATTGGGAGTAATAAGTATATTTATTATAGTTCTAGCGATAATAACTGCATAATATGGGTAATAATGCATGTTATATTGATAATAATATAAGTAATAAGTATAATTATTACAGTTCTAGCGATAATAACTGCATTATGTGGGTAATAATGCATGTTATATTGCTAATAATATAAGTAATAAGTATAATTATTACAGTTCTAGCGATAATAACTGCATTATATGGGTAATAAGGCATGTTATATTGATAATATCGGGAGTAATAAGTATAATTATTATAGTTCTAGCGATAATAATAGTAAAATATGGCTAATAGTGCATGTTATATTGATAATAGTAAAAGTAATATGTATCTTTATTACAGTTCTATCGATAATAACTGCATAATATGGGTAATAATGCATGTTATATTGATAATAATATAAGTAATAAGTATAATTATTACAGTTCTAGCGATAATAACTGCATTATATAGGTAATAATGCACGTTATATTGCTAATAATATAAGTAATAAGTATAATTATTACAGTTCTAGCGATAATAATTGCATTATATGCGTAATAAGGCATGTTATATTGATAATATCGGGAGTAATAAGTATAATTATTATAGTTCTAGCGATAATAATAGTAAAATATGGCTAATAGTGCATGTTATATTGATAATAGTAAAAGTAATAAGTATCTTTATTTCAGATCTCTCGATAATAACTGCATAATATGGGTAATAATGCATGTTATATTGATGATAATAAAAGTAATACGTATATTTATTATAGTTCTATCGATAATAACTGCATAATATGGGTAATAATGCATGTTATATTGATGATAATAAAAGTAATACGTATATTTATTACAGTTCTAGCGATAATAACTCCATTATATGGGTAATAATGCATGTTATATTGATAATAATATAAGTAATAAGTATAATTATTACAGTTCTAGCGATAATAACTGCATTATATGGGTAATAATGCATGTTATGTTGATGATAATAAAAGTAATACGTATATTTATTATAGTTCTATCGATGATAACTGCATAATATGGGTAATAATGCATGTTATATTGATAATAATATAAGTAATAAGTAAAATTATTACAGTTCTAGGGATAATAACTGCATTACATGGGTAATAATGCACGTTATATTGCTAATAATATAAGTAATAAGTATAATTATTACAGTTCTAGCGATAATAACTGCATTATATGGGTAATAATGCATGTTATATTGATAATATTGGAAGTAATAAGTATATTTATTACAGTTCTAGCGATAATAACTGCATTATATGGGTAATAATGCACGTTATATTGCTAATAATATAAGTAATAAGTATAATTATTACAGTTCTAGCGATAATAACTGCATTATATGGGTAATAATGCATGTTGTATTGATACTAATATAAGTAATAAGTATAATTATTACAGTTCTAGCGATAATAATTGCATTATATGCGTAATAAGGCATGTTATATTGATAATATCGGGAGTAATAAGTATAATTATTATAGTTCTAGCGATAATAATAGTAAAATATGGCAAATAGTGCATGTTATATTTATAATAATAAAAGTAATAAGTATATTTATTATACTTCTGTCGATAATAACTGCATTATATGGGTAATAATGCATGTTATATTGATAATAATATAAGTAATTAGTATAATTCTTACAGTTCTAGCGATAATAACTCCATTATATGGGTAATAATGCATGTTATATTGATAATATTGGGAGTAATACGTATATTTATTACAGTTCTAGCGATAATAAGTGCACGACATGGGTAACAATGCACGTTATATTGCTAATAATATAAGTAATAAGTATAATTATTACAGTTCTAGCGATAATAATTGCATTATATGCGTAATAAGGCATGTTATATTGATAATATCGGGAGTAATAAGTATAATTATTATAGTTCTAGCGATAATAATAGTAAAATATGGCTAATAGTGCCTGTTATATTGATAATAATAAAAGTAATAAGTATATTTATTATACTTCTGTCGATAATAACTGCATTATATGGGTAATAATGCATGTTATATTGATAATAATATATGTAATTAGTATAATTATTACAGTTCTAGCGATAATAACTCCATTATATGGGTAATAATGCATGTTATATTGATAATAATATAAGTAATAAGTATAATTATTACAGTTCTAGCGATAATAACTCCATTATATGGGTAATAATGCATGTTACATTGATAATATTATTAGTAGTAAGTATAATTATTACAGTTCTAGCGATGATAACTGCATTATATGGGTAATAATGCATGTTATATTGATAATATTGGGAGTAATAAGTATATTTATTATAGTTCTAGCGATAATAACTCCATTATATGGGTAATAATGCATGTTATATTGATAATAATATAAGTAATAAGTATAATTATTACAGTTCTAGAGATAATAACTGCGTTATATGGGTAACAATGCACGTTATACTGCTAATAATATAAGTAGTAAGTATAATTATTACAGTTCTAGCGATGATAACTGCATTATATGGGTTATAATGCATGTTATATTGATAATATTGGGAGTAATAAGTATATTTATTATAGTTCTAGCGATAATAACTGCATAATATGGGTAATAATGCACGTTATATTGCTAATAATATAAGTAATGAGTATAATTATTACAGTTCTATCGATAATAACTGCATAATATGGGTAATAATGCATGTTATATTGATGATAATAAAAGTAATACGTATATTTATTATAGTTCTATCGATAATAACTGCATAATATGGGTAATAATGCATGTTATATTGATGATAATAAAAGTAATACGTATATTTTTTACAGTTCTAGCGATAATAACTCCATTATATGGGTAATAATGCATGTTATATTGATAATAATATAAGTAATAAGTATAATTATTACAGTTCAAGCGATAATAACTGCATTATATAGGTAATAATGCACGTTATATTGCTAATAATATAAGTAATAACTATAATTATTACAGTTCCAGCGATAATAATTGCATTATATGCGTAATAAGGCATGTTATATTGATAATATCGGGAGTAATAAGTATAATTATTACAGTTCTAGAGATAATAACTGCGTTATATGGGTAACAATGCACGTTATACTGCTAATAATATAAGTAGTAAGTATAATTATTACAGTTCTAGCGATGATAACTGCATTATATGGGTAATAATGCATGTTATATTGATAATATTGGGAGTAATAAGTATATTTATTATAGTTCTAGCGATAATAACTGCATAATATGGGTAATAATGCACGTTGTATTGCTAATAATATAAGTAATGAGTATAATTATTACAGTTCTATCGATAATAACTGCATAATATGGGTAATAATGCATGTTATATTGATGATAATAAAAGTAATACGTATATTTATTATAGTTCTATCGATAATAACTGCATAATATGGGTAATAATGCATGTTATATTGATGATAATAAAAGTAATACGTATATTTTTTACAGTTCTAGCGATAATAACTCCATTATATGGGTAATAATGCATGTTATATTGATAATAATATAAGTAATAAGTATAATTATTACAGTTCAAGCGATAATAACTGCATTATATAGGTAATAATGCACGTTATATTGCTAATAATATAAGTAATAACTATAATTATTACAGTTCCAGCGATAATAATTGCATTATATGCGTAATAAGGCATGTTATATTGATAATAATATAAGTAATAAGTATAATTATTACAGTTCTAGCGATAATAACTCCATTATATGGGTAATAATGCATGTTACATTGATAATATTATTAGTAATAAGTATAATTATTACAGTTCTAGCGATAATAACTGCATTATATAGGTAATAATGCACGTTATATTGCTAATAATATAAGTAATAACTATAATTATTACAGTTCCAGCGATAATAATTGCATTATATGCGTAATAAGGCATGTTATATTGATAATAATATAAGTAATAAGTATAATTATTACAGTTCTAGCGATAATAACTCCATTATATGGGTAATAATGCATGTTACATTGATAATATTATTAGTAATAAGTATAATTATTACAGTTCTAGAGATAATAACTGCGTTATATGGGTAATAATGCACGTTATACTGCTAATAATATAAGTAGTAAGTATAATTATTACAGTTCTAGCGATGATAACTGCATTATATGGGTAATAATGCATGTTATATTGATAATATTGGGAGTAATAAGTATATTTATTATAGTTCTAGCGATAATAACTGCATAATATGGGTAATAATGCATGTTATATTGATGATAATAAAAGTAATACGTATATTTATTATAGTTCTAGCGATAATAACTCCATTATATGGGTAATAATGCATGTTATATTGATAATAATATAAGTAATAAGTATAATTATTACAGTTCTAGCGATAATAACTGCATTATATGGGTAATAATGCACGTTATATTGCTAATAATATCAGTAATAAGTATAATTATTACAGTTCTAGCGATAATAACTGCATTATATGCGTAATAATGCATGTTATATTGATAATATTGGAAGTAATAAGTATATTTATTACAGTTCTAGCGATAATAACTGCATTATATGGGTAATAATGCACGTTATATTGCTAATAATATAAGTAATAAGTATAATTATTACAGTTCTAGCGATAATAATTGCATTATATGCGTAATAAGGCATGTTATATTGATAATAATATAAGTAATAAGTATAATTATTACAGTTCTAGCGATAATAACTCCATTATATGGGTAATAATGCATGTTACATTGATAATATTATTAGTAATAAGTATAATTATTACAGTTCTAGAGATAATAACTGCATTATATGGGTAATAATGCATGTTATATTGATAATATTGGGAGTAATAAGTATATTCATTATAGTTCTTGCGATAATAACTGCATAATATGGGTAATAATGCATGTTATATTGATAATAATATAAGTAATAAGTATAATTATTACAGTTCTAGCTATAATAACTGCATTATATGGGTAATAAGGCATGTTATATTGATAATATCGGGAGTAATAAGTATAATTATTATAGTTCTAGCGATAATAATAGTAAAATATGGCTATTAGTGCATGTTATATTGATAATAATAAAAGTTATAAGTATATTTATTACAGTTCTATCGATAATAACTGCATAATATGGGTAATAATGCATGTTATATTGATGATAATAAAAGTAATACGTATATTTATTACAGTTCTAGCGATAATAACTCCATTATATGGGTAATAATGCATGTTATATTGATAATAATATAAGTAATAAGTATAATTATTACAGTTCTAGCGATAATAACTGCATTATATAGGTAATAATGCACGTTATATTGCTAATAATATAAGTAATAACTATAATTATTACAGTTCTAGCGATAATAATTGCATTATATGCGTAATAAGGCATGTTATATTGATAATATCGGGAGTAATAAGTATAATTATTACAGTTCTAGAGATAATAAATGCGTTATATGGGTAATAATGCACGTTATACTGCTAATAATATAAGTAGTAAGTATAATTATTACAGTTCTAGCGATGATAACTGCATTATATGGGTAATAATGCATGTTATATTGATAATATTGGGAGTAATAAGTATATTTATTATAGTTCTAGCGATAATAACTGCATAATATGGGTAATAATGCATGTTATATTGATGATAATAAAAGTAATACGTATATTTATTATAGTTCTAGCGATAATAACTCCATTATATGGGTAATAATGCATGTTATATTGATAATAATATAAGTAATAAGTATAATTATTACAGTTCTAGCGATAATAACTCCATTATATGGGTAATAATGCATGTTACATTGATAATATTATTAGTAATAAGTATAATTATTACAGTTCTAGAGATAATAACTGCATTATATGGGTAATAATGCATGTTATATTGATAATATTGGGAGTAATAAGTATATTCATTATAGTTCTTGCGATAATAACTGCATAATATGGGTAATAATGCATGTTATATTGATAATAATATAAGTAATAAGTATAATTATTACAGTTCTAGCGATAATAACTGCATTATGTGGGTAATAATGCATGTTATATTGATAATATTGGGAGTAATAAGTATATTTATTATAGTTCTAGCGATAATAACTGCATAATATGGGTAATAATGCATGTTATATTGATAATAATATAAGTAATAAGTATAATTATTACAGTTCTAGCGATAATAACTGCATTATGTGGGTAATAATGCATGTTATATTGCTAATAATATAAGTAATAAGTATAATTATTACAGTTCTAGCGATAATAACTGCATTATATGGGTAATAAGGCATGTTATATTGATAATATCGGGAGTAATAAGTATAATTATTATAGTTCTAGCGATAATAATAGTAAAATATGGCTAATAGTGCATGTTATATTGATAATAGTAAAAGTAATATGTACCTTTATTACAGTTCTATCGATAATAACTGCATAATATGGGTAATAATGCATGTTATATTGATAATAATATAAGTAATAAGTATAATTATTACAGTTCTAGCGATAATAACTGCATTATATAGGTAATAATGCACGTTATATTGCTAATAATATAAGTAATAAGTATAATTATTACAGTTCTAGCGATAATAATTGCATTATATGCGTAATAAGGCATGTTATATTGATAATATCGGGAGTAATAAGTATAATTATTATAGTTCTAGCGATAATAATAGTAAAATATGGCTAATAGTGCATGTTATATTGATAATAGTAAAAGTAATAAGTATCTTTATTTCAGATCTCTCGATAATAACTGCATAATATGGGTAATAATGCATGTTATATTGATGATAATAAAAGTAATACGTATATTTATTATAGTTCTATCGATAATAACTGCATAATATGGGTAATAATGCATGTTATATTGATGATAATAAAAGTAATACGTATATTTATTACAGTTCTAGCGATAATAACTCCATTATATGGGTAATAATGCATGTTATATTGATAATAATATAAGTAATAAGTATAATTATTACAGTTCTAGCGATAATAACTGCATTATATGGGTAATAATGCATGTTATGTTGATGATAATAAAAGTAATACGTATATTTATTATAGTTCTATCGATGATAACTGCATAATATGGGTAATAATGCATGTTATATTGATAATAATATAAGTAATAAGTAAAATTATTACAGTTCTAGGGATAATAACTGCATTACATGGGTAATAATGCACGTTATATTGCTAATAATATAAGTAATAAGTATAATTATTACAGTTCTAGCGATAATAACTGCATTATATGGGTAATAATGCATGTTGTATTGATAATATCGGGAGTAATAAGTATAATTATTATAGTTCTAGGGATAATAATAGTAAAACATGGCAAATAGTGCATGTTATATTTATAATAATAAAAGTAATAAGTATATTTATTACAGTTCTACCGATAATAACTGCATAATATGGGTAATAATGCACGTTATATTGCTAATAATATAAGTAATAAGTATAATTATTACAGTTCTAGCGATAATAACTGCATTATATGGGTAATAATGCACGTTATATTGCTAATAATATCAGTAATAAGTATAATTATTACAGTTCTAGCGATAATAACTGCATTATATGCGTAATAATGCATGTTATATTGATAATATTGGAAGTAATAAGTATATTTATTACAGTTCTAGCGATAATAACTGCATTATATGGGTAATAATGCACGTTATATTGCTAATAATATAAGTAATAAGTATAATTATTACAGTTCTAGCGATAATAATTGCATTATATGCGTAATAAGGCATGTTATATTGATAATATCGGGAGTAATAAGTATAATTATTATAGTTCTAGCGATAATAATAGTAAAATATGGCTAATAGTGCCTGTTATATTGATAATAATAAAAGTAATAAGTATATTTATTATACTTCTGTCGATAATAACTGCATTATATGGGTAATAATGCATGTTATATTGATAATAATATATGTAATTAGTATAATTATTACAGTTCTATCGATAATAACTGCATAATAGGGGTAATACTGCATGTTATATTGATGATAATAAAAGTAGTAAGTATATTTATTACAGTTCTAGCGATAATAACTCCATTATATGGGTAATAATGCATGTTATATTGATAATAATATAAGTAATAAGTATAATTATTACAGTTCTAGCGATAATAACTGCATTATATGGGTAATAATGCATGTTATATTGCTAATAATATAAGTAATAAGTATAATTATTACAGTTCTAGCGATAATAACTGCATTATATGGGTAATAATGCACGTTATATTGCTAATAATATAAGTAATAAGTATAATTATTACAGTTCTAGCGATAATAACTGCATTATATGGGTAATAATGCATGTTGTATTGATAATATCGGGAGTAATAAGTATAATTATTATAGTTCTAGGGATAATAATAGTAAAACATGGCAAATAGTGCATGTTATATTTATAATAATAAAAGTAATAAGTATATTTATTACAGTTCTACCGATAATAACTGCATAATATGGGTAATAATGCATGTTATATTGATAATAATAAAAGTACTAAGTATATTTATTACAGTTCTATCGATAATAACTGCATAATATGGGTAATAATGCATGTTATATTGATGATAATGAAAGTAGTAAGTATATTTATTACAGTTCTAGGGATAATAACTGCATTATATGGGTAATAATGCATGTTATATTGATAATATGGGGCGTAATAAGTGTAATTATTATAGTTCTAGCGATAACAATAGTAAAATATAGCTAATAGTGCCTGTTATATTAATAATAATATAAGTAATAAGTATAATTATTACAGTTCTAGAGATAATAACTGCATTATATGGGTAATAATGCACGTTATATTGCTAATAATATAAGTAATAAGTATAATTATTACAGTTCTAGCGATAATAACTGCATTATATGGGTAATAAAGCATGTTATATTGATAATATTGGAAGTAATAAGTATATTTATTACAGTTCTAGCGATAATAACTGCATTATATGGGTAATAATGCACGTTATATTGCTAATAATATAAGTAATAAGTATAATTATTACAGTTCTAGCGATAATAACTGCATTATATGGGTAATAATGCATGTTGTATTGATAATATCGGGAGTAATAAGTATAATTATTATAGTTCTAGGGATAATAATAGTAAAACATGGCAAATAGTGCATGTTATATTTATAATAATAAAAGTAATAAGTATATTTATTACAGTTCTACCGATAATAACTGCATAATATGGGTAATAATGCATGTTATATTGATAATAATAAAAGTACTAAGTATATTTATTATAGTTCTATCGATAATAACTGCATAATATGGGTAATACTGCATGTTATATTGATGATAATAAAAGTAATACGTATATTTATTATAGTTCTATCGATAATAACTGCATAATATGGGTAATAATGCATGTTATATTGATGATAATAAAAGTAATACGTATATTTATTACAGTTCTAGCGATAATAACTCCATTATATGGGTAATAATGCATGTTATATTGATAATAATATAAGTAATAAGTATAATTATTACAGTTCTAGCGATAATAACTGCATTATATAGGTAATAATGCACGTTATATTGCTAATAATATAAGTAATAAGTATAATTATTACAGTTCTAGCGATAATAATTGCATTATATGCGTAATAAGGCATGTTATATTGATAATATCGGGAGTAATAAGTATAATTATTATAGTTCTAGCGATAATAATAGTAAAATATGGCTAATAGTACCTGTTATATTGATAATAATAAAAGTAATAAGTATATTTATTATACTTCTGTCGATAATAACTGCATTATATGGGTAATAATGCATGTTATATTGATAATAATATAAGTAATTAGTATAATTATTACAGTTCTAGCGATAATAACTCCATTATATGGGTAATAATGCATGTTATATTGATAATAATATAAGTAATAAGTATAATTATTACAGTTCTAGAGATAATAACTGCGTTATATGGGTAACAATGCACGTTATACTGCTAATAATATAAGTAGTAAGTATAATTATTACAGTTCTAGCGATGATAACTGCATTATATGGGTAATAATGCATGTTATATTGATAATATTGGGAGTAATAAGTATATTTATTATAGTTCTAGCGATAATAACTGCATAATATGGGTAATAATGCACGTTATATTGCTAATAATATAAGTAATGAGTATAATTATTACAGTTCTATCGATAATAACTGCATAATATGGGTAATAATGCATGTTATATTGATGATAATAAAAGTAATACGTATATTTATTATAGTTCTATCGATAATAACTGCATAATATGGGTAATAATGCATGTTATATTGATGATAATAAAAGTAATACGTATATTTTTTACAGTTCTAGCGATAATAACTCCATTATATGGGTAATAATGCATGTTATATTGATAATAATATAAGTAATAAGTATAATTATTACAGTTCAAGCGATAATAACTGCATTATATAGGTAACAATGCACGTTATATTGCTAATAATATAAGTAATAAGTATAATTATTACAGTTCTAGCGATAATAACTGCATTATATAGGTAATAATGCACGTTATATTGCTAATAATATAAGTAATAACTATAATTATTACAGTTCTAGCGATAATAATTGCATTATATGCGTAATAAGGCATGTTATATTGATAATATCGGGAGTAATAAGTATAATTATTACAGTTCTAGAGATAATAAATGCGTTATATGGGTAATAATGCACGTTATACTGCTAATAATATAAGTAGTAAGTATAATTATTACAGTTCTAGCGATGATAACTGCATTATATGGGTAATAATGCATGTTATATTGATAATATTGGGAGTAATAAGTATATTTATTATAGTTCTAGCGATAATAACTGCATAATATGGGTAATAATGCATGTTATATTGATGATAATAAAAGTAATACGTATATTTATTATAGTTCTAGCGATAATAACTCCATTATATGGGTAATAATGCATGTTATATTGATAATAATATAAGTAATAAGTATAATTATTACAGTTCTAGCGATAATAACTCCATTATATGGGTAATAATGCATGTTACATTGATAATATTATTAGTAATAAGTATAATTATTACAGTTCTAGAGATAATAACTGCATTATATGGGTAATAATGCATGTTATATTGATAATATTGGGAGTAATAAGTATATTCATTATAGTTCTTGCGATAATAACTGCATAATATGGGTAATAATGCATGTTATATTGATAATAATATAAGTAATAAGTATAATTATTACAGTTCTAGCGATAATAACTGCATTATATGGGTAATAAGGCATGTTATATTGATAATATCGGGAGTAATAAGTATAATTATTATAGTTCTAGCGATAATAATAGTAAAATATGGCTATTAGTGCATGTTATATTGATAATAATAAAAGTTATAAGTATATTTATTACAGTTCTATCGATAATAACTGCATAATATGGGTAATAATGCATGTTATATTGATGATAATAAAAGTAATACGTATATTTATTACAGTTCTAGCGATAATAACTCCATTATATGGGTAATAATGCATGTTATATTGATAATAATATAAGTAATAAGTATAATTATTACAGTTCTAGAAATAATAACTGCATTATATGGGTAATAATGCACGTTATATTGCTAATAATATAAGTAATAAGTATAATTATTACAGTTCTAGCGATAATAACTGCATTATGTGGGTAATAATGCATGTTATATTGATAATATTGGGAGTAATAAGTATATTTATTATAGTTCTAGCGATAATAACTGCATAATATGGGTAATAATGCATGTTATATTGATAATAATATAAGTAATAAGTATAATTATTACAGTTCTAGCGATAATAACTGCATTATGTGGGTAATAATGCATGTTATATTGCTAATAATATAAGTAATAAGTATAATTATTACAGTTCTAGCGATAATAACTGCATTATATGGGTAATAAGGCATGTTATATTGATAATATCGGGAGTAATAAGTATAATTATTATAGTTCTAGCGATAATAATAGTAAAATATGGCTAATAGTGCATGTTATATTGATAATAGTAAAAGTAATATGTATCTTTATTACAGTTCTATCGATAATAACTGCATAATATGGGTAATAATGCATGTTATATTGATAATAATATAAGTAATAAGTATAATTATTACAGTTCTAGCGATAATAACTGCATTATATAGGTAATAATGCACGTTATATTGCTAATAATATAAGTAATAAGTATAATTATTACAGTTCTAGCGATAATAATTGCATTATATGCGTAATAAGGCATGTTATATTGATAATATCGGGAGTAATAAGTATAATTATTATAGTTCTAGCGATAATAATAGTAAAATATGGCTAATAGTGCATGTTATATTGATAATAGTAAAAGTAATAAGTATCTTTATTTCAGATCTCTCGATAATAACTGCATAATATGGGTAATAATGCATGTTATATTGATGATAATAAAAGTAATACGTATATTTATTATAGTTCTATCGATAATAACTGCATAATATGGGTAATAATGCATGTTATATTGATGATAATAAAAGTAATACGTATATTTATTACAGTTCTAGCGATAATAACTCCATTATATGGGTAATAATGCATGTTATATTGATAATAATATAAGTAATAAGTATAATTATTACAGTTCTAGCGATAATAACTGCATTATATGGGTAATAATGCATGTTATGTTGATGATAATAAAAGTAATACGTATATTTATTATAGTTCTATCGATGATAACTGCATAATATGGGTAATAATGCATGTTATATTGATAATAATATAAGTAATAAGTAAAATTATTACAGTTCTAGGGATAATAACTGCATTACATGGGTAATAATGCACGTTATATTGCTAATAATATAAGTAATAAGTATAATTATTACAGTTCTAGCGATAATAACTGCATTATATGGGTAATAATGCATGTTATATTGATAATATTGGAAGTAATAAGTATATTTATTACAGTTCTAGCGATAATAACTGCATTATATGGGTAATAATGCACGTTATATTGCTAATAATATAAGTAATAAGTATAATTATTACAGTTCTAGCGATAATAACTGCATTATATGGGTAATAATGCATGTTGTATTGATACTAATATAAGTAATAAGTATAATTATTACAGTTCTAGCGATAATAATTGCATTATATGCGTAATAAGGCATGTTATATTGATAATATCGGGAGTAATAAGTATAATTATTATAGTTCTAGCGATAATAATAGTAAAATATGGCAAATAGTGCATGTTATATTTATAATAATAAAAGTAATAAGTATATTTATTATACTTCTGTCGATAATAACTGCATTATATGGGTAATAATGCATGTTATATTGATAATAATATAAGTAATTAGTATAATTCTTACAGTTCTAGCGATAATAACTCCATTATATGGGTAATAATGCATGTTATATTGATAATATTGGGAGTAATACGTATATTTATTACAGTTCTAGCGATAATAAGTGCACGACATGGGTAACAATGCACGTTATATTGCTAATAATATAAGTAATAAGTATAATTATTACAGTTCTAGCGATAATAATTGCATTATATGCGTAATAAGGCATGTTATATTGATAATATCGGGAGTAATAAGTATAATTATTATAGTTCTAGCGATAATAATAGTAAAATATGGCTAATAGTGCCTGTTATATTGATAATAATAAAAGTAATAAGTATATTTATTATACTTCTGTCGATAATAACTGCATTATATGGGTAATAATGCATGTTATATTGATAATAATATATGTAATTAGTATAATTATTACAGTTCTAGCGATAATAACTCCATTATATGGGTAATAATGCATGTTATATTGATAATAATATAAGTAATAAGTATAATTATTACAGTTCTAGCGATAATAACTCCATTATATGGGTAATAATGCATGTTACATTGATAATATTATTAGTAGTAAGTATAATTATTACAGTTCTAGCGATGATAACTGCATTATATGGGTAATAATGCATGTTATATTGATAATATTGGGAGTAATAAGTATATTTATTATAGTTCTAGCGATAATAACTCCATTATATGGGTAATAATGCATGTTATATTGATAATAATATAAGTAATAAGTATAATTATTACAGTTCTAGAGATAATAACTGCGTTATATGGGTAACAATGCACGTTATACTGCTAATAATATAAGTAGTAAGTATAATTATTACAGTTCTAGCGATGATAACTGCATTATATGGGTTATAATGCATGTTATATTGATAATATTGGGAGTAATAAGTATATTTATTATAGTTCTAGCGATAATAACTGCATAATATGGGTAATAATGCACGTTATATTGCTAATAATATAAGTAATGAGTATAATTATTACAGTTCTATCGATAATAACTGCATAATATGGGTAATAATGCATGTTATATTGATGATAATAAAAGTAATACGTATATTTATTATAGTTCTATCGATAATAACTGCATAATATGGGTAATAATGCATGTTATATTGATGATAATAAAAGTAATACGTATATTTTTTACAGTTCTAGCGATAATAACTCCATTATATGGGTAATAATGCATGTTATATTGATAATAATATAAGTAATAAGTATAATTATTACAGTTCAAGCGATAATAACTGCATTATATAGGTAATAATGCACGTTATATTGCTAATAATATAAGTAATAACTATAATTATTACAGTTCCAGCGATAATAATTGCATTATATGCGTAATAAGGCATGTTATATTGATAATATCGGGAGTAATAAGTATAATTATTACAGTTCTAGAGATAATAACTGCGTTATATGGGTAACAATGCACGTTATACTGCTAATAATATAAGTAGTAAGTATAATTATTACAGTTCTAGCGATGATAACTGCATTATATGGGTAATAATGCATGTTATATTGATAATATTGGGAGTAATAAGTATATTTATTATAGTTCTAGCGATAATAACTGCATAATATGGGTAATAATGCACGTTGTATTGCTAATAATATAAGTAATGAGTATAATTATTACAGTTCTATCGATAATAACTGCATAATATGGGTAATAATGCATGTTATATTGATGATAATAAAAGTAATACGTATATTTATTATAGTTCTATCGATAATAACTGCATAATATGGGTAATAATGCATGTTATATTGATGATAATAAAAGTAATACGTATATTTTTTACAGTTCTAGCGATAATAACTCCATTATATGGGTAATAATGCATGTTATATTGATAATAATATAAGTAATAAGTATAATTATTACAGTTCAAGCGATAATAACTGCATTATATAGGTAATAATGCACGTTATATTGCTAATAATATAAGTAATAACTATAATTATTACAGTTCCAGCGATAATAATTGCATTATATGCGTAATAAGGCATGTTATATTGATAATAATATAAGTAATAAGTATAATTATTACAGTTCTAGCGATAATAACTCCATTATATGGGTAATAATGCATGTTACATTGATAATATTATTAGTAATAAGTATAATTATTACAGTTCTAGCGATAATAACTGCATTATATAGGTAATAATGCACGTTATATTGCTAATAATATAAGTAATAACTATAATTATTACAGTTCCAGCGATAATAATTGCATTATATGCGTAATAAGGCATGTTATATTGATAATAATATAAGTAATAAGTATAATTATTACAGTTCTAGCGATAATAACTCCATTATATGGGTAATAATGCATGTTACATTGATAATATTATTAGTAATAAGTATAATTATTACAGTTCTAGAGATAATAACTGCGTTATATGGGTAATAATGCACGTTATACTGCTAATAATATAAGTAGTAAGTATAATTATTACAGTTCTAGCGATGATAACTGCATTATATGGGTAATAATGCATGTTATATTGATAATATTGGGAGTAATAAGTATATTTATTATAGTTCTAGCGATAATAACTGCATAATATGGGTAATAATGCATGTTATATTGATGATAATAAAAGTAATACGTATATTTATTATAGTTCTAGCGATAATAACTCCATTATATGGGTAATAATGCATGTTATATTGATAATAATATAAGTAATAAGTATAATTATTACAGTTCTAGCGATAATAACTGCATTATATGGGTAATAATGCACGTTATATTGCTAATAATATCAGTAATAAGTATAATTATTACAGTTCTAGCGATAATAACTGCATTATATGCGTAATAATGCATGTTATATTGATAATATTGGAAGTAATAAGTATATTTATTACAGTTCTAGCGATAATAACTGCATTATATGGGTAATAATGCACGTTATATTGCTAATAATATAAGTAATAAGTATAATTATTACAGTTCTAGCGATAATAATTGCATTATATGCGTAATAAGGCATGTTATATTGATAATAATATAAGTAATAAGTATAATTATTACAGTTCTAGCGATAATAACTCCATTATATGGGTAATAATGCATGTTACATTGATAATATTATTAGTAATAAGTATAATTATTACAGTTCTAGAGATAATAACTGCATTATATGGGTAATAATGCATGTTATATTGATAATATTGGGAGTAATAAGTATATTCATTATAGTTCTTGCGATAATAACTGCATAATATGGGTAATAATGCATGTTATATTGATAATAATATAAGTAATAAGTATAATTATTACAGTTCTAGCTATAATAACTGCATTATATGGGTAATAAGGCATGTTATATTGATAATATCGGGAGTAATAAGTATAATTATTATAGTTCTAGCGATAATAATAGTAAAATATGGCTATTAGTGCATGTTATATTGATAATAATAAAAGTTATAAGTATATTTATTACAGTTCTATCGATAATAACTGCATAATATGGGTAATAATGCATGTTATATTGATGATAATAAAAGTAATACGTATATTTATTACAGTTCTAGCGATAATAACTCCATTATATGGGTAATAATGCATGTTATATTGATAATAATATAAGTAATAAGTATAATTATTACAGTTCTAGCGATAATAACTGCATTATATAGGTAATAATGCACGTTATATTGCTAATAATATAAGTAATAAGTATAATTATTACAGTTCTAGCGATAATAATTGCATTATATGCGTAATAAGGCATGTTATATTGATAATATCGGGAGTAATAAGTATAATTATTATAGCTCTAGCGATAATAATAGTAAAATATGGCAAATAGTGCATGTTATATTTATAATAATAAAAGTAATAAGTATATTTATTATACTTCTGTCGATAATAACTGCATTATATGGGTAATAATGCATGTTATATTGATAATAATATAAGTAATTAGTATAATTCTTACAGTTCTAGCGATAATAACTCCATTATATGGGTAATAATGCATGTTATATTGATAATAATATAAGTAATAAGTATAATTATTACAGTTCTAGAGATAATAACTGCGTTATATGGGTAATAATGCACGTTATATTGCTAATAATATAAGTAGTAAGTATAATTATTACAGTTCTAGCGATGATAACTGCATTATATGGGCAATAATGCATGTTATATTGATGATATTGAGAGTAATAAGTATATTTATTATAGTTCTAGCGATAATAACTGCATAATATGGGTAATAATGCTAGTTATGTTGCTAATAATATAAGTAATGAGTATAATTATTACAGTTCTATCGATAATAACTGCATAATATGGGTAATAATGCATGTTATATTGATAATAATAAAAGTACTAAGTATATTTATTACAGTTCTATCGATAATAACTGCATAATATGGGTAATAATGCATGTTATATTGATGATAATGAAAGTAGTAAGTATATTTATTACAGTTCTAGCGATAATAACTGCATTATATGCGTAATAAGGCATGTTATATTGATAATATCGGGAGTAATAAGTATAATTATTATAGTTCTAGCGATAATAATAGTAAAATATGGCTATTAGTGCATGTTATATTGATAATAATAAAAGTTATAAGTATATTTATTACAGTTCTATCGATACTAACTGCATAATATGGGTAATAATGCATGTTATATTGATGATAATAAAAGTAATACGTATATTTATTACAGTTCTAGCGATAATAACTCCATTATATGGGTAGTAATGCATGTTATATTGATAATAATATAAGTAATAAGTATAATTATTACAGTTCTAGCGATAATAAGTGCACTACATGGGTAACAATGCACGTTATATTGCTAATAATATAAGTAATAAGTATAATTATTACAGTTCTAGCGATAATAATTGCATTATATGGGTAATAATGCATGTTATATTGATAATATCGGGAGTTATAAGTATAATTATTATAGTTCTAGCGATAATAATAGTAAAATATGGCTAATAGTGCATGTTATATTGATAATAGTAAAAGTAATAAGTATCTTTATTACAGTTCTATCGACAATAACTGCACAATATGGGTAATAATGCATGTTATATTGATGATAATAAAAGTAATACGTATATTTATTATAGTTCTAGCTATAATAACTGCATAATATGGGTAATAATGCATGTTATATTGAGAATAATATAAGTAGTGAGTATAATTATTACAGTTCTGGCTATAATAACTGCATTATATGGGTAATAATGCACGTTATATTGCTAATAGCATATGTAATAAGTATAATTATTACAGTTCTAGCGATAATAACTGCATTATATGGATAATAATGCATGTTATGTTGATGATAATAAAAGTAATACGTATATTTATTATAGTTCTATCGATGATAACTGCATAATATGGGTAATAATGCATGTTATATTGATGATAATAAAAGTAATACGTATATTTATTACAGTTCTAGCGATAATAACTCCATTATATGGGTAATAATGCATGTTATATTGATAATAATATAAGTAATAAGTATAATTATTACAGTTCTAGCGATAATAAGTGCATTATATGGGTAATAATGCATGTTATATTGCTAATAATATAAGTAATAAGTATAATTATTACAGTTCTAGCGATAATAACTGCATTATATGGGTAATAATGCACGTTATATAGCTAATAATATAAGTAATAAGTATAATTATTACAGTTCTAGCGATAATAACTGCATTATATGGGTAATAATGCACGTTATATTGCTAATAATATAAGTAATAAGTATAATTATTACAGTTCTAGCGATAATAACTGCATTATATGGGTAATAATGCATGTTGTATTGATAATATCGGGAGTAATAAGTATAATTATTATAGTTCTAGGGATAATAATAGTAAAACATGGCAAATAGTGCATGTTATATTTATAATAATAAAAGTAATAAGTATATTTATTACAGTTCTACCGATAACAACCGCATAATGTGGGTAATAATGCACGTTATATTGATAATAATAAAAGTACTAAGTATATTTATTATAGTTCTATCGATAATAACTGCATAATATGGGTAATACTGCATGTTATATTGATGATAATAAAAGTAATACGTATATTTATTATAGTTCTATCGATAATAACTGCATAATATGGGTAATAATGCATGTTATATTGATGATAATAAAAGTAATACGTATATTTATTACAGTTCTAGCGATAATAACTCCATTATATGGGTAATAATGCATGTTATATTGATAATAATATAAGTAATAAGTATAATTATTACAGTTCTAGCGATAATAACTGCATTATATAGGTAATAATGCACGTTATATTGCTAATAATATAAGTAATAACTATAATTATTACAGTTCTAGCGATAATAATTGCATTATATGCGTAATAAGGCATGTTATATTGATAATATGGGGAGTAATAAGTATAATTATTACAGTTCTAGAGATAATAACTGCGTTATATGGGTAATAATGCACGTTATACTGCTAATAATATAAGTAGTAAGTATAATTATTACAGTTCTAGCGATGATAACTGCATTATATGGGTAATAATGCATGTTATATTGATAATATTGGGAGTAATAAGTATATTTATTATAGTTCTAGCGATAATAACTGCATAATATGGGTAATAATGATGTTATATTGATGATAATAAAAGTAATACGTATATTTATTAT
This sequence comes from Megachile leachella, assembly GCA_963576845.1. Taxonomy (NCBI): domain Eukaryota; kingdom Metazoa; phylum Arthropoda; class Insecta; order Hymenoptera; family Megachilidae; genus Megachile; species Megachile leachella. The sequence goes on along the minus strand of CAUYWW010000148.1, from coordinate 148,050 downwards.
AGTTCTAGCGATAATAACTCCATTATATGGGTAATAATGCATGTTATATTGATAATAATATAAGTAATAAGTATAATTATTACAGTTCTAGCGATAATAACTGCATTATATGGGTAATAATGCACGTTATATTGCTAATAATATCAGTAATAAGTATAATTATTACAGTTCTAGCGATAATAACTGCATTATATGGGTAATAATGCACGTTGTATTGATAATATCGGGAGTAATAAGTATAATTATTATAGTTCTAGCGATAATAATAGTAAAATATGGCTAATAGTGCCTGTTGTATTGATAATAATAAAAGTAATAAGTATATTTATTATACTTCTGTCGATAATAACTGCATTATATGGGTAATAATGCATGTTATATTGATAATATTGGGAGTAATAAGTATATTCATTATAGTTCTTGCGATAATAACTGCATAATATGGGTAATAATGCATGTTATATTGATAATAATATAAGTAATAAGTATAATTATTACAGTTCTAGCGATAATAACTGCATTATATGGGTAATAAGGCATGTTATATTGATAATATCGGGAGTAATAAGTATAATTATTATAGTTCTAGCGATAATAATAGTAAAATATGGCTATTAGTGCATGTTATATTGATAATAATAAAAGTTATAAGTATATTTATTACAGTTCTATCGATAATAACTGCATAATATGGGTAATAATGCATGTTATATTGATGATAATAAAAGTAATACGTATATTTATTACAGTTCTAGCGATAATAACTCCATTATATGGGTAATAATGCATGTTATATTGATAATAATATAAGTAATAAGTATAATTATTACAGTTCTAGCGATAGTAACTGCATTATATAGGTAATAATGCACGTTATATTGCTAATAATATAAGTAATAAGTATAATTATTACAGTTCTAGCGATAATACTTGCATTATATGCGTAATAAGGCATGTTATATTGATAATATCGGGAGTAATAAGTATAATTATTATAGTTCTAGCGATAATAATAGTAAAATATGGCTATTAGTGCTTGTTATATTGATAATAGTAAACGTTATCAGTATATTTATTACAGTTCTATCGATAATAACTCCATTATATGGGTAATAATGCATGTTATATTGATAATAATATAAGTAATAAGTATAATTATTACAGTTCTAGAAATAATAACTGCATTATATGGGTAATAATGCACGTTATATTGCTAATAATATAAGTAATAAGTATAATTATTACAGTTCTAGCGATAATAACTGCATTATGTGGGTAATAATGCATGTTATATTGATAATATTGGGAGTAATAAGTATATTTATTATAGTTCTAGCGATAATAACTGCATAATATGGGTAATAATGCATGTTATATTGATAATAATATAAGTAATAAGTATAATTATTACAGTTCTAGCGATAATAACTGCATTATGTGGGTAATAATGCATGTTATATTGCTAATAATATAAGTAATAAGTATAATTATTACAGTTCTAGCGATAATAACTGCATTATATGGGTAATAATGCACGTTATATTGCTAATAATATAAGTAATAAGTATAATTATTACAGTTCTAGCGATAATAACTGCATTATATGGGTAATAATGCATGTTATATTGATAATATTGGAAGTAATAAGTATATTTATTACAGTTCTAGCGATAATAACTGCATTATATGGGTAATAATGCACGTTATATTGATAATATCGGGAGTAATAAGTATAATTATTATAGTTCTAGCGATAATAATAGTAAAATATGGCTAATAGTGCATGTTATATTGATAATAGTAAAAGTAATATGTATCTTTATTACAGTTCTATCGATAATAACTGCATAATATGGGTAATAATGCATGTTATATTGATAATAATATAAGTAATAAGTATAATTATTACAGTTCTAGCGATAATAACTGCATTATATAGGTAATAATGCACGTTATATTGCTAATAATATAAGTAATAAGTATAATTATTACAGTTCTAGCGATAATAATTGCATTATATGCGTAATAATGCATGTTATATTGATAATATCGGGAGTTATAAGTATAATTATTATAGTTCTAGCGATAATAATAGTAAAATATGGCTAATAGTGCATGTTATATTGATAATAGTAAAAGTAATAAGTATCTTTATTACAGTTCTATCGACAATAACTGCACAATATGGGTAATAATGCATGTTATATTGATGATAATAAAAGTAATACGTATATTTATTATAGTTCTAGCTATAATAACTGCATAATATGGGTAATAATGCATGTTATATTGAGAATAATATAAGTAGTGAGTATAATTATTACAGTTCTGGCTATAATAACTGCATTATATGGGTAATAATGCACGTTATATTGCTAATAGCATATGTAATAAGTATAATTATTACAGTTCTAGCGATAATAACTGCATTATATGGATAATAATGCATGTTATGTTGATGATAATAAAAGTAATACGTATATTTATTATAGTTCTATCGATGATAACTGCATAATATGGGTAATAATGCATGTTATATTGATGATAATAAAAGTAATACGTATATTTATTACAGTTCTAGCGATAATAACTCCATTATATGGGTAATAATGCATGTTATATTGATAATAATATAAGTAATAAGTATAATTATTACAGTTCTAGCGATAATAAGTGCATTATATGGGTAATAATGCATGTTATATTGCTAATAATATAAGTAATAAGTATAATTATTACAGTTCTAGCGATAATAACTGCATTATATGGGTAATAATGCACGTTATATTGCTAATAATATAAGTAATAAGTATAATTATTACAGTTCTAGCGATAATAACTGCATTATATGGGTAATAATGCATGTTATATTGATAATATTGGAAGTAATAAGTATATTTATTACAGTTCTAGCGATAATAACTGCATTATATGGGTAATAATGCACGTTACATTGCTAATAATACAAGTAATAAGTATAATTATTACAGTTCTAGCGATAATAACTGCATTATATGGGTAATAATGCATGTTGTATTGATAATATCGGGAGTAATAAGTATAATTATTATAGTTCTAGGGATAATAATAGTAAAACATGGCAAATAGTGCATGTTATATTTATAATAATAAAAGTAATAAGTATATTTATTACAGTTCTACCGATAATAACCGCATAATGTGGGTAATAATGCACGTTATATTGATAATAATAAAAGTACTAAGTATATTTATTATAGTTCTATCGATAATAACTGCATAATATGGGTAATACTGCATGTTATATTGATGATAATAAAAGTAATACGTATATTTATTATAGTTCTATCGATAATAACTGCATAATATGGGTAATAATGCATGTTATATTGATGATAATAAAAGTAATACGTATATTTATTACAGTTCTAGCGATAATAACTCCATTATATGGGTAATAATGCATGTTATATTGATAATAATATAAGTAATAAGTATAATTATTACAGTTCTAGCGATAATAACTGCATTATATAGGTAATAATGCACGTTATATTGCTAATAATATAAGTAATAAGTATAATTATTACAGTTCTAGCGATAATAATTGCATTATATGGGTAATAATGCATGTTATATTGATAATATCGGGAGTTATAAGTATAATTATTATAGTTCTAGCGATAATAATAGTAAAATATGGCTAATAGTGCATGTTATATTGATAATAGTAAAAGTAATAAGTATCTTTATTACAGTTCTATCGACAATAACTGCACAATATGGGTAATAATGCATGTTATATTGATGATAATAAAAGTAATACGTATATTTATTATAGTTCTAGCTATAATAACTGCATAATATGGGTAATAATGCATGTTATATTGAGAATAATATAAGTAGTGAGTATAATTATTACAGTTCTGGCTATAATAACTGCATTATATGGGTAATAATGCACGTTATATTGCTAATAGCATATGTAATAAGTATAATTATTACAGTTCTAGCGATAATAACTGCATTATATGGATAATAATGCATGTTATGTTGATGATAATAAAAGTAATACGTATATTTATTATAGTTCTATCGATGATAACTGCATAATATGGGTAATAATGCATGTTATATTGATGATAATAAAAGTAATACGTATATTTATTACAGTTCTAGCGATAATAACTCCATTATATGGGTAATAATGCATGTTATATTGATAATAATATAAGTAATAAGTATAATTATTACAGTTCTAGCGATAATAAGTGCATTATATGGGTAATAATGCATGTTATATTGCTAATAATATAAGTAATAAGTATAATTATTACAGTTCTAGCGATAATAACTGCATTATATGGGTAATAATGCACGTTATATTGCTAATAATATAAGTAATAAGTATAATTATTACAGTTCTAGCGATAATAACTGCATTATATGGGTAATAATGCATGTTATATTGATAATATTGGAAGTAATAAGTATATTTATTACAGTTCTAGCGATAATAACTGCATTATATGGGTAATAATGCACGTTACATTGCTAATAATACAAGTAATAAGTATAATTATTACAGTTCTAGCGATAATAACTGCATTATATGGGTAATAATGCATGTTGTATTGATAATATCGGGAGTAATAAGTATAATTATTATAGTTCTAGGGATAATAATAGTAAAACATGGCAAATAGTGCATGTTATATTTATAATAATAAAAGTAATAAGTATATTTATTACAGTTCTACCGATAATAACCGCATAATGTGGGTAATAATGCACGTTATATTGATAATAATAAAAGTACTAAGTATATTTATTATAGTTCTATCGATAATAACTGCATAATATGGGTAATACTGCATGTTATATTGATGATAATAAAAGTAATACGTATATTTATTATAGTTCTATCGATAATAACTGCATAATATGGGTAATAATGCATGTTATATTGATGATAATAAAAGTAATACGTATATTTATTACAGTTCTAGCGATAATAACTCCATTATATGGGTAATAATGCATGTTATATTGATAATAATATAAGTAATAAGTATAATTATTACAGTTCTAGCGATAATAACTGCATTATATAGGTAATAATGCACGTTATATTGCTAATAATATAAGTAATAAGTATAATTATTACAGTTCTAGCGATAATAATTGCATTATATGGGTAATAATGCATGTTATATTGATAATATCGGGAGTTATAAGTATAATTATTATAGTTCTAGCGATAATAATAGTAAAATATGGCTAATAGTGCATGTTATATTGATAATAGTAAAAGTAATAAGTATCTTTATTACAGTTCTATCGACAATAACTGCACAATATGGGTAATAATGCATGTTATATTGATGATAATAAAAGTAATACGTATATTTATTATAGTTCTAGCTATAATAACTGCATAATATGGGTAATAATGCATGTTATATTGAGAATAATATAAGTAGTGAGTATAATTATTACAGTTCTGGCTATAATAACTGCATTATATGGGTAATAATGCACGTTATATTGCTAATAGCATATGTAATAAGTATAATTATTACAGTTCTAGCGATAATAACTGCATTATATGGATAATAATGCATGTTATGTTGATGATAATAAAAGTAATACGTATATTTATTATAGTTCTATCGATGATAACTGCATAATATGGGTAATAATGCATGTTATATTGATGATAATAAAAGTAATACGTATATTTATTACAGTTCTAGCGATAATAACTCCATTATATGGGTAATAATGCATGTTATATTGATAATAATATAAGTAATAAGTATAATTATTACAGTTCTAGCGATAATAAGTGCATTATATGGGTAATAATGCATGTTATATTGCTAATAATATAAGTAATAAGTATAATTATTACAGTTCTAGCGATAATAACTGCATTATATGGGTAATAATGCACGTTATATAGCTAATAATATAAGTAATAAGTATAATTATTACAGTTCTAGCGATAATAACTGCATTATATAGGTAATAATGCACGTTATATTGCTAATAATATAAGTAATAACTATAATTATTACAGTTCTAGCGATAATAATTGCATTATATGCGTAATAAGGCATGTTATATTGATAATATGGGGAGTAATAAGTATAATTATTACAGTTCTAGAGATAATAACTGCGTTATATGGGTAATAATGCACGTTATACTGCTAATAATATAAGTAGTAAGTATAATTATTACAGTTCTAGCGATGATAACTGCATTATATGGGTAATAATGCATGTTATATTGATAATATCGGGAGTAATAAGTATATTTATTATAGTTCTAGCGATAATAACTGCATAATATGGGTAATAATGATGTTATATTGATGATAATAAAAGTAATACGTATATTTATTATAGTTCTAGCGATAATAACTCCATTATATGGGTAATAATGCATGTTATATTGATAATAATATAAGTAATAATTATAATTATTACAGTTCTAGCGATAATAACTGCATTATATGGGTAATAATGCACGTTATATTGCTAATAATATCAGTAATAAGTATAATTATTACAGTTCTAGCGATAATAACTGCATTATATGGGTAATAATGCACGTTGTATTGATAATATCGGGAGTAATAAGTATAATTATTATAGTTCTAGCGATAATAATAGTAAAATATGGCTAATAGTGCCTGTTATATTGATAATAATAAAAGTAATAAGTATATTTATTATACTTCTGTCGATAATAACTGCATTATATGGGTAATAATGCATGTTATATTGATAATAATATATGTAATTAGTATAATTATTACAGTTCTAGCGATAATAACTCCATTATATGGGTAATAATGCATGTTATATTGATAATAATATAAGTAATAAGTATAATTATTACAGTTCTAGCGATAATAACTCCATTATATGGGTAATAATGCATGTTACATTGATAGTATTATTAGTAATAAGTATAATTATTACAGTTCTAGAGATAATAACTGCATTATATGGGTAATAATGCATGTTATATTGATAATATTGGGAGTAATAAGTATATTCATTATAGTTCTTGCGATAATAACTGCATAATATGGGTAATAATGCATGTTATATTGATAATAATATAAGTAATAAGTATAATTATTACAGTTCTAGCGATAATAACTGCATTATATGGGTAATAAGGCATGTTATATTGATAATATCGGGAGTAATAAGTATAATTATTATAGTTCTAGCGATAATAATAGTAAAATATGGCTATTAGTGCATGTTATATTGATAATAATAAAAGTTATATGTATATTTATTACAGTTCTATCGATAATAACTGCATAATATGGGTAATAATGCATGTTATATTGATGATAATAAAAGTAATACGTATATTTATTACAGTTCTAGCGATAATAACTCCATTATATGGGTAATAATGCATGTTATATTGATAATAATATAAGTAATAAGTATAATTATTACAGTTCTAGCGATAGTAACTGCATTATATAGGTAATAATGCACGTTATATTGCTAATAATATAAGTAATAAGTATAATTATTACAGTTCTAGCGATAATACTTGCATTATATGCGTAATAAGGCATGTTATATTGATAATATCGGGAGTAATAAGTATAATTATTATAGTTCTAGCGATAATAATAGTAAAATATGGCTATTAGTGCTTGTTATATTGATAATAGTAAACGTTATCAGTATATTTATTACAGTTCTATCGATAATAACTCCATTATATGGGTAATAATGCATGTTATATTGATAATAATATAAGTAATAAGTATAATTATTACAGTTCTAGAAATAATAACTGCATTATATGGGTAATAATGCACGTTATATTGCTAATAATATAAGTAATAAGTATAATTATTACAGTTCTAGCGATAATAACTGCATTATGTGGGTAATAATGCATGTTATATTGATAATATTGGGAGTAATAAGTATATTTATTATAGTTCTAGCGATAATAACTGCATAATATGGGTAATAATGCATGTTATATTGATAATAATATAAGTAATAAGTATAATTATTACAGTTCTAGCGATAATAACTGCATTATGTGGGTAATAATGCATGTTATATTGCTAATAATATAAGTAATAAGTATAATTATTACAGTTCTAGCGATAATAACTGCATTATATGGGTAATAATGCATGTTATATTGATAATATTGGAAGTAATAAGTATATTTATTACAGTTCTAGCGATAATAACTGCATTATATGGGTAATAATGCACGTTATATTGATAATATCGGGAGTAATAAGTATAATTATTATAGTTCTAGCGATAATAATAGTAAAATATGGCTAATAGTGCATGTTATATTGATAATAGTAAAAGTAATATGTATCTTTATTACAGTTCTATCGATAATAACTGCATAATATGGGTAATAATGCATGTTATATTGATAATAATATAAGTAATAAGTATAATTATTACAGTTCTAGCGATAATAACTGCATTATATAGGTAATAATGCACGTTATATTGCTAATAATATAAGTAATAAGTATAATTATTACAGTTCTAGCGATAATAATTGCATTATATGCGTAATAATGCATGTTATATTGATAATATCGGGAGTTATAAGTATAATTATTATAGTTCTAGCGATAATAATAGTAAAATATGGCTAATAGTGCATGTTATATTGATAATAGTAAAAGTAATAAGTATCTTTATTACAGTTCTATCGACAATAACTGCACAATATGGGTAATAATGCATGTTATATTGATGATAATAAAAGTAATACGTATATTTATTATAGTTCTAGCTATAATAACTGCATAATATGGGTAATAATGCATGTTATATTGAGAATAATATAAGTAGTGAGTATAATTATTACAGTTCTGGCTATAATAACTGCATTATATGGGTAATAATGCACGTTATATTGCTAATAGCATATGTAATAAGTATAATTATTACAGTTCTAGCGATAATAACTGCATTATATGGATAATAATGCATGTTATGTTGATGATAATAAAAGTAATACGTATATTTATTATAGTTCTATCGATGATAACTGCATAATATGGGTAATAATGCATGTTATATTGATGATAATAAAAGTAATACGTATATTTATTACAGTTCTAGCGATAATAACTGCATTATATGGGTAATAATGCATGTTATATTGATAATATCGGGAGTAATAAGTATAATTATTATAGTTCTAGCGATAATAATAGTAAAATATGGCTATTAGTGCTTGTTATATTGATAATAATAAACGTTATCAGTATATTTATTACAGGTCTATCGATAATAACTCCATTATATGGGTAATAATGCATGTTATATTGATAATAATATAAGTAATAAGTACAATTATTACAGTTCTAGCGATAATAACTGCATTATATGGGTAATAATGCACGTTATATTGCTAATAATATAAGTAATAAGTATAATTATTACAGTTCTAGCGATAATAACTGCATTATGTGGGTAATAATGCATGTTATATTGATAATATTGGGAGTAATAAGTATATTTATTACAGTTCTATCGATAATAACTGCATAATATGGGTAATAATGCATGTTATATTGATAATAATAAAAGTACTAAGTATATTTATTACAGTTCTATCGATAATAACTGCATAATATGGGTAATAATGCATGTTATATTGATAATATCGGGAGTAATAAGTATAATTATTATAGTGCTAGCGATAATAATAGTAAAATATGGCAAATAGTGCATGTTATATTGATAATAATATAAGTAATAAGTATAATTATTACAGTTCTAGTGATAATAACTCCATTATATAGGTAATAATGCATGTTATATTGATAATAATATAAGTAATAAGTATAATTATTACAGTTCTAGCGATAATAACTGCATTATGTGGGTAATAATGCATGTTATTTTGATAATATTGGGAGTAATAAGTATATTTATTATAGTTCTAGAGATAATAACTGCACTACATGGGTAATAATGCACGTTATATTGCTAATAATATAAGTAATAAGTATAATTATTACAGTTCTAGCGATAATAATTGCATTATATGCGTAATAAGGCATGTTATATTGATAATATCGGGAGTAATAAGTATAATTATTATAGTTCTAGCGATAATAATAGTAAAATATGGCTAATAGTGCCTGTTATATTGATAATAATAAAAGTAATAAGTATATTTATTATACTTCTGTCGATAATAACTGCATTATATGGGTAATAATGCATGTTATATTGATAACAATATAAGTAATTAGTATAATTATTACAGTTCCAGCGATAATAACTGCATTATATAGGTAATAATGCACGTTATATTGCTAATAATATAAGTAATAAGTATAATTATTACAGTTCTAGCGATAATAATTGCATTATATGCGTAATAAGGCATGTTATATTGATAATATCGGGAGTAATAAGTATAATTATTATAGTTCTAGCGATAATAATAGTAAAATATGGCTAAGAGTGCATGTTATATTAATAATAGTAAAAGTAATAAGTATCTTTATTTCAGTTCTATCGATAATAACTGCATAATATGGGTAATAATGCATGTTATATTGATGATAATAAAAGTAATACGTATATATATTACAGTTCTAGCGATAATAACTCCATTATATGGGTAATAATGCATTTTATATTGATAATAATAAAAGTAATACGTATAATTATTACAGTTCTAGCGATAATAACTGCATTATATGGGTAATAATGCATGTTATATTGATAATATCGGGAGTAATAAGTATAATTATTATAGTTCTAGCGATAATAATAGTAAAATATGGCTATTAGTGCTTGTTATATTGATAATAATAAACGTTATCAGTATATTTATTACAGTTCTATCGATAATAACTCCATTATATGGGTAGTAATGCATGTTATATTGATAATAATATAAGTAATAAGTATAATTATTACAGTTCTAGAGATAATAACTGCATTATTTGGGTAATAATGCACGTTATACTGCTAATAATATAAGTAGTAAGTACAATTATTACAGTTCTGGCTACAATAACTGCATTATATGGTTAATAATGCATGATATATTGATAATATCGGGAGTAATAAGTATAATTATTATAGTTCTAGCGATAATAATAGTAAAATATGGCTAAGAGTGCATGTTATATTGATAATAGTAAAAGTAATAAGTATCTTTATTTCAGTTCTATCGATAATAACTGCATAATATGGGTAATAATGCATGTTATATTGATGATAATAAAAGTAATACGTATATTTATTACAGTTCTAGCGATAATAACTGCATTATATGGGTAATAAGGCATGTTATATTGATAATATCGGGAGTAATAAGTATAATTATTATAGTTCTAGCGATAATAATAGTAAAGTATGGCTAATAGTGCATGTTATATTGATAATAGTAAAAGTAATATGTACCTTTATTACAGTTCTATCGATAATAACTGCATAATATGGGTAATAATGCATGTTATATTGATAATAATAAAAGTTCTAAGTATATTTATTACAGTTCTATCGATAATAACTGCATAATATGGGTAATAATGCATGTTATATTGATGATAATGAAAGTAGTAAGTATATTTATTACAGTTCTAGCGATGATAACTGCATTATATGCGTAATAAGGCATGTTATATTGATAATATCGGGAGTAATAAGTATAATTATTATAGTTCTAGCGATAATAATAGTAAAATATGGCTATTAGTGCACGTTATATTGCTAATAATATAAGTAATAAGTATAATTATTACAGTTCTAGCGATAATAACTCCATTATATGGGTAATAATGCATGTTATATTGATAATAATATAAGTAATAAGTATAATTATTACAGTTCTAGAGATAATAACTGCGTTATATGGGTAACAATGCACGTTATACTGCTAATAATATAAGTAGTAAGTATAATTATTACAGTTCTAGCGATGATAACTGCATTATATGGGTAATAATGCATGTTATATTGATAAAATTGGGAGTAATAAGTATATTTATTATAGTTCTAGCGATAATAACTGCATAATATGGGTAATAATGCACGTTATATTGCTAATAATATAAGTAATGAGTATAATTATTACAGTTCTATCGATAATAACTGCATAATATGGGTAATAATGCATGTTATATTGATGATAATAAAAGTAATACGTATATTTATTATAGTTCTATCGATAATAACTGCATAATATGGGTAATAATGCATGTTATATTGATGATAATAAAAGTAATACGTATATTTTTTACAGTTCTAGCGATAATAACTCCATTATATGGGTAATAATGCATGTTATATTGATAATAATATAAGTAATAAGTATAATTATTACAGTTCAAGCGATAATAACTGCATTATATAGGTAGTAATGCACGTTATATTGCTAATAATATAAGTAATAACTATAATTATTACAGTTCTAGCGATAATAATTGCATTATATGCGTAAAAAGGCATGTTATATTGATAATATCGGGAGTAATAAGTATAATTATTACAGTTCTAGAGATAATAACTGCGTTATATGGGTAATAATGCACGTTATACTGCTAATAATATAAGTAGTAAGTATAATTATTACAGTTCTAGCGATGATAACTGCATTATATGGGTAATAATGCATGTTATATTGATAATATTGGGAGTAATAAGTATATTTATTATAGTTCTAGCGATAATAACTCCATTATATGGGTAATAATGCATGTTATATTGATAATAATATAAGTAATAAGTATAATTATTACAGTTCTAGCGATAATAACTGCATTATATGGGTAATGATGCACGTTATATTGCTAATAATATCAGTAATAAGTATAATTATTACAGTTCTAGCGATAATAACTGCATTATATGCGTAATAATGCATGTTATATTGATAATATTGGAAGTAATAAGTATATTTATTACAGTTCTAGCGATAATAACTGCATTATATGGGTAATAATGCACGTTATATTGCTAATAATATAAGTAATAAGTATAATTATTACAGTTCCAGCGATAATAACAGCATTATATGGGTAATAATGCACGTTGCATTGATAATATCGGGAGTAATAAGTATAATTATTATAGTTCTAGCGATAATAATAGTAAAATATGGCAAATAGTGCATGTTATATTGATAATAATAAAAGTAATAAGTATATTTATTACAGTTCTATCGATAATAACTGCATAATATGGGTAATAATGCATGTTATATTGATAATAATATAAGTAATAAGTATAATTATTACAGTTCTAGAGATAATAACTGCACTACATGGGTAATAATGCACGTTATATTGCTAATAATATAAGTAATAAGTATAATTATTACAGTTCTAGCGATAATAACTGCATTATGTGGGTAATAATGCATGTTATATTGATAATATTGGGAGTAATAAGTATATTTATTATAGTTCTAGCGATAATAACTGCATAATATGGGTAATAATGCATGTTATATTGATAATAATATAAGTAATAAGTATAATTATTACAGTTCTAGCGATAATAACTGCATTATATGGGTAATAATGCATGTTATATTGATAATATCGGGAGTAATAAGTATAATTATTATAGTTCTAGCGATAATAATAGTAAAATATGGCTATTAGTGCTTGTTATATTGATAATAATAAACGTTATCAGTATATTTATTACAGGTCTATCGATAATAACTCCATTATATGGGTAATAATGCATGTTATATTGATAATAATATAAGTAATAAGTATAATTATTACAGTTCTAGCGATAATAACTGCATTATATGGGTAATAATGCACGTTATATTGCTAATAATATAAGTAATAAGTATAATTAGTACAGTTCTAGCGATAATAACTGCATTATGTGGGTAATAATGCATGTTATATTGATAATATTGGGAGTAATAAGTATATTTATTACAGTTCTATCGATAATAACTGCATAATATGGGTAATAATGCATGTTATATTGATAATAATAAAAGTACTAAGTATATTTATTACAGTTCTATCGATAATAACTGCATAATATGGGTAATAATGCATGTTATATTGATAATATCGGGAGTAATAAGTATAATTATTATAGTGCTAGCGATAATAATAGTAAAATATGGCAAATAGTGCATGTTATATTGATAATAATATAAGTAATAAGTATAATTATTACAGTTCTAGTGATAATAACTCCATTATATAGGTAATAATGCATGTTATATTGATAATAATATAAGTAATAAGTATAATTATTACAGTTCTAGCGATAATAACTGCATTATGTGGGTAATAATGCATGTTATTTTGATAATATTGGGAGTAATAAGTATATTTATTATAGTTCTAGAGATAATAACTGCACTACATGGGTAATAATGCACGTTATATTGCTAATAATATAAGTAATAAGTATAATTATTACAGTTCTAGCGATAATAATTGCATTATATGCGTAATAAGGCATGTTATATTGATAATATCGGGAGTAATAAGTATAATTATTATAGTTCTAGCGATAATAATAGTAAAATATGGCTAATAGTGCCTGTTATATTGATAATAATAAAAGTAATAAGTATATTTATTATACTTCTGTCGATAATAACTGCATTATATGGGTAATAATGCATGTTATATTGATAATAATATAAGTAATTAGTATAATTATTACAGTTCTAGCGATAATAACTGCATTATATAGGTAATAATGCACGTTATATTGCTAATAATATAAGTAATAAGTATAATTATTACAGTTCTAGCGATAATAACTGCATTATATAGGTAATAATGCACGTTATATTGCTAATAATATAAGTAATAAGTATAATTATTACAGTTCTAGAGATAATAACTCCATTATATGGGTAATAATGCATGTTACATTGATAATAATATTAGTAATAAGTATAATTATTACAGTTCTAGAGATAATAACTCCATTATATAGGTAATAATGCATGTTATATTGATAATAATATAAGTAATAAGTATAATTATTACAGTTCTAGCGATAATAACTGCATTATGTGGGTAATAATGCATGTTATATTGATAATATTGGGAGTAATAAGTATATTTATTATAGTTCTAGAGATAACAACTGCACTACATGGGTAATAATGCACGTTATATTGCTAATAATATAAGTAATAAGTATAATTATTACAGTTCTAGCGATAATAATTGCATTATATGCGTAATAAGGCATGTTATATTGATAATATCGGGAGTAATAAGTATAATTATTATAGTTCTAGAGATAATAACTGCACTACATGGGTAATAATGCACCTTATATTGCTAATAATATAAGTAATAAGTATAATTATTACAGTTCTAGCGATAATAATTGCATTATATGCGTAATAAGGCATGTTATATTGATAATATCGGGAGTAATAAGTATAATTATTATAGTTCTAGCGATAATAATAGTAAAATATGGCTAATAGTGCCTGTTATATTGATAATAATAAAAGTAATAAGTATATTTATTATACTTCTGTCGATAATAACTGCATTATATGGGTAATAATGCATGTTATATTGATAATAATATAAGTAATTAGTATAATTATTACAGTTCTAGCGATAATAACTGCATTATATGGGTAATAATGCACGTTATACTGCTAATAATATAAGTAGTAAGTACAATTATTACAGTTCTGGCTACAATAACTGCATTATATGGTTAATAATGCATGTTATATTGGTAATATCGGGAGTAATAAGTATAATTATTATAGTTCTAGCGATAATAATAGTCAAATATGGCTAAGAGTGCATGTTATATTGATAATAGTAAAAGTAATAAGTATCTTTATTTCAGTTCTATCGATAATAACTGCATAATATGGGTAATAATGCATGTTATATTGATGATAATAAAAGTAATACGTATATTTATTGCAGTTCTAGCGATAATAACTCCATTATATGGGTAATAATGCATGTTATATTGATAATAATATAAGTAATAAGTATAATTATTACAGCTCTAGCGATAATAACTGCATTATATGGGTAATAATGCATGTTGTATTGATAATATCGGGAGTAATAAGTATAATTATTATAGTGCTAGCGATAATAATAGTAAAATATGGCAAATAGTGCATGTTATATTGATAATAATAAAAGTAATAAGTATATTTATTACAGTTCTATCGATAATAACTGCATAATATGGGTAATAATGCATGTTATATTGATAATAATATAAGTAATAAGTATAATTATTACAGTTCTAGTGATAATAACTCCATTATATAGGTAATAATGCATGTTATATTGATAATAATATAAGTAATAAGTATAATTATTACAGTTCTAGAGATAATAACTGCACTACATGGGTAATAATGCACGTTATATTGCTAATAATATAAGTAATAAGTATAATTATTACAGTTCTAGCGATAATAACTGCATTATATGGGAAAAAATTCATGTTATATTGATAATATTGGGAGTAATAAGTATATTCATTATAGTTCTTGCGATAATAACTGCATAATATGGGTAATAATGCATGTTATATTGATAATAATATAAGTAATAAGTATAATTATTACAGTTCTAGCGATAATAACTGCATTATATGGGTAATGATGCACGTTGTATTGATAATATCGGGAGTAATAAGTATAATTATTATAGTTCTAGCGATAATAATAGTAAAATATGGCAAATAGTGCATGTTATATTGATAATAATAAAAGTAATAAGTATATTTATTACAGTTCTATCGATAATAACTGCATAATATGGGTAATAATGCATGTTATATTGATAATAATATAAGTAATAAGTATAATTATTACAGTTCTAGAGATAATAACTGCACTACATGGGTAATAATGCACGTTATACTGCTAATAATATAAGTAATAAGTATAATTATTACAGTTCTAGCGATAATAACTGCATTATGTGGGTAATATTGCATGTTATATTGATAATATTGGGAGTAATAAGTATATTTATTATAGTTCTATCGATAATAACTGCATAATATGGGTAATAATGCATGTTATATTGATGATAATGAAAGTAATACGTATATTTATTACAGTTCTAGCGATAATAACTCCATTATATGGGTAACAATGCATGTTATATTGATAATAATATAAGTAATAAGTATAATTATTACAGTTCTAGCGATAATAACTGCATTATATAGGTAATAATGCACGTTATATTGCTACTAATATAAGTAATAAGTATAATTATTACAGTTCTAGCGATAATAATTGCATTATATGGGTAATAATGCACGTTGTATTGATAATATCGGGAGTAATAAGTATAATTATTATAGTTCTAGCGATAATAATAGTAAAATATGGCAAATAGTGCATGTTATATTGATAATAATAAAAGTAATAAGTATATTTATTATACTTCTGTCGATAATAACTGTATTATATGGGTAATAATGCATGCTATATTGATGATAATAAAAGTAATACGTATATTTATTACAGTTCTAGCGATAATAACACCATTATATGGGTAATAATGCATGTTATATTGATAATAATATAAGTAATAAGTATATTTATTACAGTTCTAGCGATAATAACTGCATTATATAGGTAATAATGCGCGTTATATTGCTAATAATATAAGTAATAAGTATAATTATTACAGTTCTAGCGATAATAATTGCATTATATGCGTAATAAGGCATGTTATATTGATAATATCGGGAGTAATAAGTATAATTATTACAGTTCTAGAGATAATAACTGCGGTATATGGGTAATAATGCACGTTATACTGCTAATAATATAAGTAGTAAGTATAATTATTACAGTTCTAGCGATGATAACTGCATTATATGGGTAATAATGCATGTTATATTGATAATATTGGGAGTAATAAGTATATTTATTATAGTTCTAGCGATAATAACTGCATAATATGGGTAATAATGCATGTTATATTGATAATAATATAAGTAATAAGTATAATTATTACAGTTCTAGCGATAATAACTCCATTATATGGGTAATAATGCATGTTATATTGATAATAATATAAGTAATAAGTATAATTATTACAGTTCTAGAGATAATAACTGCATTATTTGGGTAATAATGCACGTTATACTGCTAATAATATAAGTAGTAAGTACAATTATTACAGTTCTGGCTACAACAACTGCATTATATGGTTAATAATGCATGATATATTGATAATATCGGGAGTAATAAGTATAATTATTACAGTTCCAGCGATAATAACAGCATTATATGGGTAATAATGCACGTTGTATTGATAATATCGGGAGTAATAAGTATAATTATTATAGTTCTAGCGATAATAATAGTAAAATATGGCAAATAGTGCATGTTATATTGATAATAATAAAAGTAATAAGTATATTTATTACAGTTCTATCGATAATAACTGCATAATATGGGTAATAATGCATGTTATATTGATAATAATATAAGTAATAAGTATAATTATTACAGTTCTAGAGATAATAACTGCACTACATGGGTAATAATGCTCGTTATATTGCTAATAATATAAGTAATAAGTATAATTATTACAGTTCTAGCGATAATAACTGCATTATGTGGGTAATAATGCATGTTATATTGATAATATTGGGAGTAATAAGTATATTTATTATAGTTCTAGCGATAATAACTGCATAATATGGGTAATAATGCATGTTATATTGATAATAATATAAGTAATATGTATAATTATTACAGTTCTAGCGATAATAACTGCATTATATGGGTAATAATGCATGTTATATTGATAATATCGGGAGTAATAAGTATAATTATTATAGTTCTAGCGATAATAATAGTAAAATATGGCTATTAGTGCTTGTTATATTGATAATAATAAACGTTATCAGTATATCTATTACAGGTCTATCGATAATAACTCCATTATATGGGTAATAATGCATGTTATATTGATAATAATATAAGTAATAAGTATAATTATTACAGTTCTAGCGATAATAACTGCATTATATGGGTAATAATGCACGTTATATTGCTAATAATATAAGTAATAAGTATAATTATTACAGTTCTAGCGATAATAACTGCATTATGTGGGTAATAATGCATGTTATATTGATAATATTGGGAGTAATAAGTATATTTATTACAGTTCTATCGATAATAACTGCATAATATGGGTAATAATGCATGTTATATTGATAATAATAAAAGTACTAAGTATATTTATTACAGTTCTATCGATAATAACTGCATAATATGGGTAATAATGCATGTTATATTGATGATAATGAAAGTAGTAAGTATATTTATTACAGTTCTGGCGATAATAACTGCATTATATGGGTAATAATGCATGTTATATTGATAATATCGGGAGTAATAAGTATAATTATTATAGTTCTAGCGATAATAATAGTAAAATATGGCTATTAGTGCTTGTTATATTGATAATAATAAACGTTATCAGTATATTTATTACAGGTCTATCGATAATAACTCCATTATATGGGTAATAATGCATGTTATATTGATAATAATATAAGTAATAAGTATAATTATTACAGTTCTAGCGATAATAACTGCATTATATGGGTAATAATGCACGTTATATTGCTAATAATATAAGTAATAAGTATAATTATTACAGTTCTAGCGATAATAACTGCATTATGTGGGTAATAATGCATGTTATATTGATAATATTGGGAGTAATAAGTATATTTATTACAGTTCTATCGATAATAACTGCATAATATGGGTAATAATGCATGTTATATTGATAATAATAAAAGTACTAAGTATATTTATTACAGTTCTATCGATAATAACTGCATAATATGGGTAATAATGCATGTTATATTGATGATAATGAAAGTAGTAAGTATATTTATTACAGTTCTGGCGATAATAACTGCATTATATGCGTAATAAGGCATGTTATATTGATAATATCGGGAGTAATAAGTATAATTATTATAGTTCTAGCGATAATAATAGTAAAATATGGCTATTAGTGCATGTTATATTGATAATAGTAAAAGTAATAAGTATATTTATTACAGTTCTATCGATAATAACTGCATAATATGGGTAATAATGCATGTTATATTGATGATAATAAAAGTAATACGTATATTTATTATAGTTCTATCGATAATAACTGCATAATATGGGTAATAATGCATGTTATATTGATGATAATAAAAGTAATACGTATATTTATTACAGTTCTAGCGATAATAACTCCATTATATGGGTAATAATGCATGTTACATTGATAATAATATTAGTAATAAGTATAATTATTACAGTTCTAGAGATAATAACTGCATTATATGGGTAATAATGCATGTTATATTGATAATATTGGGAGTAATAAGTATATTCATTATAGTTCTTGCGATAATAACTGCATAATATGGGTAATAATGCATGTTATATTGATAATAATATAAGTAATAAGTATAATTATTACAGTTCTAGCGATAATAACTCCATTATATGGGTAATAATGCATGTTACATTGATAATAATATTAGTAATAAGTATAATTATTACAGTTCTAGAGTTAATAACTGCATTATATGGGTAATAATGCATGTTATATTGATAATATTGGGAGTAATAAGTATATTCATTATAGTTCTTGCGAAAATAACTGCATAATATGGGTAATAATGCATGTTATATTGATAATAATATAAGTAATAAGTATAATTATTACAGCTCTAGCGATAATAACTGCATTATATGGGTAATAATGCATGTTGTATTGATAATATCGGGAGTAATAAGTATAATTATTATAGTGCTAGCGATAATAATAGTAAAATATGGCAAATAGTGCATGTTATATTGATAATAATATAAGTAATAAGTATAATTATTACAGTTCTAGTGATAATAACTCCATTATATAGGTAATAATGCATGTTATATTGATAATAATATAAGTAATAAGTATAATTATTACAGTTCTAGCGATAATAACTGCATTATGTGGGTAATAATGCATGTTATTTTGATAATATTGGGAGTAATAAGTATATTTATTATAGTTCTAGAGATAATAACTGCACTACATGGGTAATAATGCACGTTATATTGCTAATAATATAAGTAATAAGTATAATTATTACAGTTCTAGCGATAATAATTGCATTATATGCGTAATAAGGCATGTTATATTGATAATATCGGGAGTAATAAGTATAATTATTATAGTTCTAGCGATAATAATAGTAAAATATGGCTAATAGTGCCTGTTATATTGATAATAATAAAAGTAATAAGTATATTTATTATACTTCTGTCGATAATAACTGCATTATATGGGTAATAATGCATGTTATATTGATAATAATATAAGTAATTAGTATAATTATTACAGTTCTAGCGATAATAACTGCATTATATAGGTAATAATGCACGTTATATTGCTAATAATATAAGTAATAAGTATAATTATTACAGTTCTAGCGATAATAATTGCATTATATGCGTAATAAGGCATGTTATATTGATAATATCGGGAGTAATAAGTATAATTATTATAGTGCTAGCGATAATAATAGTAAAATATGGCAAATAGTGCCTGTTATATTGATAATAATAAAAGTTATAAGTATATTTATTACAGTTCTATCGATAATAACTGCATAATATGGGTAATAATGCAAGTTATATTGATGATAATAAAAGTAATACGTATATTTATTACAGTTCTAGCGATAATAACTCCATTATATGGGTAATAATGCATGTTATATTGATAATAATATAAGTAATAAGTATAATTATTACAGTTCTAGCGATAATAACTGCATTATATAGGTAATAATGCACGTTATATTGCTAATAATATAAGTAATAAGTATAATTATTACAGTTCTAGAGATAATAACTCCATTATATGGGTAATAATGCATGTTACATTGATAATAATATTAGTAATAAGTATAATTATTACAGTTCTAGAGATAATAACTCCATTATATAGGTAATAATGCATGTTATATTGATAATAATATAAGTAATAAGTATAATTATTACAGTTCTAGCGATAATAACTGCATTATGTGGGTAATAATGCATGTTATATTGATAATATTGGGAGTAATAAGTATATTTATTATAGTTCTAGAGATAACAACTGCACTACATGGGTAATAATGCACGTTATATTGCTAATAATATAAGTAATAAGTATAATTATTACAGTTCTAGCGATAATAATTGCATTATATGCGTAATAAGGCATGTTATATTGATAATATCGGGAGTAATAAGTATAATTATTATAGTTCTAGAGATAATAACTGCACTACATGGGTAATAATGCACGTTATATTGCTAATAATATAAGTAATAAGTATAATTATTACAGTTCTAGCGATAATAATTGCATTATATGCGTAATAAGGCATGTTATATTGATAATATCGGGAGTAATAAGTATAATTATTATAGTTCTAGCGATAATAATAGTAAAATATGGCTAATAGTGCCTGTTATATTGATAATAATAAAAGTAATAAGTATATTTATTATACTTCTGTCGATAATAACTGCATTATATGGGTAATAATGCATGTTATATTGATAATAATATAAGTAATTAGTATAATTATTACAGTTCTAGCGATAATAACTGCATTATATGGGTAATAATGCACGTTATACTGCTAATAATATAAGTAGTAAGTACAATTATTACAGTTCTGGCTACAATAACTGCATTATATGGTTAATAATGCATGTTATATTGGTAATATCGGGAGTAATAAGTATAATTATTATAGTTCTAGCGATAATAATAGTAAAATATGGCTAAGAGTGCATGTTATATTGATAATAGTAAAAGTAATAAGTATCTTTATTTCAGTTCTATCGATAATAACTGCATAATATGGGTAATAATGCATGTTATATTGATGATAATAAAAGTAATACGTATATTTATTGCAGTTCTAGCGATAATAACTCCATTATATGGGTAATAATGCATGTTATATTGATAATAATATAAGTAATAAGTATAATTATTACAGCTCTAGCGATAATAACTGCATTA
The DNA here is from genome assembly GCA_963576845.1 of Megachile leachella. Taxonomy (NCBI): domain Eukaryota; kingdom Metazoa; phylum Arthropoda; class Insecta; order Hymenoptera; family Megachilidae; genus Megachile; species Megachile leachella. Next base: position 124,952 of record CAUYWW010000148.1, on the reverse strand, counting down.
TATGGGTAATAATGCATGTTGTATTGATAATATCGGGAGTAATAAGTATAATTATTATAGTGCTAGCGATAATAATAGTAAAATATGGCAAATAGTGCATGTTATATTGATAATAATAAAAGTAATAAGTATAATTATTACAGTTCTAGTGATAATAACTCCATTATATAGGTAATAATGCATGTTATATTGATAATAATATAAGTAATAAGTATAATTATTACAGTTCTAGAGATAATAACTGCACTACATGGGTAATAATGCACGTTATATTGCTAATAATATAAGTAATAAGTATAATTATTACAGTTCTAGCGATAATAACTGCATTATGTGGGTAATAATGCATGTTATATTTATAATATTGGGAGTAATAAGTATATTTATTATAGTTCTAGAGATAATAACTGCACTACATGGGTAATAATGCACGTTATATTGCTAATAATATAAGTAATAAGTATAATTATTACAGTTCTAGCGATAATAATTGCATTATATGCGTAATAAGGCATGTTACATTGATAATATCGGGAGTAATAAGTATAATTATTATAGTTCTAGCGATAATAATAGTAAAATATGGCTAATAGTGCCTGTTATATTGATAATAATAAAAGTAATAAGTATATTTATTATACTTCTGTCGATAATAGCTGCATTATATGGGTAATAATGCATGTTATATTGATAATAATATAAGTAATTAGTATAATTATTACAGTTCTAGCGATAATAACTCCATTATATGGGTAATAATGCATGTTATATTGATAATAATATAAGTAATAAGTATAATTATTACAGTTCTAGCGATAATAACTCCATTATATGGGTAATAATGCATGTTACATTGATAATAATTGTAGTAATAAGTATAATTATTACAGTTCTAGAGATAATAACTGCATTATATGGGAAAAAATGCATGTTATATTGATAATATTGGGAGTAATAAGTATATTCATTATAGTTCTTGCGATAATAACTGCATAATATGGGTAATAATGCATGTTATATTGATAATAATATAAGTAATAAGTATAATTATTACAGTTCTAGCGATAATAACTGCATTATATGGGTAATAATGCACGGTATATTGCTAATAATATAAGTAATAAGTATAATTATTACAGTTCTAGCGATAATAATTGCATTATATGCGTAATAAGGCATGTTATATTGATAATATCGGGAGTAATAAGTATAATTATTACAGTTCTAGAGATAATAACTGCGGTATATGGGTAATAATGCACGTTATACTGCTAATAATATAAGTAGTAAGTATAATTGTTACAGTTCTAGCGATGATAACTGCATTATATGGGTAATAATGCATGTTATATTGATAATATTGGGAGTAATAAGTATATTTATTATAGTTCTAGCGATAATAACTGCATAATATGGGTAATAATGCATGTTATATTGATAATAATATAAGTAATAAGTATAATTATTACAGTTCTAGCGATAATAACTCCATTATATGGGTAATAATGCATGTTATATTGATAATAATATAAGTAATAAGTATAATTATTACAGTTCTAGAGATAATAACTGCATTATTTGGGTAATAATGCACGTTATACTGCTAATAATATAAGTAGTAAGTACAATTATTACAGTTCTGGCTACAACAACTGCATTATATGGTTAATAATGCATGATATATTGATAATATCGGGAGTAATAAGTATAATTATTATAGTTCTAGCGATAATAATAGTAAAATATGGCGAAGAGTGCATGTTATATTGATAATAGTAAAAGTAATAAGTATCTTTATTTCAGTTCTATCGATAATAACTGCATAATATGGGTAATAATGCATGTTATATTGATGATAATAAAAGTAATACGTATATTTATTACAGTTCTAGCGATAATAACTGCATTATATGGGTAATAATGCATGTTATATTGATAATATCGGGAGTAATAAGTATAATTATTATAGTTCTAGCGATAATAATAGTAAAATATGGCTATTAGAGCTTGTTATATTGATAATAATAAACGTTATCAGTATATTTATTACAGTTCTATCGATAATAACTCCATTATATGGGTAATAATGCATGTTATATTGATAATAATATAAGTAATAAGTATAATTATTACAGTTCTAGCGATAATAACTGCATTATATGGGTAATAATGCACGTTATATTGCTAATAATATAAGTAATAAGTATAATTATTACAGTTCTAGCGATAGTAACTGCATTATGTGGGTAATAATGCATGTTATATTGATAATATTGGGAGTAATAAGTATATTTATTATAGTTCTAGCGATAATAAGTGCATAATATGGGTAATAATGCATGGTATATTGATAATAATATAAGTAATAAGTATAATTATTATAGTTCTAGCGATAATAATAGTAAAATATGGCTATTAGTGCTTGTTATATTGATAATAATAAACGTTATCAGTATATTTATTACAGTTCTATCGATAATAACTCCATTATATGGGTAATAATGCATGTTATATTGATAATAATATAAGTAATAAGTATAATTATTACAGTTCTAGAGATAATAACTGCATTATTTGGGTAATAATGCACGTTATACTGCTAATAATATAAGTAGTAAGTACAATTATTACAGTTCTGGCTACAATAACTGCATTATATGGTTAATAATGCATGTTATATTGATAATATCGGGAGTAATAAGTATAATTATTATAGTTCTAGCGATAATAATAGTAAAATATGGCTAAGAGTGCATGTTATATTAATAATAGTAAAAGTAATAAGCATCTTTATTTCAGTTCTATCGATAATAACTGCATAATATGGGTAATAATGCATGTTATATTGATGATAATAAAAGTAATACGTATATTTATTACAGTTCTAGCGATAATAACTCCATTATATGGGTAATAATGCATGTTATATTGATAATAATAAAAGTAATAAGTATAATTATTACAGTTCTAGCGATAGTAACTGCATTATGTGGGTAATAATGCATGTTATATTGATAATATTGGGAGTAATAAGTATATTTATTATAGTTCTAGCGATAATAAGTGCATAATATGGGTAATAATGCATGGTATATTGATAATAATATAAGTAATAAGTATAATTATTATAGTTCTAGCGATAATAATAGTAAAATATGGCTATTAGTGCTTGTTATATTGATAATAATAAACGTTATCAGTATATTTATTACAGTTCTATCGATAATAACTCCATTATATGGGTAATAATGCATGTTATATTGATAATAATATAAGTAATAAGTATAATTATTACAGTTCTAGAGATAATAACTGCATTATTTGGGTAATAATGCACGTTATACTGCTAATAATATAAGTAGTAAGTACAATTATTACAGTTCTGGCTACAATAACTGCATTATATGGTTAATAATGCATGTTATATTGATAATATCGGGAGTAATAAGTATAATTATTATAGTTCTAGCGATAATAATAGTAAAATATGGCTAAGAGTGCATGTTATATTAATAATAGTAAAAGTAATAAGCATCTTTATTTCAGTTCTATCGATAATAACTGCATAATATGGGTAATAATGCATGTTATATTGATGATAATAAAAGTAATACGTATATTTATTACAGTTCTAGCGATAATAACTCCATTATATGGGTAATAATGCATGTTATATTGATAATAATAAAAGTAATAAGTATAATTATTACAGTTCTAGCGATAATAACTGCATTATATGGGTAATAATGCATGTTATATTGATAATATCGGGAGTAATAAGTATAATTATTATAGTTCTAGCGATAATAATAGTAAAATATGGCTATTAGTGCTTGTTATATTGATAATAATAAACGTTATCAGTATATTTATTACAGTTCTATCGATAATAACTCCATTATATGGGTAATAATGCATGTTATATTGATAATAATATAAGTAATAAGTATAATTATTACAGTTCTAGAGATAATAACTGCATTATTTGGGTAATAATGCACGTTATACTGCTAATAATATAAGTAGTAAGTACAATTATTACAGTTCTGGCTACAACAACTGCATTATATGGTTAATAATGCATGATATATTGATAATATCGGGAGTAATAAGTATAATTATTATAGTTCTAGCGATAATAATAGTAAAATATGGCGAAGAGTGCATGTTATATTGATAATAGTAAAAGTAATAAGTATCTTTATTTCAGTTCTATCGATAATAACTGCATAATATGGGTAATAATGCATGTTATATTGATGATAATAAAAGTAATACGTATATTTATTACAGTTCTAGCGATAATAACTGCATTATATGGGTAATAATGCATGTTATATTGATAATATCGGGAGTAATAAGTATAATTATTATAGTTCTAGCGATAATAATAGTAAAATATGGCTATTAGAGCTTGTTATATTGATAATAATAAACGTTATCAGTATATTTATTACAGTTCTATCGATAATAACTCCATTATATGGGTAATAATGCATGTTATATTGATAATAATATAAGTAATAAGTATAATTATTACAGTTCTAGCGATAATAACTGCATTATATGGGTAATAATGCACGTTATATTGCTAATAATATAAGTAATAAGTATAATTATTACAGTTCTAGCGATAGTAACTGCATTATGTGGGTAATAATGCATGTTATATTGATAATATTGGGAGTAATAAGTATATTTATTATAGTTCTAGCGATAATAAGTGCATAATATGGGTAATAATGCATGGTATATTGATAATAATATAAGTAATAAGTATAATTATTACAGTTCTAGCGATAATAACTGCATTATATGGGTAATAATGCACGTTATATTGATAATATCGGGAGTAATAAGTATAATTATTATAGTTCTAGCGATAATAATAGTAAAATATGGCTATTAGTGCTTGTTATATTGATAATAATAAACGTTATCAGTATATTTATTACAGTTCTATCGATAATAACTCCATTATATGGGTAATAATGCATGTTATATTGATAATAATATAAGTAATAAGTATAATTATTACAGTTCTAGAGATAATAACTGCATTATTTGGGTAATAATGCACGTTATACTGCTAATAATATAAGTAGTAAGTACAATTATTACAGTTCTGGCTACAATAACTGCATTATATGGTTAATAATGCATGATATATTGATAATATCGGGAGTAATAAGTATAATTATTATAGTTCTAGCGATAATAATAGTAAAATATGGCGAAGAGTGCATGTTATATTGATAATAGTAAAAGTAATAAGTATCTTTATTTCAGTTCTATCGATAATAACTGCATAATATGGGTAATAATGCATGTTATATTGATGATAATAAAAGTAATACGTATATTTATTACAGTTCTAGCGATAATAACTGCATTATATGGGTAATAATGCATGTTATATTGATAATATCGGGAGTAATAAGTATAATTATTATAGTTCTAGCGATAATAACTGCATTATATAGGTAATAATGCACGTTATATTGCTAATAATATAAGTAATAAGTATAATTATTACAGTTCTAGCGATAATAATTGCATTATATGCGTAATAAGGCATGTTATATTGATAATATCGGGAGTAATAAGTATAATTATTATAGTTCTAGCGATAATAATAGTAAAATATGGCTATTAGTGCTTGTTATATTGATAATAATAAACGTTATCAGTATATTTATTACAGTTCTATCGATAATAACTCCATTATATGGGTAATAATGCATGTTATATTGATAATAATATAAGTAATAAGTATAATTATTACAGTTCTAGCGATAATAACTGCATTATATGGGTAATAATGCACGTTATATTGCTAATAATATAAGTAATAAGTATAATTATTACAGTTCTAGCGATAGTAACTGCATTATGTGGGTAATAATGCATGTTATATTGATAATATTGGGAGTAATAAGTATATTTATTATAGTTCTAGCGATAATAAGTGCATAATATGGGTAATAATGCATGGTATATTGATAATAATATAAGTAATAAGTATAATTATTATAGTTCTAGCGATAATAATAGTAAAATATGGCTATTAGTGCTTGTTATATTGATAATAATAAACGTTATCAGTATATTTATTACAGTTCTATCGATAATAACTCCATTATATGGGTAATAATGCATGTTATATTGATAATAATATAAGTAATAAGTATAATTATTACAGTTCTAGAGATAATAACTGCATTATTTGGGTAATAATGCACGTTATACTGCTAATAATATAAGTAGTAAGTACAATTATTACAGTTCTGGCTACAATAACTGCATTATATGGTTAATAATGCATGTTATATTGATAATATCGGGAGTAATAAGTATAATTATTATAGTTCTAGCGATAATAATAGTAAAATATGGCTAAGAGTGCATGATATATTAATAATAGTAAAAGTAATAAGCATCTTTATTTCAGTTCTATCGATAATAACTGCATAATATGGGTAATAATGCATGTTATATTGATGATAATAAAAGTAATACGTATATTTATTACAGTTCTAGCGATAATAACTCCATTATATGGGTAATAATGCATGTTATATTGATAATAATAAAAGTAATAAGTATAATTATTACAGTTCTAGCGATAATAACTGCATTATATGGGTAATAATGCATGTTATATTGATAATATCGGGAGTAATAAGTATAATTATTATAGTTCTAGCGATAATAATAGTAAAATATGGCTATTAGTGCTTGTTATATTGATAATAATAAACGTTATCAGTATATTTATTACAGTTCTATCGATAATAACTCCATTATATGGGTAATAATGCATGTTATATTGATAATAATATAAGTAATAAGTATAATTATTACAGTTCTAGAGATAATAACTGCATTATTTGGGTAATAATGCACGTTATACTGCTAATAATATAAGTAGTAAGTACACTTATTACAGTTCTGGCTACAACAACTGCATTATATGGTTAATAATGCATGATATATTGATAATATCGGGAGTAATAAGTATAATTATTATAGTTCTAGCGATAATAATAGTAAAATATGGCGAAGAGTGCATGTTATATTGATAATAGTAAAAGTAATAAGTATCTTTATTTCAGTTCTATCGATAATAACTGCATAATATGGGTAATAATGCATGTTATATTGATGATAATAAAAGTAATACGTATATTTATTACAGTTCTAGCGATAATAACTGCATTATATGGGTAATAATGCATGTTATATTGATAATATCGGGAGTAATAAGTATAATTATTATAGTTCTAGCGATAATAATAGTAAAATATGGCTATTAGAGCTTGTTATATTGATAATAATAAACGTTATCAGTATATTTATTACAGTTCTATCGATAATAACTCCATTATATGGGTAATAATGCATGTTATATTGATAATAATATAAGTAATAAGTATAATTATTACAGTTCTAGCGATAATAACTGCATTATATGGGTAATAATGCACGTTATATTGCTAATAATATAAGTAATAAGTATAATTATTACAGTTCTAGCGATAGTAACTGCATTATGTGGGTAATAATGCATGTTATATTGATAATATTGGGAGTAATAAGTATATTTATTATAGTTCTAGCGATAATAAGTGCATAATATGGGTAATAATGCATGGTATATTGATAATAATATAAGTAATAAGTATAATTATTACAGTTCTAGCGATAATAACTGCATTATATGGGTAATAATGCACGTTATATTGATAATATCGGGAGTAATAAGTATAATTATTATAGTTCTAGCGATAATAATAGTAAAATATGGCTATTAGTGCTTGTTATATTGATAATAATAAACGTTATCAGTATATTTATTACAGTTCTATCGATAATAACTCCATTATATGGGTAATAATGCATGTTATATTGATAATAATATAAGTAATAAGTATAATTATTACAGTTCTAGAGATAATAACTGCATTATTTGGGTAATAATGCACGTTATACTGCTAATAATATAAGTAGTAAGTACAATTATTACAGTTCTGGCTACAATAACTGCATTATATGGTTAATAATGCATGATATATTTATAATATCGGGAGTAATAAGTATAATTATTATAGTTCTAGCGATAATAATAGTAAAATATGGCGAAGAGTGCATGTTATATTGATAATAGTAAAAGTAATAAGTATCTTTATTTCAGTTCTATCGATAATAACTGCATAATATGGGTAATAATGCATGTTATATTGATGATAATAAAAGTAATACGTATATTTATTACAGTTCTAGCGATAATAACTGCATTATATGGGTAATAATGCATGTTATATTGATAATATCGGGAGTAATAAGTATAATTATTATAGTTCTAGCGATAATAACTGCATTATATAGGTAATAATGCACGTTATATTGCTAATAATATAAGTAATAAGTATAATTATTACAGTTCTAGCGATAATAATTGCATTATATGCGTAATAAGGCATGTTATATTGATAATATCGGGAGTAATAAGTATAATTATTATAGTTCTAGCGATAATAATAGTAAAATATGGCTATTAGTGCTTGTTATATTGATAATAATAAACGTTATCAGTATATTTATTACAGTTCTATCGATAATAACTCCATTATATGGGTAATAATGCATGTTATATTGATAATAATATAAGTAATAAGTATAATTATTACAGTTCTAGCGATAATAACTGCATTATATGGGTAATAATGCACGTTATATTGATAATATCGGGAGTAATAAGTATAATTATTATAGTTCTAGCGATAATAATAGTAAAATATGGCTATTAGTGCTTGTTATATTGATAATAATAAACGTTATCAGTATATTTATTACAGTTCTATCGATAATAACTCCATTATATGGGTAATAATGCATGTTATATTGATAATAATATAAGTAATAAGTATAATTATTACAGTTCTAGAGATAATAACTGCATTATTTGGGTAATAATGCACGTTATACTGCTAATAATATAAGTAGTAAATACAATTATTACAGTTCTGGCTACAATAACTGCATTATATGGTTAATAATGCATGATATATTGATAATATCGGGAGTAATAAGTATAATTATTATAGTTCTAGCGATAATAATAGTAAAATATGGCGAAGAGTGCATGTTATATTGATAATAGTAAAAGTAATAAGTATCTTTATTTCAGTTCTATCGATAATAACTGCATAATATGGGTAATAATGCATGTTATATTGATGATAATAAAAGTAATACGTATATTTATTACAGTTCTAGCGATAATAACTGCATTATATGGGTAATAATGCATGTTATATTGATAATATCGGGAGTAATAAGTATAATTATTATAGTTCTAGCGATAATAACTGCATTATATAGGTAATAATGCACGTTATATTGCTAATAATATAAGTAATAAGTATAATTATTACAGTTCTAGCGATAATAATTGCATTATATGCGTAATAAGGCATGTTATATTGATAATATCGGGAGTAATATGTATAATTACTATAGTTCTAGCGATAATAATAGTAAAATATGGCTAATAGTGCCTGTTATATTGATAATAATAAAAGTAATAATAATATAAAAGTGATAATAATATAAGTAATAAGTATAATTATTACAGTTCTAGCGATAATAACTGCATTTTATGGGTAATAATGCATGTTATATTGATAATATCGGGAGTAATAAGTATAATTATTATAGTTCTAGCGATAATAATAGTAAAATATGGCTATTAGTGCTTGTTATATTGATAATAATAATCGTTATCACTATAATAATTACAGTTCTATCGATAATAACTCCATTATATGGGTAATATTGCATGTTATATTGATAATAATATAAGTAATAAGTATAATTATTACAGTTCTAGCGATAATAACTGCATAATATGGGTAATAATGCACGTTATATTGCTAATAATATAAGTAATGAGTATAATTATTACAGTTCTAGAGATAATAACTGCACTACATGGGTAATAATGCACGTTATATTGCTAATAATATAAGTAATAAGTATAATTATTACAGTTCTAGCGATAATAATAGTAAAATATGGCTAATAGTGCCTGTTATATTGATAATAATAAAAGTAATAAGTATATTTATTATACTTCTGTCGATAATAACTGCATTATATGGGTAATAATGCATGTTATATTGATAATAATATAAGTAATAAGTATAATTATTACAGTTCTAGCGATAATAACTGCATTATATGGGTAATAATGCATGTTATATTGATAATATCGGGAGTAATAAGCATAATTATTATAGTTCTAGCGATAATAATAGTAAAATATGGCTATTAGTGCTTGTTATATTGATAATAATAATCGTTATCACTATATTTATTACAGTTCTATCGATAATAACTCCATTATATGGGTAATAATGCATGTTATATTGATAATAATATAAGTAATAAGTATAATTATTACAGTTCTAGCGATAATAACTGCATAATATGGGTAATAATGCACGTTATATTGCTAATAATATAAGTAATAAGTATAATTATTACAGTTCTAGCGATAATAACTCCATTATATGGGTAATAATGCATGTTATACTGATAATAATATAAGTAATAAGTATAATTATTACAGTTCTAGAGATAATAACTGCATTATATGCGTAATAATGCACGTTATATTGCTAATAATATAAGTAATAAGTATAATTATTACAGTTCTAGCGATAATAACAGCATTATATGGGTAATAATGCATGTTATACTGATAATAATATAAGTAATAAGTATAATTATTACAGTTCTAGAGATAATAACTGCATTATATGGGTAATAATGCACGTTATATTGCTAATAATATAAGTAATAAGTATAATTATTACAGTTCTAGAGATAATAACTGCACTACATGGGTAATAATGCACGTTATATTGCTAATAATATAAGTAATAAGTATAATTATTACAGTTCTAGCGATAATAACTGCATTATGTGGGTAATAATGCATGTTATATTGATAATATTGGGAGTCATAAGTATATTTATTATAGTTCTAGCGATAATAACTGCATAATATGGGTAATAATGCATGTTATATTGATAATAATATAAGTAATAAGTATAATTATTACAGTTCTAGCGATAATAACTGCATTTTATGGGTAATAATGCATGTTATATTGATAATATCGGGAGTAATAAGTATAATTATTATAGTTCTAGCGATAATAATAGTAAAATATGGCTATTAGTGCTTGTTATATTGATAATAATAATCGTTATCACTATATTTATTACAGTTCTATCGATAATAACTCCATTATATGGGTAATATTGCATGTTATATTGATAATAATATAAGTAATAAGTATAATTATTACAGTTCTAGCGATAATAACTGCATAATATGGGTAATAATGCACGTTATATTGCTAATAATATAAGTAATGAGTATAATTATTACAGTTCTAGCGGTAATAACTGCATTATATGGGTAAAAATGCATGTTATATTGATAATATCGGGAGTAATAAGTATAATTATTATAGTTCTAGCGATAATAATAGTAAAATATGGCAAATAGTGCATGTTATATTGATAACAGTAAAAGTAATAAGTATCTTTGTTACAGTTCTATCGATAATAACTGCATAATATGGGTAATAATGCATGTTATATTGATGATAATAAAAGTAATACGTATATTTATTATAGTTCTAGCGATAATAACTGCATAATATGGGTAATAATGCATGTTATATTGAGAATAATATAAGTAGTAAGTATAATTATTACAGTTCTGGCTATAATAACTGCATTATATGGGTAATAATGCACGTTATATTGCTAATAGTATATGTGATAAGTATAATTATTACAGTTCTAGCGATAATAACTCCATTATATGGGTAATAATGCATGTTATATTGATGATAATAGAAGTAATACGTATATTTATTATAGTTCTATCGATGATAACTGCATAATATGGGTAATAATGCATGTTATATTGATAATAATATAAGTAATAAGTATAATTATTACAGTTCTAGCGATAATAACTGCATAATATGGGTAATAATGCACGTTATATTGCTAATAATATAAGTAATAAGTATAATTATTACAGTTCTAGCGATAATAACTCCATTATATGGGTAATAATGCATGTTATACTGATAATAATATAAGTAATAAGTATAATTATTACAGTTCTAGAGATAATAACTGCATTATATGCGTAATAATGCACGTTATATTGCTAATAATATAAGTAATAAGTATAATTATTACAGTTCTAGCGATAATAACTGCATTATGTGGGTAATAATGCATGTTATATTGATAATATTGGGAGTCATAAGTATATTTATTATAGTTCTAGCGATAATAACTGCATAATATGGGTAATAATGCATGTTATATTGATAATAATATAAGTAATAAGTATAATTATTACAGTTCTAGCGATAATAACTGCATTATATGGGTAATAATGCATGTTATATTGATAATATCGGGAGTAATAAGCATAATTATTATAGTTCTAGCGATAATAATAGTAAAATATGGCTATTAGTGCTTGTTATATTGATAATAATAATCGTTATCACTATATTTATTACAGTTCTATCGATAATAACTCCATTATATGGGTAATAATGCATGTTATATTGATAATAATATAAGTAATAAGTATAATTATTACAGTTCTAGCGATAATAACTGCATAATATGGGTAATAATGCATGTTATATTGCTAATAATATAAGTAATAAGTATAATTATTACAGTTCTAGCGATAATAACTCCATTATATGGGTAATAATGCATGTTATACTGATAATAATATAAGTAATAAGTATAATTATTACAGTTCTAGAGATAATAACTGCATTATATGCGTAATAATGCACGTTATATTGCTAATAATATAAGTAATAAGTATAATTATTACAGTTCTAGCGATAATAACAGCATTATATGGGTAATAATGCATGTTATATTGATAATATCGGGAGTAATAAGCATAATTATTATAGTTCTAGCGATAATAATAGTAAAATATGGCTATTAGTGCTTGTTATATTGATAATAATAATCGTTATCACTATATTTATTACAGTTCTATCGATAATAACTCCATTATATGGGTAATATTGCATGTTATATTGATAATAATATAAGTAATAAGTATAATTATTACAGTTCTAGCGATAATAACTGCATAATATGGGTAATAGTGCACGTTATATTGCTAATAATATAAGTAATGAGTATAATTATTACAGTTCTAGCGGTAATAACTGCATTATATGGGTAAAAATGCATGTTATATTGATAATATCGGGAGTAATAAGTATAATTATTATAGTTCTAGCGATAATAATAGTAAAATATGGCTAATAGTGCATGTTATATTGATAACAGTAAAAGTAATAAGTATCTTTATTACAGTTCTATCGATAATAACTGCATAATATGGGTAATAATGCATGTTATATTGATGATAATAAAAGTAATACGTATATTTATTATAGTTCTAGCGATAATAACTGCATAATATGGGTAATAATGCATGTTATATTGAGAATAATATAAGTAGTAAGTATAATTATTACAGTTCTGGCTATAATAACTGCATTATATGGGTAATAATGCACGTTATATTGCTAATAGTATATGTGATAAGTATAATTATTACAGTTCTAGCGATAATAACTCCATTATATGGGTAATAATGCATGTTATATTGATGATAATAGAAGTAATACGTATATTTATTATAGTTCTATCGATGATAACTGCATAATATGGGTAATAATGCATGTTATATTGATAATAATATAAGTAATAAGTATAATTATTACAGTTCCAGCGATAATAACTGCATTATATGGGTAATAATGCACGTTATATTGCTAATAATATAAGTAATAAGTATAATTATTACAGTTCTAGCGATAATAACTGCATTATATACGTAATAAGGCATGTTATATTGATAATATCGGGAGTAATAAGTATAATTATTACAGTTCTAGCGATAATAATAGTAAAATATGGCTAATAGTGCCTGTTATATTGATAATAATAAAAGTAATAAGTATATTTATTATACTTCTGTCGATAATAACTGCATTATATGGGTAATAATGCATGTTATATTGATAATAATATAAGTAATAAGTATAATTATTACAGTTCTAGCGATAATAACTGCATTATATGGGTAATAATGCATGTTATATTGATAATATCGGGAGTAATAAGCATAATTATTATAGTTCTAGCGATAATAATAGTAAAATATGGCTATTAGTGCTTGTTATATTGATAATAATAATCGTTATCACTATATTTATTACAGTTCTATCGATAATAACTCCATTATATGGGTAATAATGCATGTTATATTGATAATAATATAAGTAATAAGTATAATTATTACAGTTCTAGCGATAATAACTGCATAATATGGGTAATAATGCATGTTATATTGCTAATAATATAAGTAATAAGTATAATTATTACAGTTCTAGCGATAATAACTCCATTATATGGGTAATAATGCATGTTATACTGATAATAATATAAGTAATAAGTATAATTATTACAGTTCTAGAGATAATAACTGCATTATATGCGTAATAATGCACGTTATATTGCTAATAATATAAGTAATAAGTATAATTATTACAGTTCTAGCGATAATAACAGCATTATATGGGTAATAATGCATGTTATACTGATAATAATATAAGTAATAAGTATAATTATTACAGTTCTAGAGATAATAACTGCATTATATGGGTAATAATGCACGTTATATTGCTAATAATATAAGTAATAAGTATAATTATTACAGTTCTAGCGATAATAACTGCATTATGTGGGTAATAATGCATGTTATATTGATAATATTGGGAGTCATAAGTATATTTATTATAGTTCTAGCGATAATAACTGCATAATATGGGTAATAATGCATGTTATATTGATAATAATATAAGTAATAAGTATAATTATTACAGTTCTAGCGATAATAACTGCATTTTATGGGTAATAATGCATGTTATATTGATAATATCGGGAGTAATAAGTATAATTATTATAGTTCTAGCGATAATAATAGTAAAATATGGCTATTAGTGCTTGTTATATTGATAATAATAATCGTTATCACTATATTTATTACAGTTCTATCGCTAATAACTCCATTATATGGGTAATATTGCATGTTATATTGATAATAATATAAGTAATAAGTATAATTATTACAGTTCTAGCGATAATAACTGCATAATATGGGTAATAATGCACGTTATATTGCTAATAATATAAGTAATGAGTATAATTATTACAGTTCTAGAGATAATAACTGCACTACATGGGTAATAATGCACGTTATATTGCTAATAATATAAGTAATAAGTATAATTATTACAGTTCTAGCGATAATAATAGTAAAATATGGCTAATAGTGCCTGTTATATTGATAATAATAAAAGTAATAAGTATATTTATTATACTTCTGTCGATAATAACTGCATTATATGGGTAATAATGCATGTTATATTGATAATAATATAAGTAATAAGTATAATTATTACAGTTCTAGCGATAATAACTGCATTATATGGGTAATAATGCATGTTATATTGATAATATCGGGAGTAATAAGCATAATTATTATAGTTCTAGCGATAATAATAGTAAATTATGGCTATTAGTGCTTGTTATATTGATAATAATAATCGTTATCACTATATTTATTACAGTTCTATCGATAATAACTCCATTATATGGGTAATAATGCATGTTATATTGATAATAATATAAGTAATAAGTATAATTATTACAGTTCTAGCGATAATAACTGCATAATATGGGTAATAATGCACGTTATATTGCTAATAATATAAGTAATAAGTATAATTATTACAGTTCTAGCGATAATAACTCCATTATATGGGTAATAATGCATGTTATACTGATAATAATATAAGTAATAAGTATAATTATTACAGTTCTAGAGATAATAACTGCATTATATGCGTAATAATGCACGTTATATTGCTAATAATATAAGTAATAAGTATAATTATTACAGTTCTAGCGATAATAACAGCATTATATGGGTAATAATGCATGTTATACTGATAATAATATAAGTAATAAGTATAATTATTACAGTTCTAGAGATAATAACTGCATTATATGGGTAATAATGCACGTTATATTGCTAATAATATAAGTAATAAGTATAATTATTACAGTTCTAGAGATAATAACTGCACTACATGGGTAATAATGCACGTTATATTGCTAATAATATAAGTAATAAGTATAATTATTACAGTTCTAGCGATAATAACTGCATTATGTGGGTAATAATGCATGTTATATTGATAATATTGGGAGTCATAAGTATATTTATTATAGTTCTAGCGATAATAACTGCATAATATGGGTAATAATGCATGTTATATTGATAATAATATAAGTAATAAGTATAATTATTACAGTTCTAGCGATAATAACTGCATTTTATGGGTAATAATGCATGTTATATTGATAATATCGGGAGTAATAAGTATAATTATTATAGTTCTAGCGATAATAATAGTAAAATATGGCTATTAGTGCTTGTTATATTGATAATAATAATCGTTATCACTATATTTATTACAGTTCTATCGATAATAACTCCATTATATGGGTAATATTGCATGTTATATTGATAATAATATAAGTAATAAGTATAATTATTACAGTTCTAGCGATAATAACTGCATAATATGGGTAATAATGCACGTTATATTGCTAATAATATAAGTAATGAGTATAATTATTACAGTTCTAGCGGTAATAACTGCATTATATGGGTAAAAATGCATGTTATATTGATAATATCGGGAGTAATAAGTATAATTATTATAGTTCTAGCGATAATAATAGTAAAATATGGCTAATAGTGCATGTTATATTGATAACAGTAAAAGTAATAAGTATCTTTATTACAGTTCTATCGATAATAACTGCATAATATGGGTAATAATGCATGTTATATTGATGATAATAAAAGTAATACGTATATTTATTATAGTTCTAGCGATAATAACTGCATAATATGGGTAATAATGCATGTTATATTGAGAATAATATAAGTAGTAAGTATAATTATTACAGTTCTGGCTATAATAACTGCATTATATGGGTAATAATGCACGTTATATTGCTAATAGTATATGTGATAAGTATAATTATTACAGTTCTAGCGATAATAACTCCATTATATGGGTAATAATGCATGTTATATTGATGATAATAGAAGTAATACGTATATTTATTATAGTTCTATCGATGATAACTGCATAATATGGGTAATAATGCATGTTATATTGATAATAATATAAGTAATAAGTATAATTATTACAGTTCTAGCGATAATAACTGCATAATATGGGTAATAATGCACGTTATATTGCTAATAATATAAGTAATAAGTATAATTATTACAGTTCTAGCGATAATAACTCCATTATATGGGTAATAATGCATGTTATACTGATAATAATATAAGTAATAAGTATAATTATTACAGTTCTAGAGATAATAACTGCATTATATGCGTAATAATGCACGTTATATTGCTAATAATATAAGTAATAAGTATAATTATTACAGTTCTAGCGATAATAACAGCATTATATGGGTAATAATGCATGTTATACTGATAATAATATAAGTAATAAGTATAATTATTACAGTTCTAGAGATAATAACTGCATTATATGGGTAATAATGCACGTTATATTGCTAATAATATAAGTAATAAGTATAATTATTACAGTTCTAGAGATAATAACTGCACTACATGGGTAATAATGCACGTTATATTGCTAATAATATAAGTAATAAGTATAATTATTACAGTTCTAGCGATAATAACTGCATTATGTGGGTAATAATGCATGTTATATTGATAATATTGGGAGTCATAAGTATATTTATTATAGTTCTAGCGATAATAACTGCATAATATGGGTAATAATGCATGTTATATTGATAATAATATAAGTAATAAGTATAATTATTACAGTTCTAGCGATAATAACTGCATTATATGGGTAATAATGCATGTTATATTGATAATATCGGGAGTAATAAGCATAATTGTTATAGTTCTAGCGATAATAATAGTAAAATATGGCTATTAGTGCTTGTTATATTGATAATAATAATCGTTATCACTATATTTATTACAGTTCTATCGATAATAACTCCATTATATGGGTAATAATGCATGTTATATTGATAATAATATAAGTAATAAGTATAATTATTACAGTTCTAGCGATAATAACTGCATAATATGGGTAATAATGCATGTTATATTGCTAATAATATAAGTAATAAGTATAATTATTACAGTTCTAGCGATAATAACTCCATTAAATGGGTAATAATGCATGTTATACTGATAATAATATAAGTAATAAGTATAATTATTACAGTTCTAGAGATAATAACTGCATTATATGCGTAATAATGCACGTTATATTGCTAATAATATAAGTAATAAGTATAATTATTACAGTTCTAGCGATAATAACAGCATTATATGGGTAATAATGCATGTTATATTGATAATATCGGGAGTAATAAGCATAATTATTATAGTTCTAGCGATAATAATAGTAAAATATGGCTATTAGTGCTTGTTATATTGATAATAATAATCGTTATCACTATATTTATTACAGTTCTATCGATAATAACTCCATTATATGGGTAATATTGCATGTTATATTGATAATAATATAAGTAATAAGTATAATTATTACAGTTCTAGCGATAATAACTGCATAATATGGGTAATAATGCACGTTATATTGCTAATAATATAAGTAATGAGTATAATTATTACAGTTCTAGCGGTAATAACTGCATTATATGGGTAAAAATGCATGTTATATTGATAATATCGGGAGTAATAAGTATAATTATTATAGTTCTAGCGATAATAATAGTAAAATATGGCTAATAGTGCATGTTATATTGATAACAGTAAAAGTAATAAGTATCTTTATTACAGTTCTATCGATAATAACTGCATAATATGGGTAATAATGCATGTTATATTGATGATAATAAAAGTAATACGTATATTTATTATAGTTCTAGCGATAATAACTGCATAATATGGGTAATAATGCATGTTATATTGAGAATAATATAAGTAGTAAGTATAATTATTACAGTTCTGGCTATAATAACTGCATTATATGGGTAATAATGCACGTTATATTGCTAATAGTATATGTGATAAGTATAATTATTACAGTTCTAGCGATAATAACTCCATTATATGGGTAATAATGCATGTTATATTGATGATAATAGAAGTAATACGTATATTTATTATAGTTCTATCGATGATAACTGCATAATATGGGTAATAATGCATGTTATATTGATAATAATATAAGTAATAAGTATAATTATTACAGTTCTAGCGATAATAACTGCATAATATGGGTAATAATGCACGTTATATTGCTAATAATATAAGTAATAAGTATAATTATTACAGTTCTAGCGATAATAACTCCATTATATGGGTAATAATGCATGTTATACTGATAATAATATAAGTAATAAGTATAATTATTACAGTTCTAGAGATAATAACTGCATTATATGCGTAATAATGCACGTTATATTGCTAATAATATAAGTAATAAGTATAATTATTACAGTTCTAGCGATAATAACAGCATTATATGGGTAATAATGCATGTTATACTGATAATAATATAAGTAATAAGTATAATTATTACAGTTCTAGAGATAATAACTGCATTATATGGGTAATAATGCACGTTATATTGCTAATAATATAAGTAATAAGTATAATTATTACAGTTCTAGAGATAATAACTGCACTACATGGGTAATAATGCACGTTATATTGCTAATAATATAAGTAATAAGTATAATTATTACAGTTCTAGCGATAATAACTGCATTATGTGGGTAATAATGCATGTTATATTGATAATATTGGGAGTCATAAGTATATTTATTATAGTTCTAGCGATAATAACTGCATAATATGGGTAATAATGCATGTTATATTGATAATAATATAAGTAATAAGTATAATTATTACAGTTCTAGCGATAATAACTGCATTATATGGGTAATAATGCATGTTATATTGATAATATCGGGAGTAATAAGCATAATTGTTATAGTTCTAGCGATAATAATAGTAAAATATGGCTATTAGTGCTTGTTATATTGATAATAATAATCGTTATCACTATATTTATTACAGTTCTATCGATAATAACTCCATTATATGGGTAATAATGCATGTTATATTGATAATAATATAAGTAATAAGTATAATTATTACAGTTCTAGCGATAATAACTGCATAATATGGGTAATAATGCATGTTATATTGCTAATAATATAAGTAATAAGTATAATTATTACAGTTCTAGCGATAATAACTCCATTAAATGGGTAATAATGCATGTTATACTGATAATAATATAAGTAATAAGTATAATTATTACAGTTCTAGAGATAATAACTGCATTATATGCGTAATAATGCACGTTATATTGCTAATAATATAAGTAATAAGTATAATTATTACAGTTCTAGCGATAATAACAGCATTATATGGGTAATAATGCATGTTATATTGATAATATCGGGAGTAATAAGCATAATTATTATAGTTCTAGCGATAATAATAGTAAAATATGGCTATTAGTGCTTGTTATATTGATAATAATAATCGTTATCACTATATTTATTACAGTTCTATCGATAATAACTCCATTATATGGGTAATATTGCATGTTATATTGATAATAATATAAGTAATAAGTATAATTATTACAGTTCTAGCGATAATAACTGCATAATATGGGTAATAATGCACGTTATATTGCTAATAATATAAGTAATGAGTATAATTATTACAGTTCTAGCGGTAATAACTGCATTATA
Source organism: Megachile leachella (assembly GCA_963576845.1). Taxonomy (NCBI): domain Eukaryota; kingdom Metazoa; phylum Arthropoda; class Insecta; order Hymenoptera; family Megachilidae; genus Megachile; species Megachile leachella. Next base: position 103,919 of record CAUYWW010000148.1, on the reverse strand, counting down.
TGGGTAAAAATGCATGTTATATTGATAATATCGGGAGTAATAAGTATAATTATTATAGTTCTAGCGATAATAATAGTAAAATATGGCTAATAGTGCATGTTATATTGATAACAGTAAAAGTAATAAGTATCTTTATTACAGTTCTATCGATAATAACTGCATAATATGGGTAATAATGCATGTTATATTGATGATAATAAAAGTAATACGTATATTTATTATAGTTCTAGCGATAATAACTGCATAATATGGGTAATAATGCATGTTATATTGAGAATAATATAAGTAGTAAGTATAATTATTACAGTTCTGGCTATAATAACTGCATTATATGGGTAATAATGCACGTTATATTGATAATAGTATATGTGATAAGTATAATTATTACAGTTCTAGCGATAATAACTCCATTATATGGGTAATAATGCATGTTATATTGATGATAATAGAAGTAATACGTATATTTATTATAGTTCTATCGATGATAACTGCATAATATGGGTAATAATGCATGTTATATTGATAATAATATAAGTAATAAGTATAATTATTACAGTTCTAGCGATAATAACTGCATAATATGGGTGATAATGCACGTTATATTGTTAATAATATAAGTAATGAGTATAATTATTACAGTTCTAGCGATAATAACTGCATTATATGGGTAATTATGCATGTTATATTGATAATATTGGGAGTAATAAGTATATTTATTATAGTTCTAGCGATAATAACTGCATAATATGGGTAATAATGCATGTTATACTGATAATAATATAAGTAATAAGTATAATTATTACAGTTCTAGAGATAATAACTGCATTATATGGATAATAATGCACGTTATATTGCTAATAATATAAGTAATAAGTATAATTATTACAGTTCTAGCGATAATAACTGCATTATATACGTAATAAGGCATGTTATATTGATAATATCGGGAGTAATAAGTATAATTATTACAGTTCTAGCGATAATAATAGTAAAATATGGCTAATAGTGCCTGTTATATTGATAATAATAAAAGTAATAAGTATATTTATTATACTTCTGTCGATAATAACTGCATTATATGGGTAATAATGCATGTTATATTGATAATAATATAAGTAATAAGTATAATTATTACAGTTCTAGCGATAATAACTCCATTATATGGGTAATAATGCATGTTATACTGATAATAATATAAGTAATAAGTATAATTATTACAGTTCTAGAGATAATAACTGCATTATATGGGTAATAATGCACGTTATATTGCTAATAATATAAGTAATAAGTATAATTATTACAGTTCCAGCGATAATAACTGAATTATATGGGTAATAATGCATGTTATACTGATAATAATATAAGTAATAAGTACAATTATTACAGTTCTAGCGATAATAACTGCATTATATGGGTAATAATGCATGTTGTATTGATAATATCGGGAGTAATAAGTATATTTATTATAGTTCTAGCGATAATAATAGTAAAATATGGCAAATAGTGCATGCTATATTGATAATAATAAAAGTAATAAGTATATTTATTATACTTCTGTCGATAATAACTGCATTATATGGGTAATAATGCATGTTATATTGATAATAATATAAGTAATAAGTATAATTATTACAGTTCTAGCGATAATAACAGCATTATATGGGTAATAATGCATGTTATATTGATAATATCGGGAGTAATAAGCATAATTATTATAGTTCTAGCGATAATAATAGTAAAATATGGCTATTAGTGCTTGTTATATTGATAATAATAATCGTTATCACTATATTTATTACAGTTCTATCGATAATAACTCCATTATATGGGTAATATTGCATGTTATATTGATAATAATATAAGTAATAAGTATAATTATTACAGTTCTAGAGATAATAACTGCATTATATGGGTAATAATGCACGTTATATTGCTAATAATATAAGTAATAAGTATAATTATTACAGTTCTAGCGATAATAAAATATGGCTAATAGTGCATGTTATATTGATAACAGTAAAAGTAATAAGTATCTTTATTACAGTTCTATCGATAATAACTGCATAATATCTGTAATAATGCATGTTATATTGATGATAATAAAAGTAATACGTATATTTATTATAGTTCTAGCGATAATAACTGCATAATATGGGTAATAATGCATGTTATATTGAGAATAATATAAGTAGTAAGTATAATTATTACAGTTCTGGCTATAATAACTGCATTATATGGGTAATAATGCACGTTATATTGCTAATAGTATATGTGATAAGTATAATTATTACAGTTCTAGCGATAATAACTGTATTATATGGGTAATAATGCATGTTATATTGATAATAATATAAGTAATAAGTATGATTATTACAGTTCTAGCGATAATAACTCCATTATATGGGTAATAATGCATGTTATATTGATAATAATATTAGTAATGAGTATAATTATTACAGTTCTAGAGATAATAACTGCATTATATGGGTAATAATGCACGTTATATTGCTAATAATACAAGTAATAAGTATAATTATTACAGTTCTAGCGATAATAACTGCATTATATGGGTAATAATGCACGTTATATTGCTAATAATATAAGTGATAAGTATAATTATTACAGTTCTAGCGATAATATTTGCATTATATGCGTAATAAGGCATGTTATATTGATAATATCGGGAGAAATAAGTATAATTATTATAGTTCTAGCGATAATAATAGTAAAATATGGCTAATAGTGCATGTTATATTGATAATAGTAAAAGTAATAAGTATCTTTATTTCAGATCTCTCGATAATAACTGCATAATATGGGTAATAATGCATGTTATATTGATGATAATAAAAGTAATACGTATATTTATTACAGTTCTAGCTATAATAACTCCATTATATGGGTAATAATGCATGTTATATTGATAATAATATAAGTAATAAGTATAATTATTACAGTTCTAGCGATAATAACTGCATTATATGGGTAATAATGCACGTTATATTGCTAATAATATAAGTAATAAGTATAATTATTACAGTTCTAGCGATAATAATTGCATTATATGCGTAATAAGGCATGTTATATTGATAATATCGGGAGTAAAAAGTATAATTATTATATTTCTAGCGATAATAATAGTAAAATATAGCTAATAGTGCCTGTTATATTGATAATAATAAATGTAATAAGTATATTTATTATACTTCTGTCGATAATAACTGCATTATATGGGTAATAATGCATGTTATATTGATAATAATATAAGTAATAAGTATAATTATTACAGTTCTAGCGATAATAACTCCATTGTATGGGTAATAATGCATGTTATATTGATAATAATATTAGTAATGAGTATAATTATTACAGTTCTAGAGATAATAACTGCATTATATGGGTAATAATGCACGTTATATTGCTAATAATACAAGTAAAAAGTATAATTATTACAGTTCTAGCGATAATAACTGCATTATATGGGTAATTATGCATGTTATATTGATAATATTGGGAGTAATAAGTATATTTATTATAGTTCTAGCGATAATAACTGCATAATATGGGTAATAATGCATGTTATATTGATAATAATATAAGTAATAAGTATAATTATTACAGTTCTAGAGATAATAACTGCATTATATGGGTAATAATGCACGTTATATTGCTAATAATATAAGTAATAAGTATAATTATTACAGTTCTAGCGATAATAACAGCATTATATGGGTAATAATGCATGTTATACTGATAATAATATAAGTAATAAGTATAATTATTACAGTTCTAGAGATAATAACTGCATTATATGGGTAATAATGCACGTTATATTGCTAATAATATAAGTAATAAGTATAATTATTACAGTTCTAGCGATAATAAAATATGGCTAATAGTGCATGTTATATTGATAACAGTAAAAGTAATAAGTATCTTTATTACAGTTCTATCGATAATAACTGCATAATATCTGTAATAATGCATGTTATATTGATGATAATAAAAGTAATACGTATATTTATTATAGTTCTAGCGATAATAACTGCATAATATGGGTAATAATGCATGTTATATTGAGAATAATATAAGTAGTAAGTATAATTATTACAGTTCTGGCTATAATAACTGCATTATATGGGTAATAATGCACGTTATATTGCTAATAGTATATGTGATAAGTATAATTATTACAGTTCTAGCGATAATAACTGTATTATATGGGTAATAATGCATGTTATATTGATAATAATATAAGTAATAAGTATGATTATTACAGTTCTAGCGATAATAACTCCATTATATGGGTAATAATGCATGTTATATTGATAATAATATTAGTAATGAGTATAATTATTACAGTTCTAGAGATAATAACTGCATTATATGGGTAATAATGCACGTTATATTGCTAATAATACAAGTAATAAGTATAATTATTACAGTTCTAGCGATAATAACTGCATTATATGGGTAATAATGCACGTTATATTGCTAATAATATAAGTGATAAGTATAATTATTACAGTTCTAGCGATAATAATTGCATTATATGCGTAATAAGGCATGTTATATTGATAATATCGGGAGAAATAAGTATAATTATTATAGTTCTAGCGATAATAATAGTAAAATATGGCTAATAGTGCATGTTATATTGATAATAGTAAAAGTAATAAGTATCTTTATTTCAGATCTCTCGATAATAACTGCATAATATGGGTAATAATGCATGTTATATTGATGATAATAAAAGTAATACGTATATTTATTACAGTTCTAGCTATAATAACTCCATTATATGGGTAATAATGCATGTTATATTGATAATAATATAAGTAATAAGTATAATTATTACAGTTCTAGCGATAATAACTGCATTATATGGGTAATAATGCACGTTATATTGCTAATAATATAAGTAATAAGTATAATTATTACAGTTCTAGCGATAATAATTGCATTATATGCGTAATAAGGCATGTTATATTGATAATATCGGGAGTAAAAAGTATAATTATTATAGTTCTAGCGATAATAATAGTAAAATATAGCTAATAGTGCCTGTTATATTGATAATAATAAATGTAATAAGTATATTTATTATACTTCTGTCGATAATAACTGCATTATATGGGTAATAATGCATGTTATATTGATAATAATATAAGTAATAAGTATAATTATTACAGTTCTAGCGATAATAACTCCATTGTATGGGTAATAATGCATGTTATATTGATAATAATATTAGTAATGAGTATAATTATTACAGTTCTAGAGATAATAACTGCATTATATGGGTAATAATGCACGTTATATTGCTAATAATACAAGTAAAAAGTATAATTATTACAGTTCTAGCGATAATAACTGCGTTATATGGGTAATTATGCATGTTATATTGATAATATTGGGAGTAATAAGTATATTTATTATAGTTCTAGCGATAATAACTGCATAATATGGGTAATAATGCATGTTATATTGATAATAATATAAGTAATAAGTATAATTATTACAGTTCCAGCGATAATAACTCCATTATATGGGTAATAATGCATGTTATACTGATAATAATATAAGTAATAAGTATAATTATTACAGTTCTAGAGATAATAACTGCATTATATGGGTAATAATGCACGTTATATTGCTAATAATATAAGTAATAAGTATAATTATTACAGTTCTAGCGATAATAACTGCATTATATGGGTAATAATGCATGTTATACTGATAATAATATAAGTAATAAGTATAATTATTACAGTTCTAGCGATAATAACTGCATTATATGGGTAATAATGCATGTTGTATTGATAATATCGGGAGTAATAAGTATATTTATTATAGTTCTAGCGATAATAATAGTAAAATATGGCAAATAGTGCATGCTATATTGATAATAATATAAGTAATAAGTATAATTATTACAGTTCTAGCGATAATAACTGCATTGTGTGGGTAATAATGCATGTTATATTGCTAATAATATAAGTAATAAGTATGATTATTACAGTTCTAGCGATAATAACTGCATTATATGGGTAATTATGCATGTTATATTGATAATATTGGGAGTAATAAGTATATTTATTATAGTTCTAGCGATAATAACTGCATAATATGGGTAATAATGCATGTTATATTGATAATATTGGGAGTAATAAGTATATTTATTATAGTTCTAGCGATAATAACTGCATTATATGGGTAATAATGCACGTTATATTGCTAATAATATAAGTAATAAGTATAATTATTACAGTTCTAGCGATAATAACTGCATTATATGGGTAATAATGCATGTTATACTGATAATAATATAAGTAATAAGTATAATTATTACAGTTCTAGCGATAATAACTGCATTATATGGGTAATAATGCATGTTGTATTGATAATATCGGGAGTAATAAGTATATTTATTATAGTTCTAGCGATAATAATAGTAAAATATGGCAAATAGTGCATGCTATATTGATAATAATATAAGTAATAAGTATAATTATTACAGTTCTAGCGATAATAACTGCATTGTGTGGGTAATAATGCATGTTATATTGCTAATAATATAAGTAATAAGTATAATTATTACAGTTCTAGCGATAATAACTGCGTTATATGGGTAATAAGGCATGTTATATTGATAATAATATAAGTAATAAGTATAATTATTACAGTTCTAGCGATAATAACTGCATTATATAGGTAATAATGCACGTTATATTGCTAATAATATAAGTAATAAGTATAATTATTACAGTTCTAGCGATAATAATTGCATTATATGCGTAATAAGGCATGTTATATTGATAATATCGGGAGAAATAAGTATAATTATTATAGTTCTAGCGATAATAATAGTAAAATATGGCTAATAGTGCATGTTATATTGATAATAGTAAAAGCAATAAGTATCTTTATTTCAGATCTCTCGATAATAACTGCATAATATGGGTAATAATGCATGTTATATTGATGATAATGAAAGTAATACGTATATTTATTACAGTTCTAGCGATAATAACTCCATTATATGGGTAATAATGCATGTTATATTGATTATAATATAAGTAATAAGTATAATTATTACAGTTCTAGAGATAATAACTGCATTATATGGGTAATAATGCACGTTATATTGCTAATAATACAAGTAATAAGTATAATTATTACAGTTCTAGCGATAGTAACTGCATTATATGCGTAATAAGGCATGTTATATTGATAATATCGGGAGTAATAAGTATAATTTTAATAGTTCTAGCGATAATAATAGTAAAATATACCTAATAGTGCCTGTTATATTGATAATAATAAATGTAATAAGTATATTTATTATACTTCTGTCGATAATAACTGCATTATATGGGTAATAATGCATGTTATATTGATAATAATATAAGTAATAAGTATAATTATTACAGTTCTAGCGATAATAACTCCATTGTATGGGTAATAATGCATGTTATATTGATAATAATATTAGTAATGAGTATAATTATTACAGTTCTAGAGATAATAACTGCATTATATGGGTAATAATGCACGTTATATTGCTAATAATACAAGTAATAAGTATAATTATTACAGTTCTAGCGATAATAACTGCATTATATGGGTAATTATGCATGTTATATTGATAATATTGGGAGTAATAAGTATATTTATTATAGTTCTAGCGATAATAACTGCATAATATGGGTAATAATGCATGTTATATTGATAATAATATAAGTAATAAGTATAATTATTACAGTTCCAGCGATAATAACTGCATTATATGGGTAATAATGCACGTTATATTGCTAATAATATAAGTGATAAGTATAATTATTACAGTTCTAGCGATAATAACTGTATTATATGGGTAATAATGCATGTTATATTGATAATAATATAAGTAATAAGTATGATTATTACAGTTCTAGCGATAATAACTCCATTATATGGGTAATAATGCATGTTATATTGATAATAATATAAGTAATAAGTATAATTATTACAGTTCTAGCGATAATAATTGCATTATATGCGTAATAAGGCATGTTATATTGATAATATCGGGAGAAATAAATATAATTATTATAGTTCTAGCGATAATAATAGTAAAATATGGCTAATAGTGCATGTTATATTGATAATAGTAAAAGTAATAAGTATTTTTATTTCAGATCTCTCGATAATAACTGCATAATATGGGTAATAATGCATGTTATATTGATGATAATAAAAGTAATACGTATATTTATTACAGTTCTAGCGATAATAACTCCATTATATGGGTAATAATGCATGTTATATTGATAATAATATAAGTAATAAGTATAATTATTACAGTTCTAGCGATAATAACTGCATTATATGGGTAATAATGCACGTTATGTTGCTAATAATATAAGTAATAAGTATAATTATTACAGTTCTAGCGATAATAATTGCATTATATGGGTAATAATGCACGTTATATTGCTAATAATATAAGTAATAAGTATAATTATTACAGTTCTAGCGATAATAATTGCATTATATGGGTAATAATGCATGTTATACTGATAATAATATAAGTAATAAGTATAATTATTACAGTTCTAGCGATAATAACTGCATTATATGGGTAATAATGCATGTTGTATTGATAATATCGGGAGTAATAAGTATATTTGTTATAGTTCTAGCGATAATAATAGTAAAATATGGCAAATAGTGCATGCTATATTGATAATAATATAAGTAATAAGTATAATTATTACAGTTCTAGCGATAATAACTGCATTGTGTGGGTAATAATGCATGTTATATTGCTAATAATATAAGTAATAAGTATAATTATTACAGTTCTAGCGATAATAACTGCGTTATATGGGTAATAAGGCATGTTATATTGATAATATCGGGAGTAATAAGTATAATTATTATAGTTCTAGCGATAATAATAGTAAAATATGGCTAATAGTGCATGTTATATTGATAATAGTAAAAGTAATATGTATCTTTATTACAGTTCTATCGATAATAACTGCATAATATGGGTAATAATGCATGTTATATTGATAATAATATAAGTAATAAGTATAATTATTACAGTTCTAGCGATAATAATTGCATTATATGCGTAATAAGGCATGTTATATTGATAATATCGGGAGTAATAAGTATAATTTTAATAGTTCTAGCGATAATAATAGTAAAATATAGCTAATAGTGCCTGTTATATTGATAATAATAAATGTGATAAGTATATTTATTATACTTCTGTCGATAATAACTGCATTATATGGGTAATAATGCATGTTATATTGATAATAATATAAGTAATAAGTATAATTATTACAGTTCTAGCGATAATAACTCCATTGTATGGGTAATAATGCATGTTATATTGATAATAATATTAGTAATGAGTATAATTATTACAGTTCTAGAGATAATAACTGCATTATATGGGTAATAATGCACGTTATATTGCTAATAATACAAGTAATAAGTATAATTATTACAGTTCTAGCGATAATAACTGCATTATATGGGTAATTATGCATGTTATATTGATAATATTGGGAGTAATAAGTATATTTATTATAGTTCTAGCGATAATAACTGCATAATATGGGTAATAATGCATGTTATATTGATAATAATATAAGTAATAAGTATAATTATTACAGTTCCAGCGATAATAACTGCATTATATGGGTAATAATGCACGTTATATTGCTAATAATATAAGTGATAAGTATAATTATTACAGTTCTAGCGATAATAACTGTATTATATGGGTAATAATGCATGTTATATTGATAATAATATAAGTAATAAGTATGATTATTACAGTTCTAGCGATAATAACTCCATTATATGGGTAATAATGCATGTTATATTGATAATAATATAAGTAATAAGTATAATTATTACAGTTCTAGCGATAATAATTGCATTATATGCGTAATAAGGCATGTTATATTGATAATATCGGGAGAAATAAGTATAATTATTATAGTTCTAGCGATAATAATAGTAAAATATGGCTAATAGTGCATGTTATATTGATAATAGTAAAAGTAATAAGTATCTTTATTTCAGATCTCTCGATAATAACTGCATAATATGGGTAATAATGCATGTTATATTGATGATAATAAAAGTAATACGTATATTTATTACAGTTCTAGCGATAATAACTCCATTATATGGGTAATAATGCATGTTATATTGATAATAATATAAGTAATAAGTATAATTATTACAGTTCTAGCGATAATAACTGCATTATATGGGTAATAATGCACGTTATATTGCTAATAATATAAGTAATAAGTATAATTATTACAGTGCTAGCGATAATAATTGCATTATATGCGTAATAAGGCATGTTATATTGATAATATCGGGAGTAATAAGTATAATTATTATAGTTCTAGCGATAATAATAGTAAAATATAGCTAATAGTGCCTGTTATATTGATAATAATAAATGTAATAAGTATATTTATTATACTTCTGTCGATAATAACTGCATTATATGGGTAATAATGCATGTTATATTGATAATAATATAAGTAATAAGTATAATTATTACAGTTCTAGCGATAATAACTCCATTGTATGGGTAATAATGCATGTTATATTGATAATAATATTAGTAATGAGTATAATTATTACAGTTCTAGAGATAATAACTGCATTATATGGGTAATAATGCACGTTATATTGCTAATAATACAAGTAAAAAGTATAATTATTACAGTTCTAGCGATAATAACTGCATTATATGGGTAATTATGCATGTTATATTGATAATATTGGGAGTAATAAGTATATTTATTATAGTTCTAGCGATAATAACTGCATAATATGGGTAATAATGCATGTTATATTGATAATAATATAAGTAATAAGTATAATTATTACAGTTCCAGCGATATAAACTGCATTATATGGGTAATAATGCACGTTATATTGCTAATAATATAAGTGATAAGTATAATTATTACAGTTCTAGCGATAATAACTGCATTATATGGGTAATAATGCATGTTATATTGATAATAATATAAGTAATAAGTATAATTATTACAGTTCTAGCGATAATAACTCCATTATGTGGGTAATAATGCATGTTATATTGATAATAATATAAGTAATAAGTATAATTATTACAGTTCTAGCTATAATAACTCCATTATATGGGTAATAATGCATGTCGCATTGATAATAATATTAGTAATAAGTATAATTATTATAGTTCTAGAGATAATAACTGCATTATATGGGTAATAATGCATGTTATATTGATAATATTGGGAGTAATAAGTATATTCATTATAGTTCTTGCGATAATAACTCCATTATATGGGTAATAATGCATGCTATATTGATAATAATATAAGTAATAAGTATAATTATTACAGTTCTAGCGATAATAACTGCATTATATAGGAAATAATGCACGTTATATTGCTAATAATATAAGTAATCAGTATAATTATTACAGTTCTAGCGATAATAATTGCATTATATGCGTAATAAGGCATGTTATATTGATAATATCAGGAGTAATAAGTATAATTATTATAGTTCTAGCGATAATAATAGTAAAATATGGCTAATAGTGCCTGTTATATTGATAATAATAAAAGTAATAAGTATATTTATTATACTTCTGTCGATAATAACTGCATTATATGGGTAATAATGCATGTTATATTGATAATTATATAAGTAATTAGTATAATTATTACAGTTGTAGCGATAATAACTCCATTATATGGGTAATAATGCATGTTATATTGATAATAATATAAGTAATAAGTATAATTATTACAGTTCTAGAGATAATAACTGCGTTATATGGGTAATAATGCACGTTATACTGCAAATAATATAAGTAGTAAGTATAATTATTACAGTTCTAGCGATGATAACTGCATTATATGGGTAATAATGCATGTTATATTGATAATATTGGGAGTAATAAGTATAATTATTACAGTTCTAGCGATAATAACTGCATTATATGGGTAATAATGCACGTTATATTGCTAATAATATAAGTAATAAGTATAATTATTACAGTTCTAGCGATAATAATTGCATTATATGCGTAATAAGGCATGTTATATTGATGATAATAAAAGTAATACGTATATTTATTACAGTTCTAGCGATAATAACTCCATTATATGGGTAATAATGCATGTTATATTGATAATAATATAAGTAATAAGTATAATTATTACAGTTCTAGCGATAATAACTGCATTATATGGGTAATAATGCACGTTATATTGCTAATAATATAAGTAATAAGTATAATTATTACAGTTCTAGCGATAATAATTGCATTATATGCGTAATAAGGCATGTTATATTGATAATATCGGGAGTAATAAGTATAATTATTATAGTTCTAGCGATAATAATAGTAAAATATAGCTAATAGTGCCTGTTATATTGATAATAATAAATGTAATAAGTATATTTATTATACTTCTGTCGATAATAACTGCATTATATGGGTAATAATGCATGTTATATTGATAATAATATAAGTAATAAGTATAATTATTACAGTTCTAGCGATAATAACTCCATTGTATGGGTAATAATGCATGTTATATTGATAATAATATTAGTAATGAGTATAATTATTACAGTTCTAGAGATAATAACTGCATTATATGGGTAATAATGCACGTTATATTGCTAATAATACAAGTAAAAAGTATAATTATTACAGTTCTAGCGATAATAACTGCATTATATGGGTAATTATGCATGTTATATTGATAATATTGGGAGTAATAAGTATATTTATTATAGTTCTAGCGATAATAACTGCATAATATGGGTAATAATGCATGTTATATTGATAATAATATAAGTAATAAGTATAATTATTACAGTTCCAGCGATATAAACTGCATTATATGGGTAATAATGCACGTTATATTGCTAATAATATAAGTGATAAGTATAATTATTACAGTTCTAGCGATAATAACTGCATTATATGGGTAATAATGCATGTTATATTGATAATAATATAAGTAATAAGTATAATTATTACAGTTCTAGCGATAATAACTCCATTATGTGGGTAATAATGCATGTTATATTGATAATAATATAAGTAATAAGTATAATTATTACAGTTCTAGCTATAATAACTCCATTATATGGGTAATAATGCATGTCGCATTGATAATAATATTAGTAATAAGTATAATTATTATAGTTCTAGAGATAATAACTGCATTATATGGGTAATAATGCATGTTATATTGATAATATTGGGAGTAATAAGTATATTCATTATAGTTCTTGCGATAATAACTCCATTATATGGGTAATAATGCATGCTATATTGATAATAATATAAGTAATAAGTATAATTATTACAGTTCTAGCGATAATAACTGCATTATATAGGAAATAATGCACGTTATATTGCTAATAATATAAGTAATCAGTATAATTATTACAGTTCTAGCGATAATAATTGCATTATATGCGTAATAAGGCATGTTATATTGATAATATCAGGAGTAATAAGTATAATTATTATAGTTCTAGCGATAATAATAGTAAAATATGGCTAATAGTGCCTGTTATATTGATAATAATAAAAGTAATAAGTATATTTATTATACTTCTGTCGATAATAACTGCATTATATGGGTAATAATGCATGTTATATTGATAATTATATAAGTAATTAGTATAATTATTACAGTTGTAGCGATAATAACTCCATTATATGGGTAATAATGCATGTTATATTGATAATAATATAAGTAATAAGTATAATTATTACAGTTCTAGAGATAATAACTGCGTTATATGGGTAATAATGCACGTTATACTGCAAATAATATAAGTAGTAAGTATAATTATTACAGTTCTAGCGATGATAACTGCATTATATGGGTAATAATGCATGTTATATTGATAATATTGGGAGTAATAAGTATAATTATTACAGTTCTAGCGATAATAACTGCATTATATGGGTAATAATGCACGTTATATTGCTAATAATATAAGTAATAAGTATAATTATTACAGTTCTAGCGATAATAATTGCATTATATGCGTAATAAGGCATGTTATATTGATGATAATAAAAGTAATACGTATATTTATTACAGTTCTAGCGATAATAACTCCATTATATGGGTAATAATGCATGTTATATTGATAATAATATAAGTAATAAGTATAATTATTACAGTTCTAGCGATAATAACTGCATTATATGGGTAATAATGCACGTTATATTGCTAATAATATAAGTAATAAGTATAATTATTACAGTTCTAGCGATAATAATTGCATTATATGCGTAATAAGGCATGTTATATTGATAATATCGGGAGTAATAAGTATAATTATTATAGTTCTAGCGATAATAATAGTAAAATATAGCTAATAGTGCCTGTTATATTGATAATAATAAATGTAATAAGTATATTTATTATACTTCTGTCGATAATAACTGCATTATATGGGTAATAATGCATGTTATATTGATAATAATATAAGTAATAAGTATAATTATTACAGTTCTAGCGATAATAACTCCATTGTATGGGTAATAATGCATGTTATATTGATAATAATATTAGTAATGAGTATAATTATTACAGTTCTAGAGATAATAACTGCATTATATGGGTAATAATGCACGTTATATTGCTAATAATACAAGTAAAAAGTATAATTATTACAGTTCTAGCGATAATAACTGCATTATATGGGTAATTATGCATGTTATATTGATAATATTGGGAGTAATAAGTATATTTATTATAGTTCTAGCGATAATAACTGCATAATATGGGTAATAATGCATGTTATATTGATAATAATATAAGTAATAAGTATAATTATTACAGTTCCAGCGATATAAACTGCATTATATGGGTAATAATGCACGTTATATTGCTAATAATATAAGTGATAAGTATAATTATTACAGTTCTAGCGATAATAACTGCATTATATGGGTAATAATGCATGTTATATTGATAATAATATAAGTAATAAGTATAATTATTACAGTTCTAGCGATAATAACTCCATTATGTGGGTAATAATGCATGTTATATTGATAATAATATAAGTAATAAGTATAATTATTACAGTTCTAGCTATAATAACTCCATTATATGGGTAATAATGCATGTCGCATTGATAATAATATTAGTAATAAGTATAATTATTACAGTTCTAGAGATAATAACTGCATTATATGGGTAATAATGCATGTTATATTGATAATATTGGGAGTAATAAGTATATTCATTATAGTTCTTGCGATAATAACTCCATTATATGGGTAATAATGCATGCTATATTGATAATAATATAAGTAATAAGTATAATTATTACAGTTCTAGCGATAATAACTGCATTATATAGGAAATAATGCACGTTATATTGCTAATAATATAAGTAATCAGTATAATTATTACAGTTCTAGCGATAATAATTGCATTATATGCGTAATAAGGCATGTTATATTGATAATATCAGGAGTAATAAGTATAGTTATTATAGTTCTAGCGATAATAATAGTAAAATATGGCTAATAGTGCCTGTTATATTGATAATAATAAAAGTAATAAGTATATTTATTATACTTCTGTCGATAATAACTGCATTATATGGGTAATAATGCATGTTATATTGATAATTATATAAGTAATTAGTATAATTATTACAGTTGTAGCGATAATAACTCCATTATATGGGTAATAATGCATGTTATATTGATAATAATATAAGTAATAAGTATAATTATTACAGTTCTAGAGATAATAACTGCGTTATATGGGTAATAATGCACGTTATACTGCAAATAATATAAGTAGTAAGTATAATTATTACAGTTCTAGCGATGATAACTGCATTATATGGGTAATAATGCATGTTATATTGATAATATTGGGAGTAATAAGTATAATTATTACAGTTCTAGCGATAATAACTGCATTATATGGGTAATAATGCACGTTATATTGCTAATAATATAAGTAATAAGTATAATTATTACAGTTCTAGCGATAATAATTGCATTATATGCGTAATAAGGCATGTTATATTGATAATATCGGGAGTAATAAGTATAATTATTATGGTTCTAGCGATAATAATAGTAAAATATAGCTAATAGTGCCTGTTATATTGATAATAATAAAAGTAATAAGTATATTTATTATACTTCTGTCGATAATAACTGCATTATATGGGTAATAATGCATGTTATATTGATAATAATATAAGTAATAAGTATAATTATAACAGTTCTAGCGATAATAACTCCATTATATGGGTAATAATGCATGTTACATTGATAATAATATTAGTAATAAGTATAATTATTACAGTTCTAGCGATAATAACTGCATTATATGGGTAATAATGCACGTTATATTGCTAATAATATAAGTAATAAGTATAATTATTACAGTTCTAGCGATAATAATTGCATTATATGGGTAATAATGCATGTTATACTGATAATAATATAAGTAATAAGTATAATTATTACAGTTCTAGCGATAATAACTGCATTATATGGGTAATAATGCATGTTGTATTGATAATATCGGGAGTAATAAGTATATTTATTATAGTTCTAGCGATAATAATAGTAAAATATGGCAAATAGTGCATGCTATATTGATAATAATATAAGTAATAAGTATAATTATTACAGTTCTAGCGATAATAACTGCATTGTGTGGGTAATAATGCATGTTATATTGCTAATAATATAAGTAATAAGTATAATTATTACAGTTCTAGCGATAATAACTGCGTTATATGGGTAATAAGGCATGTTATATTGATAATATCGGGAGTAATAAGTATAATTATTATAGTTCTAGCGATAATAATAGTAAAATATGGCTAATAGTGCATGTTATATTGATAATAGTAAAAGTAATATGTATCTTTATTACAGTTCTATCGATAATAACTGCATAATATGGGTAATAATGCATGTTATATTGATAATAATATAAGTAATAAGTATAATTATTACAGTTCTAGCGATAATAATTGCATTATATGCGTAATAAGGCATGTTATATTGATAATATCGGGAGTAATAAGTATAATTATTATAGTTCTAGCGATAATAATAGTAAAATATAGCTAATAGTGCCTGTTATATTGATAATAATAAATGTAATAAGTATATTTATTATACTTCTGTCGATAATAACTGCATTATATGGGTAATAATGCATGTTATATTGATAATAATATAAGTAATAAGTATAATTATTACAGTTCTAGCGATAATAACTCCATTGTATGGGTAATAATGCATGTTATATTGATAATAATATTAGTAATGAGTATAATTATTACAGTTCTAGAGATAATAACTGCATTATATGGGTAATAATGCACGTTATATTGCTAATAATACAAGTAATAAGTATAATTATTACAGTTCTAGCGATAATAACTGCATTATATGGGTAATTATGCATGTTATATTGATAATATTGGGAGTAATAAGTATATTTATTATAGTTCTAGCGATAATAACTGCATAATATGGGTAATAATGCATGTTATATTGATAATAATATAAGTAATAAGTATAATTATTACAGTTCCAGCGATAATAACTGCATTATATGGGTAATAATGCACGTTATATTGCTAATAATATAAGTGATAAGTATAATTATTACAGTTCTAGCGATAATAACTGTATTATATGGGTAATAATGCATGTTATATTGATAATAATATAAGTAATAAGTATGATTATTACAGTTCTAGCGATAATAACTCCATTATATTGGTAATAATGCATGTTATATTGATAATAATATAAGTAATAAGTATAATTATTACAGTTCTAGCGATAATAATTGCATTATATGCGTAATAAGGCATGTTATATTGATAATATCGGGAGAAATAAGTATAATTATTATAGTTCTAGCGATAATAATAGTAAAATATGGCTAATAGTGCATGTTATATTGATAATAGTAAAAGTAATAAGTATCTTTATTTCAGATCTCTCGATAATAACTGCATAATATGGGTAATAATGCATGTTATATTGATGATAATAAAAGTAATACGTATATTTATTACAGTTCTAGCGATAATAACTCCATTATATGGGTAATAATGCATGTTATATTGATAATAATATAAGTAATAAGTATAATTATTACAGTTCTAGCGATAATAACTGCATTATATGGGTAATAATGCACGTTATATTGCTAATAATATAAGTAATAAGTATAATTATTACAGTTCTAGCGATAATAATTGCATTATATGCGTAATAAGGCATGTTATATTGATAATATCGGGAGTAATAAGTATAATTATTATAGTTCTAGCGATAATAATAGTAAAATATAGCTAATAGTGCCTGTTATATTGATAATAATAAATGTAATAAGTGTATTTATTATACTTCTGTCGATAATAACTGCATTATATGGGTAATAATGCATGTTATATTGATAATAATATAAGTAATAAGTATAATTATTACAGTTCTAGCGATAATAACTCCATTGTATGGGTAATAATGCATGTTATATTGATAATAATATTAGTAATGAGTATAATTATTACAGTTCTAGAGATAATAACTGCATTATATGGGTAATAATGCACGTTATATTGCTAATAATACAAGTAAAAAGTATAATTATTACAGTTCTAGCGATAATAACTGCATTATATGGGTAATTATGCATGTTATATTGATAATATTGGGAGTAATAAGTATATTTATTATAGTTTTAGCGATAATAACTGCATAATATGGGTAATAATGCATGTTATATTGATAATAATATAAGTAATAAGTATAATTATTACAGTTCCAGCGATATAAACTGCATTATATGGGTAATAATGCACGTTATATTGCTAATAATATAAGTGATAAGTATAATTATTACAGTTCTAGCGATAATAACTGCATTATATGGGTAATAATGCATGTTATATTGATAATAATATAAGTAATTAGTATAATTATTACAGTTGTAGCGATAATAACTCCATTATATGGGTAATAATGCATGTTATATTGATAATAATATAAGTAATAAGTATAATTATTACAGTTCTAGAGATAATAACTGCGTTATATGGGTAATAATGCACGTTATACGGCAAATAATATAAGTAGTAAGTATAATTATTACAGTTCTAGCGATGATAACTGCATTATATGGGTAATAATGCATGTTATATTGATAATATTGGGAGTAATAAGTATATTTATTATAGTTCTAGCGATAATAACTGCATAATATGGGTAATAATGCATGTTATATTGATAATAATATAAGTAATAAGTATAATTATTACAGTTCCAGCGATATAAACTGCATTATATGGGTAATAATGCACGTTATATTGCTAATAATATAAGTGATAAGTATAATTATTACAGTTCTAGCGATAATAACTGCATTATATGGGTAATAATGCATGTTATATTGATAATAATATAAGTAATTAGTATAATTATTACAGTTGTAGCGATAATAACTCCATTATATGGGTAATAATGCATGTTATATTGATAATAATATAAGTAATAAGTATAATTATTACAGTTCTAGAGATAATAACTGCGTTATATGGGTAATAATGCACGTTATACGGCAAATAATATAAGTAGTAAGTATAATTATTACAGTTCTAGCGATGATAACTGCATTATATGGGTAATAATGCATGTTATATTGATAATATTGGGAGTAATAAGTATATTTATTATAGTTCTAGCGATAATAACTGCATAATATGGGTAATAATGCATGTTATATTGATAATAATATAAGTAATAAGTATAATTATTACAGTTCTAGCGATAATAACTCCATTATATGGGTAATAATGCATGTTATATTGATAATAATATAAGTAATAAGTATAATTATTACAGTTCTAGCGATAATAACTGCATTATATGGGTAATAATGCACGTTATATTGCTAATAATATAAGTAATAAGTATAATTATTACAGTTCTAGCGATAATAATTGCATTATATGCGTAATAAGGCATGTTATATTGATAATATCGGGAGTAATAAGTATAATTATTATAGTTCTAGCGATAATAATAGTAAAATATAGCTAATAGTGCCTGTTATATTGATAATAATAAAAGTAATAAGTATATTTATTATACTTCTGTCGATAATAACTGCATTATATGGGTAATAATGCATGTTATATTGATAATAATATAAGTAATAAGTATAATTATTACAGTTCTAGCGATAATAATTGCATTATATGCGTAATAAGGCATGTTATATTGATAATATCGGGAGTAATAAGTATAATTATTATAGTTCTAGCGATAATAATAGTAAAATATGGCTATTAGTGCTTGTTATATTGATAATAGTAAACGTTATCAGTATATTTATTACAGTTCTATCGATAATAACTCCATTATATGGGTAATAATGCATGTTATATTGATAATAATATAAGTAATAAGTATAATTATTACAGTTCTAGAAATAATAACTGCATTATATGGGTAATAATGCACGTTATATTGCTAATAATATAAGTAATAAGTATAATTATTACAGTTCTAGCGATAATAACTGCATTATATGGGTAATAATGCATGTTGTATTGATAATATCGGGAGTAATAAGTATAATTATTATAGTTCTAGGGATAATAATAGTAAAACATGGCAAATAGTGCATGTTATATTTATAATAATAAAAGTAATAAGTATATTTATTACAGTTCTACCGATAATAACTGCATAATATGGGTAATAATGCATGTTATATTGATAATAATATAAGTAATAAGTATAATTATTACAGTTCTAGCGATAATAACTGCATTATATGGGTAATAATGCACGTTATATTGCTAATAATATAAGTAATAAGTATAATTATTACAGTTCTAGCGATAATAATTGCATTATATGCGTAATAAGGCATGTTATATTGATAATATCGGGAGTAATAAGTATAATTATTATAGTTCTAGCGATAATAATAGTAAAATATAGCTAATAGTGCCTGTTATATTGATAATAATAAAAGTAATAAGTATATTTATTATACTTCTGTCGATAATAACTGCATTATATGGGTAATAATGCATGTTATATTGATAATAATATAAGTAATAAGTATAATTATTACAGTTCTAGCGATAACAACTCCATTATATGGGTAATAATGCATGTTATATTGATAATAATATAAGTAATAAGTATAATTATTACAGTTCTAGAGATAATAACTGCATTATATGGGTAATAATGCACGTTATACTGCTAATAATATAAGTAGTAACTATAATTATTACAGTTCTAGCGATAATAACTGCATTATATGGGTAATAATGCATGTTATATTGATAATATTGGGAGTAATACGTATATTTATTACAGTTCTAGCGATAATAAGTGCACTACATGGGTAACAATGCACGTTATATTGCTAATAATATAAGTAATAAGTATAATCATTACAGTTCTAGCGATAATAATTGCATTATATGCGTAATAAGGCATGTTATATTGATAATATCGGGAGTAATAAGTATAATTATTATAGTTCTAGCGATAATAATAGTAAAATATGGCTAATAGTGCCTGTTATATTGATAATAATATAAGTAATAAGTATAATTATTACAGTTCTAGCGACAATAAGTGCACTACATGGGTAACAATGCACGTTATATTGCTAATAATATAAGTAATAAGTATAATTATTACAGTTCTAGCGATAATAATTGCATTATATGGGTAATAATGCATGTTATATTGATAATATCTGGAGTAATAAGTATAATTATTATAGTTCTAGCGATAATAATAGTAAAATATGGCTAATAGTGCATGTTATATTGATAATAGTAAAAGTAATAAGTATCTTTATTACAGTTCTATCGACAATAACTGCACAATATGGGTAATAATGCATGTTATATTGATGATAATAAAAGTAATACGTATATTTATTATAGTTCTAGCTATAATAACTGCATAATATGGGTAATAATGCATGTTATATTGAGAATAATATAAGTAGTGAGTATAATTATTACAGTTCTGGCTATAATAACTGCATTATATGGGTAATAATGCACGTTATATTGCTAATAGCATATGTAATAAGTATAATTATTACATTTCTAGCGATAATAACTGCATTATATGGGTAATAATGCATGTTATGTTGATGATAATAAAAGTAATACGTATATTTATTATAGTTCTATCGATGATAACTGCATAATATGGGTAATAATGCATGTTATATTGATAATAATATAAGTAATAAGTAAAATTATTACAGTTCTAGGGATAACAACTGCATTATATGGGTAATAATGCACGTTATATTGCTAATAATATAAGTAGAAAGTATAATTATTACAGTTCTAGCGATAATAACTGCATTATATGGGTAATAATGCATGTTATATTGATAATATTGGAAGTAATAAGTATATTTATTACAGTTCTAGCGATAATAACTGCATTATATGGGTAATAATGCACGTTATATTGCTAATAATATAAGTAATAAGTATAATTATTACAGTTCTAGCGATAATAACTCCATTATATGGGCAATAATGCATGTTACATTGATAATATTATTAGTAATAAGTATAATTATTACAGTTCTAGAGATAATAACTGCATTATATGGGTAATAATGCATGTTATATTGATAATATTGGGAGTAATAAGTATATTTATTATAGTTCTATCGATAATAACTGCATAATATGGGTAATAATGCATGTTATATTGATGATAATAAAAGTAATACGTATATTTATTACAGCTCTAGCGATAATAACTCCATTATATGGGTAATAATGCATGTTATATTGCTAATAATATAAGTAATAAGTATAATTATTACAGTTCTAGCGATAATAACTGCATTATATGGGTAATAATGCACGTTATATTGCTAATAATATAAGTAATAAGTATAATTATTACAGTTCTAGCGATAATAACTGCATTATATAGGTAATAATGCACGTTATATTGCTAATAATATAAGTAATAACTATAATTATTACAGTTCCAGCGATAATAATTGCATTATATGCGTAATAAGGCATGTTATATTGATAATATCGGGAGTAATAAGTATAATTATTACAGTTCTAGAGATAATAACTGCGTTATATGGGTAATAATGCACGTTATACTGCTAATAATATAAGTAGTAAGTATAATTATTACAGTTCTAGCGATGATAACTGCATTATATGGGTAATAATGCATGTTATATTGATAATATTGGGAGTAATAAGTATATTTATTATAGTTCTAGCGATAATAACTGCATAATATGGGTAATAATGCATGTTATATTGATGGTAATAAAAGTAATACGTATATTTATTACAGTTCTAGCGATAATAACTCCATTATATGGGTAATAATGCATGTTATATTGATAATAATATAAGTAATAAGTATAATTATTACAGTTCTAGCGATAATAACTGCATTATATAGGTAATAATGCACGTTATATTGCTAATAATATAAGTAATAAGTATAATTATTACAGTTCTAGCGATAATAATTGCATTATATGCGTAATAAGGCATGTTATATTGATAATATCGGGAGTAATAAGTATAATTATTATAGTTCTCGCGATAATAATAGTAAAATATGGCAAATAGTGCATGTTATATTTATAATAATAAAAGTAATAAGTACATTTATTATACTTCTGTCGATAATAACTGCATTATATGGGTAATAATGCATGTTATATTGATAATAATATAAGTAATTAGTATAATTCTTACAGTTCTAGCGATAATAACTCCATTATATGGGTAATAATGCATGTTATATTGATAATAATATAAGTAATAAGTATAATTATTACAGTTCTAGAGATAATAACTGCGTTATATGGGTAATAATGCACGTTATATTGCTAATAATATAAGTAGTAAGTATAATTATTACAGTTCTAGCGATGATAACTGCATTATATGGGCAATAATGCATGTTATATTGATGATATTGGGAGTAATAAGTATATTTATTATAGTTCTAGCGATAATAACTGCATAATATGGGTAATAATGCACGTTATGTTGCTAATAATATAAGTAATGAGTATAATTATTACAGTTCTATCGATAATAACTGCATAATATGGGTAATAATGCATGTTATATTGATAATAATAAAAGTACTAAGTATATTTATTACAGTTCTATCGATAATAACTGCATAATATGGGTAATAATGCATGTTATATTGATGATAATGAAAGTAGTAAGTATATTTATTACAGTTCTAGCGATAATAACTGCATTATATGCGTAATAAGGCATGTTATATTGATAATATCGGGAGTAATAAGTATAATTATTATAGTTCTAGCGATAATAATAGTAAAATATGGCTATTAGTGCATGTTATATTGATAATAATAAAAGTTATAAGTATATTTATTACAGTTCTATCGATAATAACTGCATAATATGGGTAATAATGCATGTTATATTGATGATAATAAAAGTAATACGTATATTTATTACAGTTCTAGCGATAATAACTCCATTATATGGGTAGTAATGCATGTTATATTGATAATAATATAAGTAATAAGTATAATTATTACAGTTCTAGCGATAATAAGTGCACTACATGGGTAACAATGCACGTTATATTGCTAATAATATAAGTAATAAGTATAATTATTACAGTTCTAGCGATAATAATTGCATTATATGGGTAATAATGCATGTTATATTGATAATATCGGGAGTTATAAGTATAATTATTATAGTTCTAGCGATAATAATAGTAAAATATGGCTAATAGTGCATGTTATATTGATAATAGTAAAAGTAATAAGTATCTTTATTACAGTTCTATCGACAATAACTGCACAATATGGGTAATAATGCATGTTATATTGATGATAATAAAAGTAATACGTATATTTATTATAGTTCTAGCTATAATAACTGCATAATATGGGTAATAATGCATGTTATATTGAGAATAATATAAGTAGTGAGTATAATTATTACAGTTCTGGCTATAATAACTGCATTATATGGGTAATAATGCACGTTATATTGCTAATAGCATATGTAATAAGTATAATTATTACAGTTCTAGCGATAATAACTGCATTATATGGATAATAATGCATGTTATGTTGATGATAATAAAAGTAATACGTATATTTATTATAGTTCTATCGATGATAACTGCATAATATGGGTAATAATGCATGTTATATTGATGATAATAAAAGTAATACGTATATTTATGACAGTTCTAGCGATAATAACTCCATTATATGGGTAATAATGCATGTTATATTGATAATAATATAAGTAATAAGTATAATTATTACAGTTCTAGCGATAATAAGTGCATTATATGGGTAATAATGCATGTTATATTGCTAATAATATAAGTAATAAGTATAATTATTACAGTTCTAGCGATAATAACTGCATTATATGGGTAATAATGCACGTGATATTGCTAATAATATAAGTAATAAGTATAATTATTACAGTTCTAGCGATAATAACTGCATTATATGGGTAATAATGCACGTTATATTGCTAATAATATAAGTAATAAGTATAATTATTACAGTTCTAGCGATAATAACTGCATTATATGGGTAATAATGCATGTTATATTGATAATATTGGAAGTAATAAGTATATTTATTACAGTTCTAGCGATAATAACTGCATTATATGGATAATAATGCACGTTATGTTGATGATAATAAAAGTAATACGTATATTTATTATAGTTCTATCGATAATAACTGCATAATAGGGGTAATACTGCATGTTATATTGATGATAATAAAAGTAGTAAGTATATTTATTACAGTTCTATCGATAATAACTGCATAATATGGGTAATAATGCACGTTATATTGCTAATAATATAAGTAATAAGTATAATTATTACAGTTCTAGCGATAATAACTGCATTATATGGGTAATAATGCATGTTGTATTGATAATATCGGGAGTAATAAGTATAATTATTATAGTTCTAGGGATAATAATAGTAAAACATGGCAAATAGTGCATGTTATATTTATAATAATAAAAGTAATAAGTATATTTATTACAGTTCTACCGATAATAACTGCATAATATGGGTAATAATGCATGTTATATTGATAATAATAAAAGTACTAAGTATATTTATTACAGTTCTATCGATAATAACTGCATAATATGGGTAATAATGCATGTTATATTGATGATAATGAAAGTAGTAAGTATATTTATTACAGTTCTAGGGATAATAACTGCATTATATGGGTAATAATGCATGTTATATTGATAATATGGGGCGTAATAAGTGTAATTATTATAGTTCTAGCGATAACAATAGTAAAATATAGCTAATAGTGCCTGTTATATTAATAATAATATAAGTAATAAGTATAATTATTACAGTTCTAGAGATAATAACTGCATTATATGGGTAATAATGCACGTTATATTGCTAATAATATAAGTAATAAGTATAATTATTACAGTTCTAGCGATAATAACTGCATTATATGGGTAATAAAGCATGTTGTATTGATAATATTGGAAGTAATAAGTATATTTATTACAGTTCTAGCGATAATAACTGCATTATATGGGTAATAATGCACGTTATATTGCTAATAATATAAGTAATAAGTATAATTATTACAGTTCTAGCGATAATAACTGCATTATATGGGTAATAATGCATGTTGTATTGATAATATCGGGAGTAATAAGTATAATTATTATAGTTCTAGGGATAATAATAGTAAAACATGGCAAATAGTGCATGTTATATTTATAATAATAAAAGTAATAAGTATATTTATTACAGTTCTACCGATAATAACTGCATAATATGGGTAATAATGCATGTTATATTGATAATAATAAAAGTACTAAGTATATTTATTATAGTTCTATCGATAATAACTGCATAATATGGGTAATACTGCATGTTATATTGATGATAATAAAAGTAATACGTATATTTATTATAGTTCTATCGATAATAACTGCATAATATGGGTAATAATGCATGTTATATTGATGATAATAAAAGTAATACGTATATTTATTACAGTTCTAGCGATAATAACTCCATTATATGGGTAATAATGCATGTTATATTGATAATAATATAAGTAATAAGTATAATTATTACAGTTCTAGCGATAATAACTGCATTATATAGGTAATAATGCACGTTATATTGCTAATAATATAAGTAATAAGTATAATTATTACAGTTCTAGCGATAATAATTGCATTATATGCGTAATAAGGCATGTTATATTGATAATATCGGGAGTAATAAGTATAATTATTATAGTTCTAGCGATAATAATAGTAAAATATGGCTAATAGTACCTGTTATATTGATAATAATAAAAGTAATAAGTATATTTATTATACTTCTGTCGATAATAACTGCATTATATGGGTAATAATGCATGTTATATTGATAATAATATAAGTAATTAGTATAATTATTACAGTTCTAGCGATAATAACTCCATTATATGGGTAATAATGCATGTTATATTGATACTAATATAAGTAATAAGTATAATTATTACAGTTCTAGAGATAATAACTGCGTTATATGGGTAACAATGCACGTTATACTGCTAATAATATAAGTAGTAAGTATAATTATTACAGTTCTAGCGACGATAACTGCATTATATGGGTAATAATGCATGTTATATTGATAATATTGGGAGTAATAAGTATATTTATTATAGTTCTAGCGATAATAACTGCATAATATGGGTAATAATGCACGTTATATTGCTAATAATATAAGTAATGAGTATAATTATTACAGTTCTATCGATAATAACTGCATAATATGGGTAATAATGCATGTTATATTGATGATAATAAAAGTAATACGTATATTTATTATAGTTCTATCGATAATAACTGCATAATATGGGTAATAATGCATGTTATATTGATGATAATAAAAGTAATACGTATATTTTTTACAGTTCTAGCGATAATAACTCCATTATATGGGTAATAATGCATGTTATATTGATAATAATATAAGTAATAAGTATAATTATTACAGTTCAAGCGATAATAACTGCATTATATAGGTAACAATGCACGTTATATTGCTAATAATATAAGTAATAAGTATAATTATTACAGTTCTAGAGATAATAACTGCATTATATGGGTAATAATGCATGTTATATTGATAATATTGGGAGTAATAAGTATATTCATTATAGTTCTTGCGATAATAACTCCATTATATGGGTAATAATGCATGCTATATTGATAATAATATAAGTAATAAGTATAATTATTACAGTTCTAGCGATAATAACTGCATTATATGGGTAATAATGCACGTTATATTGCTAATAATATAAGTAATAAGTATAATTATTACAGTTCTAGCGATAATAATTGCATTATATGGGTAATAATGCATGTTATACTGATAATAATATAAGTAATAAGTATAATTATTACAGTTCTAGCGATAATAACTGCATTATATGGGTAATAATGCATGTTGTATTGATAATATCGGGAGTAATAAGTATATTTGTTATAGTTCTAGCGATAATAATAGTAAAATATGGCAAATAGTGCATGCTATATTGATAATAATATAAGTAATAAGTATAATTATTACAGTTCTAGCGATAATAACTGCATTGTGTGGGTAATAATGCATGTTATATTGCTAATAATATAAGTAATAAGTATAATTATTACAGTTCTAGCGATAATAACTGCGTTATATGGGTAATAAGGCATGTTATATTGATAATATCGGGAGTAATAAGTATAATTATTATAGTTCTAGCGATAATAATAGTAAAATATGGCTAATAGTGCATGTTATATTGATAATAGTAAAAGTAATATGTATCTTTATTACAGTTCTAGCGATAATAAGTGCACTACATGGGTAACAATGCACGTTATATTGCTAATAATATAAGTAATAAGTATAATTATTACAGTTCTAGCGATAATAATTGCATTATATGGGTAATAATGCATGTTATATTGATAATATCGGGAGTTATAAGTATAATTATTATAGTTCTAGCGATAATAATAGTAAAATATGGCTAATAGTGCATGTTATATTGATAATAGTAAAAGTAATAAGTATCTTTATTACAGTTCTATCGACAATAACTGCACAATATGGGTAATAATGCATGTTATATTGATGATAATAAAAGTAATACGTATATTTATTATAGTTCTAGCTATAATAACTGCATAATATGGGTAATAATGCATGTTATATTGAGAATAATATAAGTAGTGAGTATAATTATTACAGTTCTGGCTATAATAACTGCATTATATGGGTAATAATGCACGTTATATTGCTAATAGCATATGTAATAAGTATAATTATTACAGTTCTAGCGATAATAACTGCATTATATGGATAATAATGCATGTTATGTTGATGATAATAAAAGTAATACGTATATTTATTATAGTTCTATCGATGATAACTGCATAATATGGGTAATAATGCATGTTATATTGATGATAATAAAAGTAATACGTATATTTATGACAGTTCTAGCGATAATAACTCCATTATATGGGTAATAATGCATGTTATATTGATAATAATATAAGTAATAAGTATAATTATTACAGTTCTAGCGATAATAAGTGCATTATATGGGTAATAATGCATGTTATATTGCTAATAATATAAGTAATAAGTATAATTATTACAGTTCTAGCGATAATAACTGCATTATATGGGTAATAATGCACGTGATATTGCTAATAATATAAGTAATAAGTATAATTATTACAGTTCTAGCGATAATAACTGCATTATATGGGTAATAATGCACGTTATATTGCTAATAATATAAGTAATAAGTATAATTATTACAGTTCTAGCGATAATAACTGCATTATATGGGTAATAATGCATGTTATATTGATAATATTGGAAGTAATAAGTATATTTATTACAGTTCTAGCGATAATAACTGCATTATATGGATAATAATGCACGTTATGTTGATGATAATAAAAGTAATACGTATATTTATTATAGTTCTATCGATAATAACTGCATAATAGGGGTAATACTGCATGTTATATTGATGATAATAAAAGTAGTAAGTATATTTATTACAGTTCTATCGATAATAACTGCATAATATGGGTAATAATGCACGTTATATTGCTAATAATATAAGTAATAAGTATAATTATTACAGTTCTAGCGATAATAACTGCATTATATGGGTAATAATGCATGTTGTATTGATAATATCGGGAGTAATAAGTATAATTATTATAGTTCTAGGGATAATAATAGTAAAACATGGCAAATAGTGCATGTTATATTTATAATAATAAAAGTAATAAGTATATTTATTACAGTTCTACCGATAATAACTGCATAATATGGGTAATAATGCATGTTATATTGATAATAATAAAAGTACTAAGTATATTTATTACAGTTCTATCGATAATAACTGCATAATATGGGTAATAATGCATGTTATATTGATGATAATGAAAGTAGTAAGTATATTTATTACAGTTCTAGGGATAATAACTGCATTATATGGGTAATAATGCATGTTATATTGATAATATGGGGCGTAATAAGTGTAATTATTATAGTTCTAGCGATAACAATAGTAAAATATAGCTAATAGTGCCTGTTATATTAATAATAATATAAGTAATAAGTATAATTATTACAGTTCTAGAGATAATAACTGCATTATATGGGTAATAATGCACGTTATATTGCTAATAATATAAGTAATAAGTATAATTATTACAGTTCTAGCGATAATAACTGCATTATATGGGTAATAAAGCATGTTGTATTGATAATATTGGAAGTAATAAGTATATTTATTACAGTTCTAGCGATAATAACTGCATTATATGGGTAATAATGCACGTTATATTGCTAATAATATAAGTAATAAGTATAATTATTACAGTTCTAGCGATAATAACTGCATTATATGGGTAATAATGCATGTTGTATTGATAATATCGGGAGTAATAAGTATAATTATTATAGTTCTAGGGATAATAATAGTAAAACATGGCAAATAGTGCATGTTATATTTATAATAATAAAAGTAATAAGTATATTTATTACAGTTCTACCGATAATAACTGCATAATATGGGTAATAATGCATGTTATATTGATAATAATAAAAGTACTAAGTATATTTATTATAGTTCTATCGATAATAACTGCATAATATGGGTAATACTGCATGTTATATTGATGATAATAAAAGTAATACGTATATTTATTATAGTTCTATCGATAATAACTGCATAATATGGGTAATAATGCATGTTATATTGATGATAATAAAAGTAATACGTATATTTATTACAGTTCTAGCGATAATAACTCCATTATATGGGTAATAATGCATGTTATATTGATAATAATATAAGTAATAAGTATAATTATTACAGTTCTAGCGATAATAACTGCATTATATAGGTAATAATGCACGTTATATTGCTAATAATATAAGTAATAAGTATAATTATTACAGTTCTAGCGATAATAATTGCATTATATGCGTAATAAGGCATGTTATATTGATAATATCGGGAGTAATAAGTATAATTATTATAGTTCTAGCGATAATAATAGTAAAATATGGCTAATAGTACCTGTTATATTGATAATAATAAAAGTAATAAGTATATTTATTATACTTCTGTCGATAATAACTGCATTATATGGGTAATAATGCATGTTATATTGATAATAATATAAGTAATTAGTATAATTATTACAGTTCTAGCGATAATAACTCCATTATATGGGTAATAATGCATGTTATATTGATACTAATATAAGTAATAAGTATAATTATTACAGTTCTAGAGATAATAACTGCGTTATATGGGTAACAATGCACGTTATACTGCTAATAATATAAGTAGTAAGTATAATTATTACAGTTCTAGCGACGATAACTGCATTATATGGGTAATAATGCATGTTATATTGATAATATTGGGAGTAATAAGTATATTTATTATAGTTCTAGCGATAATAACTGCATAATATGGGTAATAATGCACGTTATATTGCTAATAATATAAGTAATGAGTATAATTATTACAGTTCTATCGATAATAACTGCATAATATGGGTAATAATGCATGTTATATTGATGATAATAAAAGTAATACGTATATTTATTATAGTTCTATCGATAATAACTGCATAATATGGGTAATAATGCATGTTATATTGATGATAATAAAAGTAATACGTATATTTTTTACAGTTCTAGCGATAATAACTCCATTATATGGGTAATAATGCATGTTATATTGATAATAATATAAGTAATAAGTATAATTATTACAGTTCAAGCGATAATAACTGCATTATATAGGTAACAATGCACGTTATATTGCTAATAATATAAGTAATAAGTATAATTATTACAGTTCTAGAGATAATAACTGCATTATATGGGTAATAATGCATGTTATATTGATAATATTGGGAGTAATAAGTATATTCATTATAGTTCTTGCGATAATAACTCCATTATATGGGTAATAATGCATGCTATATTGATAATAATATAAGTAATAAGTATAATTATTACAGTTCTAGCGATAATAACTGCATTATATGGGTAATAATGCACGTTATATTGCTAATAATATAAGTAATAAGTATAATTATTACAGTTCTAGCGATAATAATTGCATTATATGGGTAATAATGCATGTTATACTGATAATAATATAAGTAATAAGTATAATTATTACAGTTCTAGCGATAATAACTGCATTATATGGGTAATAATGCATGTTGTATTGATAATATCGGGAGTAATAAGTATATTTGTTATAGTTCTAGCGATAATAATAGTAAAATATGGCAAATAGTGCATGCTATATTGATAATAATATAAGTAATAAGTATAATTATTACAGTTCTAGCGATAATAACTGCATTGTGTGGGTAATAATGCATGTTATATTGCTAATAATATAAGTAATAAGTATAATTATTACAGTTCTAGCGATAATAACTGCGTTATATGGGTAATAAGGCATGTTATATTGATAATATCGGGAGTAATAAGTATAATTATTATAGTTCTAGCGATAATAATAGTAAAATATGGCTAATAGTGCATGTTATATTGATAATAGTAAAAGTAATATGTATCTTTATTACAGTTCTATCGATAATAACTGCATAATATGGGTAATAATGCATGTTATATTGATAATAATATAAGTAATAAGTATAATTATTACAGTTCTAGCGATAATAATTGCATTATATGCGTAATAAGGCATGTTATATTGATAATATCGGGAGTAATAAGTATAATTTTAATAGTTCTAGCGATAATAATAGTAAAATATAGCTAATAGTGCCTGTTATATTGATAATAATAAATGTAATAAGTATATTTATTATACTTCTGTCGATAATAACTGCATTATATGGGTAATAATGCATGTTATATTGATAATAATATAAGTAATAAGTATAATTATTACAGTTCTAGCGATAATAACTCCATTGTATGGGTAATAATGCATGTTATATTGATAATAATATTAGTAATGAGTATAATTATTACAGTTCTAGAGATAATAACTGCATTATATGGGTAATAATGCACGTTATATTGCTAATAATACAAGTAATAAGTATAATTATTACAGTTCTAGCGATAATAACTGCATTATATGGGTAATTATGCATGTTATATTGATAATATTGGGAGTAATAAGTATATTTATTATAGTTCTAGCGATAATAACTGCATAATATGGGTAATAATGCATGTTATATTGATAATAATATAAGTAATAAGTATAATTATTACAGTTCCAGCGATAATAACTGCATTATATGGGTAATAATGCACGTTATATTGCTAATAATATAAGTAATAAGTATAATTATTACAGTTCTAGCGATAATAATTGCATTATATGCGTAATAAGGCATGTTATATTGATAATATCGGGAGAAATAAGTATAATTATTATAGTTCTAGCGATAATAATAGTAAAATATGGCTAATAGTGCATGTTATATTGATAATAGTAAAAGTAATAAGTATCTTTATTTCAGATCTCTCGATAATAACTGCATAATATGGGTAATAATGCATGTTATATTGATGATAATAAAAGTAATACGTATATTTATTACAGTTCTAGCGATAATAACTCCATTATATGGGTAATAATGCATGTTATATTGATAATAATATAAGTAATAAGTATAATTATTACAGTTCTAGCGATAATAACTGCATTATATGGGTAATAATGCACGTTATATTGCTAATAATATAAGTAATAAGTATAATTATTACAGTTCTAGCGATAATAATTGCATTATATGCGTAATAAGGCATGTTATATTGATAATATCGGGAGTAATAAGTATAATTATTATAGTTCTAGCGATAATAATAGTAAAATATAGCTAATAGTGCCTGTTATATTGATAATAATAAATGTAATAAGTATATTTATTATACTTCTGTCGATAATAACTGCATTATATGGGTAATAATGCATGTTATATTGATAATAATATAAGTAATAAGTATAATTATTACAGTTCTAGCGATAATAACTCCATTGTATGGGTAATAATGCATGTTATATTGATAATAATATTAGTAATGAGTATAATTATTACAGTTCTAGAGATAATAACTGCATTATATGGGTAATAATGCACGTTATATTGCTAATAATACAAGTAAAAAGTATAATTATTACAGTTCTAGCGATAATAACTGCATTATATGGGTAATTATGCATGTTATATTGATAATATTGGGAGTAATAAGTATATTTATTATAGTTCTAGCGATAATAACTGCATAATATGGGTAATAATGCATGTTATATTGATAATAATATAAGTAATAAGTATAATTATTACAGTTCCAGCGATATAAACTGCATTATATGGGTAATAATGCACGTTATATTGCTAATAATATAAGTGATAAGTATAATTATTACAGTTCTAGCGATAATAACTGCATTATATGGGTAATAATGCATGTTATATTGATAATAATATAAGTAATAAGTATAATTATTACAGTTCTAGCGATAATAACTCCATTATGTGGGTAATAATGCATGTTATATTGATAATAATATAAGTAATAAGTATAATTATTACAGTTCTAGCTATAATAACTCCATTATATGGGTAATAATGCATGTCGCATTGATAATAATATTAGTAATAAGTATAATTATTATAGTTCTAGAGATAATAACTGCATTATATGGGTAATAATGCATGTTATATTGATAATATTGGGAGTAATAAGTATATTCATTATAGTTCTTGCGATAATAACTCCATTATATGGGTAATAATGCATGCTATATTGATAATAATATAAGTAATAAGTATAATTATTACAGTTCTAGCGATAATAACTGCATTATATAGGAAATAATGCACGTTATATTGCTAATAATATAAGTAATCAGTATAATTATTACAGTTCTAGCGATAATAATTGCATTATATGCGTAATAAGGCATGTTATATTGATAATATCAGGAGTAATAAGTATAATTATTATAGTTCTAGCGATAATAATAGTAAAATATGGCTAATAGTGCCTGTTATATTGATAATAATAAAAGTAATAAGTATATTTATTATACTTCTGTCGATAATAACTGCATTATATGGGTAATAATGCATGTTATATTGATAATTATATAAGTAATTAGTATAATTATTACAGTTATAGCGATAATAACTCCATTATATGGGTAATAATGCATGTTATATTGATAATAATATAAGTAATAAGTGTAATTATTACAGTTCTAGAGATAATAACTGCGTTATATGGGTAATAATGCACGTTATACTGCAAATAATATAAGTAGTAAGTATAATTATTACAGTTCTAGCGATGATAACTGCATTATATGGGTAATAATGCATGTTATATTGATAATATTGGGAGTAATAAGTATAATTATTACAGTTCTAGCGATAATAACTGTATTATATGGGTAATAATGCACGTTATATTGCTAATAATATAAGTAATAAGTATAATTATTACAGTTCTAGCGATAATAATTGCATTATATGCGTAATAAGGCATGTTATATTGATGATAATAAAAGTAATACGTATATTTATTACAGTTCTAGCGATAATAACTCCATTATATGGGTAATAATGCATGTTATATTGATAATAATATAAGTAATAAGTATAATTATTACAGTTCTAGCGATAATAACTGCATTATATGGGTAATAATGCACGTTATATTGCTAATAATATAAGTAATAAGTATAATTATTACAGTTCTAGCGATAATAATTGCATTATATGCGTAATAAGGCATGTTATATTGATAATATCGGGAGTAATAAGTATAATTATTATAGTTCTAGCGATAATAATAGTAAAATATAGCTAATAGTGCCTGTTATATTGATAATAATAAATGTAATAAGTATATTTATTATACTTCTGTCGATAATAACTGCATTATATGGGTAATAATGCATGTTATATTGATAATAATATAAGTAATAAGTATAATTATTACAGTTCTAGCGATAATAACTCCATTGTATGGGTAATAATGCATGTTATATTGATAATAATATTAGTAATGAGTATAATTATTACAGTTCTAGAGATAATAACTGCATTATATGGGTAATAATGCACGTTATATTGCTAATAATACAAGTAAAAAGTATAATTATTACAGTTCTAGCGATAATAACTGCATTATATGGGTAATTATGCATGTTATATTGATAATATTGGGAGTAATAAGTATATTTATTATAGTTCTAGCGATAATAACTGCATAATATGGGTAATAATGCATGTTATATTGATAATAATATAAGTAATAAGTATAATTATTACAGTTCCAGCGATATAAACTGCATTATATGGGTAATAATGCACGTTATATTGCTAATAATATAAGTGATAAGTATAATTATTACAGTTCTAGCGATAATAACTGCATTATATGGGTAATAATGCATGTTATATTGATAATAATATAAGTAATAAGTATAATTATTACAGTTCTAGCGATAATAACTCCATTATGTGGGTAATAATGCATGTTATATTGATAATAATATAAGTAATAAGTATAATTATTACAGTTCTAGCTATAATAACTCCATTATATGGGTAATAATGCATGTCGCATTGATAATAATATTAGTAATAAGTATAATTATTACAGTTCTAGAGATAATAACTGCATTATATGGGTAATAATGCATGTTATATTGATAATATTGGGAGTAATAAGTATATTCATTATAGTTCTTGCGATAATAACTCCATTATATGGGTAATAATGCATGCTATATTGATAATAATATAAGTAATAAGTATAATTATTACAGTTCTAGCGATAATAACTGCATTATATAGGAAATAATGCACGTTATATTGCTAATAATATAAGTAATCAGTATAATTATTACAGTTCTAGCGATAATAATTGCATTATATGCGTAATAAGGCATGTTATATTGATAATATCAGGAGTAATAAGTATAGTTATTATAGTTCTAGCGATAATAATAGTAAAATATGGCTAATAGTGCCTGTTATATTGATAATAATAAAAGTAATAAGTATATTTATTATACTTCTGTCGATAATAACTGCATTATATGGGTAATAATGCATGTTATATTGATAATTATATAAGTAATTAGTATAATTATTACAGTTGTAGCGATAATAACTCCATTATATGGGTAATAATGCATGTTATATTGATAATAATATAAGTAATAAGTATAATTATTACAGTTCTAGAGATAATAACTGCGTTATATGGGTAATAATGCACGTTATACTGCAAATAATATAAGTAGTAAGTATAATTATTACAGTTCTAGCGATGATAACTGCATTATATGGGTAATAATGCATGTTATATTGATAATATTGGGAGTAATAAGTATAATTATTACAGTTCTAGCGATAATAACTGCATTATATGGGTAATAATGCACGTTATATTGCTAATAATATAAGTAATAAGTATAATTATTACAGTTCTAGCGATAATAATTGCATTATATGGGTAATAATGCATGTTATACTGATAATAATATAAGTAATAAGTATAATTATTACAGTTCTAGCGATAATAACTGCATTATATGGGTAATAATGCATGTTGTATTGATAATATCGGGAGTAATAAGTATATTTATTATAGTTCTAGCGATAATAATAGTAAAATATGGCAAATAGTGCATGCTATATTGATAATAATATAAGTAATAAGTATAATTATTACAGTTCTAGCGATAATAACTGCATTGTGTGGGTAATAATGCATGTTATATTGCTAATAATATAAGTAATAAGTATAATTATTACAGTTCTAGCGATAATAACTGCGTTATATGGGTAATAAGGCATGTTATATTGATAATATCGGGAGTAATAAGTATAATTATTATAGTTCTAGCGATAATAATAGTAAAATATGGCTAATAGTGCATGTTATATTGATAATAGTAAAAGTAATATGTATCTTTATTACAGTTCTATCGATAATAACTGCATAATATGGGTAATAATGCATGTTATATTGATAATAATATAAGTAATAAGTATAATTATTACAGTTCTAGCGATAATAATTGCATTATATGCGTAATAAGGCATGTTATATTGATAATATCGGGAGTAATAAGTATAATTATTATAGTTCTAGCGATAATAATAGTAAAATATAGCTAATAGTGCCTGTTATATTGATAATAATAAATGTAATAAGTATATTTATTATACTTCTGTCGATAATAACTGCATTATATGGGTAATAATGCATGTTATATTGATAATAATATAAGTAATAAGTATAATTATTACAGTTCTAGCGATAATAACTCCATTGTATGGGTAATAATGCATGTTATATTGATAATAATATTAGTAATGAGTATAATTATTACAGTTCTAGAGATAATAACTGCATTATATGGGTAATAATGCACGTTATATTGCTAATAATACAAGTAATAAGTATAATTATTACAGTTCTAGCGATAATAACTGCATTATATGGGTAATTATGCATGTTATATTGATAATATTGGGAGTAATAAGTATATTTATTATAGTTCTAGCGATAATAACTGCATAATATGGGTAATAATGCATGTTATATTGATAATAATATAAGTAATAAGTATAATTATTACAGTTCCAGCGATAATAACTGCATTATATGGGTAATAATGCACGTTATATTGCTAATAATATAAGTGATAAGTATAATTATTACAGTTCTAGCGATAATAACTGTATTATATGGGTAATAATGCATGTTATATTGATAATAATATAAGTAATAAGTATGGTTATTACAGTTCTAGCGATAATAACTCCATTATATTGGTAATAATGCATGTTATATTGATAATAATATAAGTAATAAGTATAATTATTACAGTTCTAGCGATAATAATTGCATTATATGCGTAATAAGGCATGTTATATTGATAATATCGGGAGAAATAAGTATAATTATTATAGTTCTAGCGATAATAATAGTAAAATATGGCTAATAGTGCATGTTATATTGATAATAGTAAAAGTAATAAGTATCTTTATTTCAGATCTCTCGATAATAACTGCATAATATGGGTAATAATGCATGTTATATTGATGATAATAAAAGTAATACGTATATTTATTACAGTTCTAGCGATAATAACTCCATTATATGGGTAATAATGCATGTTATATTGATAATAATATAAGTAATAAGTATAATTATTACAGTTCTAGCGATAATAACTCCATTATATGGGTAATAATGCATGTTATATTGATAATAATATAAGTAATAAGTATAATTATTACAGTTCAAGCGATAATAACTGCATTATATAGGTAACAATGCACGTTATATTGCTAATAATATAAGTAATAAGTATAATTATTACAGTTCTAGAGATAATAACTGCATTATATGGGTAATAATGCATGTTATATTGATAATATTGGGAGTAATAAGTATATTCATTATAGTTCTTGCGATAATAACTCCATTATATGGGTAATAATGCATGCTATATTGATAATAATATAAGTAATAAGTATAATTATTACAGTTCTAGCGATAATAACTGCATTATATGGGTAATAATGCACGTTATATTGCTAATAATATAAGTAATAAGTATAATTATTACAGTTCTAGCGATAATAATTGCATTATATGGGTAATAATGCATGTTATACTGATAATAATATAAGTAATAAGTATAATTATTACAGTTCTAGCGATAATAACTGCATTATATGGGTAATAATGCATGTTGTATTGATAATATCGGGAGTAATAAGTATATTTGTTATAGTTCTAGCGATAATAATAGTAAAATATGGCAAATAGTGCATGCTATATTGATAATAATATAAGTAATAAGTATAATTATTACAGTTCTAGCGATAATAACTGCATTGTGTGGGTAATAATGCATGTTATATTGCTAATAATATAAGTAATAAGTATAATTATTACAGTTCTAGCGATAATAACTGCGTTATATGGGTAATAAGGCATGTTATATTGATAATATCGGGAGTAATAAGTATAATTATTATAGTTCTAGCGATAATAATAGTAAAATATGGCTAATAGTGCATGTTATATTGATAATAGTAAAAGTAATATGTATCTTTATTACAGTTCTATCGATAATAACTGCATAATATGGGTAATAATGCATGTTATATTGATAATAATATAAGTAATAAGTATAATTATTACAGTTCTAGCGATAATAATTGCATTATATGCGTAATAAGGCATGTTATATTGATAATATCGGGAGTAATAAGTATAATTTTAATAGTTCTAGCGATAATAATAGTAAAATATAGCTAATAGTGCCTGTTATATTGATAATAATAAATGTAATAAGTATATTTATTATACTTCTGTCGATAATAACTGCATTATATGGGTAATAATGCATGTTATATTGATAATAATATAAGTAATAAGTATAATTATTACAGTTCTAGCGATAATAACTCCATTGTATGGGTAATAATGCATGTTATATTGATAATAATATTAGTAATGAGTATAATTATTACAGTTCTAGAGATAATAACTGCATTATATGGGTAATAATGCACGTTATATTGCTAATAATACAAGTAATAAGTATAATTATTACAGTTCTAGCGATAATAACTGCATTATATGGGTAATTATGCATGTTATATTGATAATATTGGGAGTAATAAGTATATTTATTATAGTTCTAGCGATAATAACTGCATAATATGGGTAATAATGCATGTTATATTGATAATAATATAAGTAATAAGTATAATTATTACAGTTCCAGCGATAATAACTGCATTATATGGGTAATAATGCACGTTATATTGCTAATAATATAAGTGATAAGTATAATTATTACAGTTCTAGCGATAATAACTGTATTATATGGGTAATAATGCATGTTATATTGATAATAATATAAGTAATAAGTATGATTATTACAGTTCTAGCGATAATAACTCCATTATATGGGTAATAATGCATGTTATATTGATAATAATATAAGTAATAAGTATAATTATTACAGTTCTAGCGATAATAATTGCATTATATGCGTAATAAGGCATGTTATATTGATAATATCGGGAGAAATAAGTATAATTATTATAGTTCTAGCGATAATAATAGTAAAATATGGCTAATAGTGCATGTTATATTGATAATAGTAAAAGTAATAAGTATCTTTATTTCAGATCTCTCGATAATAACTGCATAATATGGGTAATAATGCATGTTATATTGATGATAATAAAAGTAATACGTATATTTATTACAGTTCTAGCGATAATAACTCCATTATATGGGTAATAATGCATGTTATATTGATAATAATATAAGTAATAAGTATAATTATTACAGTTCTAGCGATAATAACTGCATTATATGGGTAATAATGCACGTTATATTGCTAATAATATAAGTAATAAGTATAATTATTACAGTTCTAGCGATAATAATTGCATTATATGCGTAATAAGGCATGTTATATTGATAATATCGGGAGTAATAAGTATAATTATTATAGTTCTAGCGATAATAATAGTAAAATATAGCTAATAGTGCCTGTTATATTGATAATAATAAATGTAATAAGTATATTTATTATACTTCTGTCGATAATAACTGCATTATATGGGTAATAATGCATGTTATATTGATAATAATATAAGTAATAAGTATAATTATTACAGTTCTAGCGATAATAACTCCATTGTATGGGTAATAATGCATGTTATATTGATAATAATATTAGTAATGAGTATAATTATTACAGTTCTAGAGATAATAACTGCATTATATGGGTAATAATGCACGTTATATTGCTAATAATACAAGTAAAAAGTATAATTATTACAGTTCTAGCGATAATAACTGCATTATATGGGTAATTATGCATGTTATATTGATAATATTGGGAGTAATAAGTATATTTATTATAGTTCTAGCGATAATAACTGCATAATATGGGTAATAATGCATGTTATATTGATAATAATATAAGTAATAAGTATAATTATTACAGTTCCAGCGATATAAACTGCATTATATGGGTAATAATGCACGTTATATTGCTAATAATATAAGTGATAAGTATAATTATTACAGTTCTAGCGATAATAACTGCATTATATGGGTAATAATGCATGTTATATTGATAATAATATAAGTAATAAGTATAATTATTACAGTTCTAGCGATAATAACTCCATTATGTGGGTAATAATGCATGTTATATTGATAATAATATAAGTAATAAGTATAATTATTACAGTTCTAGCTATAATAACTCCATTATATGGGTAATAATGCATGTCGCATTGATAATAATATTAGTAATAAGTATAATTATTATAGTTCTAGAGATAATAACTGCATTATATGGGTAATAATGCATGTTATATTGATAATATTGGGAGTAATAAGTATATTCATTATAGTTCTTGCGATAATAACTCCATTATATGGGTAATAATGCATGCTATATTGATAATAATATAAGTAATAAGTATAATTATTACAGTTCTAGCGATAATAACTGCATTATATAGGAAATAATGCACGTTATATTGCTAATAATATAAGTAATCAGTATAATTATTACAGTTCTAGCGATAATAATTGCATTATATGCGTAATAAGGCATGTTATATTGATAATATCAGGAGTAATAAGTATAATTATTATAGTTCTAGCGATAATAATAGTAAAATATGGCTAATAGTGCCTGTTATATTGATAATAATAAAAGTAATAAGTATATTTATTATACTTCTGTCGATAATAACTGCATTATATGGGTAATAATGCATGTTATATTGATAATTATATAAGTAATTAGTATAATTATTACAGTTGTAGCGATAATAACTCCATTATATGGGTAATAATGCATGTTATATTGATAATAATATAAGTAATAAGTATAATTATTACAGTTCTAGAGATAATAACTGCGTTATATGGGTAATGATGCACGTTATACTGCAAATAATATAAGTAGTAAGTATAATTATTACAGTTCTAGCGATGATAACTGCATTATATGGGTAATAATGCATGTTATATTGATAATATTGGGAGTAATAAGTATAATTATTACAGTTCTAGCGATAATAACTGCATTATATGGGTAATAATGCACGTTATATTGCTAATAATATAAGTAATAAGTATAATTATTACAGTTCTAGCGATAATAATTGCATTATATGCGTAATAAGGCATGTTATATTGATAATATCGGGAGTAATAAGTATAATTATTATAGTTCTAGCGATAATAATAGTAAAATATAGCTAATAGTGCCTGTTATATTGATAATAATAAATGTAATAAGTATATTTATTATACTTCTGTCGATAATAACTGCATTATATGGGTAATAATGCATGTTATATTGATAATAATATAAGTAATAAGTATAATTATTACAGTTCTAGCGATAATAACTCCATTGTATGGGTAATAATGCATGTTATATTGATAATAATATTAGTAATGAGTATAATTATTACAGTTCTAGAGATAATAACTGCATTATATGGGTAATAATGCACGTTATATTGCTAATAATACAAGTAAAAAGTATAATTATTACAGTTCTAGCGATAATAACTGCATTATATGGGTAATTATGCATGTTATATTGATAATATTGGGAGTAATA
Source organism: Megachile leachella (assembly GCA_963576845.1). Lineage (NCBI taxonomy): Eukaryota > Metazoa > Arthropoda > Insecta > Hymenoptera > Megachilidae > Megachile > Megachile leachella. Next base: position 59,484 of record CAUYWW010000148.1, on the reverse strand, counting down.
AGTATATTTATTATAGTTCTAGCGATAATAACTGCATAATATGGGTAATAATGCATGTTATATTGATAATAATATAAGTAATAAGTATAATTATTACAGTTCCAGCGATATAAACTGCATTATATGGGTAATAATGCACGTTATATTGCTAATAATATAAGTGATAAGTATAATTATTACAGTTCTAGCGATAATAACTGCATTATATGGGTAATAATGCATGTTATATTGATAATAATATAAGTAATAAGTATAATTATTACAGTTCTAGCGATAATAACTCCATTATGTGGGTAATAATGCATGTTATATTGATAATAATATAAGTAATAAGTATAATTATTACAGTTCTAGCTATAATAACTCCATTATATGGGTAATAATGCATGTCGCATTGATAATAATATTAGTAATAAGTATAATTATTACAGTTCTAGAGATAATAACTGCATTATATGGGTAATAATGCATGTTATATTGATAATATTGGGAGTAATAAGTATATTCATTATAGTTCTTGCGATAATAACTCCATTATATGGGTAATAATGCATGCTATATTGATAATAATATAAGTAATAAGTATAATTATTACAGTTCTAGCGATAATAACTGCATTATATAGGAAATAATGCACGTTATATTGCTAATAATATAAGTAATCAGTATAATTATTACAGTTCTAGCGATAATAATTGCATTATATGCGTAATAAGGCATGTTATATTGATAATATCAGGAGTAATAAGTATAGTTATTATAGTTCTAGCGATAATAATAGTAAAATATGGCTAATAGTGCCTGTTATATTGATAATAATAAAAGTAATAAGTATATTTATTATACTTCTGTCGATAATAACTGCATTATATGGGTAATAATGCATGTTATATTGATAATTATATAAGTAATTAGTATAATTATTACAGTTGTAGCGATAATAACTCCATTATATGGGTAATAATGCATGTTATATTGATAATAATATAAGTAATAAGTATAATTATTACAGTTCTAGAGATAATAACTGCGTTATATGGGTAATAATGCACGTTATACTGCAAATAATATAAGTAGTAAGTATAATTATTACAGTTCTAGCGATGATAACTGCATTATATGGGTAATAATGCATGTTATATTGATAATATTGGGAGTAATAAGTATAATTATTACAGTTCTAGCGATAATAACTGCATTATATGGGTAATAATGCACGTTATATTGCTAATAATATAAGTAATAAGTATAATTATTACAGTTCTAGCGATAATAATTGCATTATATGCGTAATAAGGCATGTTATATTGATAATATCGGGAGTAATAAGTATAATTATTATGGTTCTAGCGATAATAATAGTAAAATATAGCTAATAGTGCCTGTTATATTGATAATAATAAAAGTAATAAGTATATTTATTATACTTCTGTCGATAATAACTGCATTATATGGGTAATAATGCATGTTATATTGATAATAATATAAGTAATAAGTATAATTATAACAGTTCTAGCGATAATAACTCCATTATATGGGTAATAATGCATGTTACATTGATAATAATATTAGTAATAAGTATAATTATTACAGTTCTAGAGATAATAACTGCATTATATGGGTAATAATGCATGTTATATTGATAATATTGGGAGTAATAAGTATATTCATTATAGTTCTTGCGATAATAACTCCATTATATGGGTAATAATGCATGCTATATTGATAATAATATAAGTAATAAGTATAATTATTACAGTTCTAGCGATAATAACTGCATTATATGGGTAATAATGCACGTTATATTGCTAATAATATAAGTAATAAGTATAATTATTACAGTTCTAGCGATAATAATTGCATTATATGGGTAATAATGCATGTTATACTGATAATAATATAAGTAATAAGTATAATTATTACAGTTCTAGCGATAATAACTGCATTATATGGGTAATAATGCATGTTGTATTGATAATATCGGGAGTAATAAGTATATTTATTATAGTTCTAGCGATAATAATAGTAAAATATGGCAAATAGTGCATGCTATATTGATAATAATATAAGTAATAAGTATAATTATTACAGTTCTAGCGATAATAACTGCATTGTGTGGGTAATAATGCATGTTATATTGCTAATAATATAAGTAATAAGTATAACTATTACAGTTCTAGCGATAATAACTGCGTTATATGGGTAATAAGGCATGTTATATTGATAATATCGGGAGTAATAAGTATAATTATTATAGTTCTAGCGATAATAATAGTAAAATATGGCTAATAGTGCATGTTATATTGATAATAGTAAAAGTAATATGTATCTTTATTACAGTTCTATCGATAATAACTGCATAATATGGGTAATAATGCATGTTATATTGATAATAATATAAGTAATAAGTATAATTATTACAGTTCTAGCGATAATAATTGCATTATATGCGTAATAAGGCATGTTATATTGATAATATCGGGAGTAATAAGTATAATTATTATAGTTCTAGCGATAATAATAGTAAAATATAGCTAATAGTGCCTGTTATATTGATAATAATAAATGTAATAAGTATATTTATTATACTTCTGTCGATAATAACTGCATTATATGGGTAATAATGCATGTTATATTGATAATAATATAAGTAATAAGTATAATTATTACAGTTCTAGCGATAATAACTCCATTGTATGGGTAATAATGCATGTTATATTGATAATAATATTAGTAATGAGTATAATTATTACAGTTCTAGAGATAATAACTGCATTATATGGGTAATAATGCACGTTATATTGCTAATAATACAAGTAATAAGTATAATTATTACAGTTCTAGCGATAATAACTGCATTATATGGGTAATTATGCATGTTATATTGATAATATTGGGAGTAATAAGTATATTTATTATAGTTCTAGCGATAATAACTGCATAATATGGGTAATAATGCATGTTATATTGATAATAATATAAGTAATAAGTATAATTATTACAGTTCCAGCGATAATAACTGCATTATATGGGTAATAATGCACGTTATATTGCTAATAATATAAGTGATAAGTATAATTATTACAGTTCTAGCGATAATAACTGTATTATATGGGTAATAATGCATGTTATATTGATAATAATATAAGTAATAAGTATGGTTATTACAGTTCTAGCGATAATAACTCCATTATATTGGTAATAATGCATGTTATATTGATAATAATATAAGTAATAAGTATAATTATTACAGTTCTAGCGATAATAATTGCATTATATGCGTAATAAGGCATGTTATATTGATAATATCGGGAGAAATAAGTATAATTATTATAGTTCTAGCGATAATAATAGTAAAATATGGCTAATAGTGCATGTTATATTGATAATAGTAAAAGTAATAAGTATCTTTATTTCAGATCTCTCGATAATAACTGCATAATATGGGTAATAATGCATGTTATATTGATGATAATAAAAGTAATACGTATATTTATTACAGTTCTAGCGATAATAACTCCATTATATGGGTAATAATGCATGTTATATTGATAATAATATAAGTAATAAGTATAATTATTACAGTTCTAGCGATAATAACTGCATTATATGGGTAATAATGCACGTTATATTGCTAATAATATAAGTAATAAGTATAATTATTACAGTTCTAGCGATAATAATTGCATTATATGCGTAATAAGGCATGTTATATTGATAATATCGGGAGTAATAAGTATAATTATTATAGTTCTAGCGATAATAATAGTAAAATATAGCTAATAGTGCCTGTTATATTGATAATAATAAATGTAATAAGTGTATTTATTATACTTCTGTCGATAATAACTGCATTATATGGGTAATAATGCATGTTATATTGATAATAATATAAGTAATAAGTATAATTATTACAGTTCTAGCGATAATAACTCCATTGTATGGGTAATAATGCATGTTATATTGATAATAATATTAGTAATGAGTATAATTATTACAGTTCTAGAGATAATAACTGCATTATATGGGTAATAATGCACGTTATATTGCTAATAATACAAGTAAAAAGTATAATTATTACAGTTCTAGCGATAATAACTGCATTATATGGGTAATTATGCATGTTATATTGATAATATTGGGAGTAATAAGTATATTTATTATAGTTCTAGCGATAATAACTGCATAATATGGGTAATAATGCATGTTATATTGATAATAATATAAGTAATAAGTATAATTATTACAGTTCCAGCGATATAAACTGCATTATATGGGTAATAATGCACGTTATATTGCTAATAATATAAGTGATAAGTATAATTATTACAGTTCTAGCGATAATAACTGCATTATATGGGTAATAATGCATGTTATATTGATAATAATATAAGTAATTAGTATAATTATTACAGTTGTAGCGATAATAACTCCATTATATGGGTAATAATGCATGTTATATTGATAATAATATAAGTAATAAGTATAATTATTACAGTTCTAGCGATAATAACTGCATTATATGGGTAATAATGCACGTTATATTGCTAATAATATAAGTAATAAGTATAATTATTACAGTTCTAGCGATAATAATTGCATTATATGCGTAATAAGGCATGTTATATTGATAATATCGGGAGTAATAAGTATATTTATTATAGTTCTAGCGATAATAACTGCATAATATGGGTAATAATGCATGTTATATTGATAATAATATAAGTAATAAGTATAATTATTACAGTTCTAGCGATAATAACTCCATTATATGGGTAATAATGCATGTTATATTGATAATAATATAAGTAATAAGTATAATTATTACAGTTCTAGCGATAATAACTGCATTATATGGGTAATAATGCACGTTATATTGCTAATAATATAAGTAATAAGTATAATTATTACAGTTCTAGCGATAATAATTGCATTATATGCGTAATAAGGCATGTTATATTGATAATATCGGGAGTAATAAGTATAATTATTATAGTTCTAGCGATAATAATAGTAAAATATAGCTAATAGTGCCTGTTATATTGATAATAATAAAAGTAATAAGTATATTTATTATACTTCTGTCGATAATAACTGCATTATATGGGTAATAATGCATGTTATATTGATAATAATATAAGTAATAAGTATAATTATTACAGTTCTAGCGATAATAATTGCATTATATGCGTAATAAGGCATGTTATATTGATAATATCGGGAGTAATAAGTATAATTATTATAGTTCTAGCGATAATAATAGTAAAATATGGCTATTAGTGCTTGTTATATTGATAATAGTAAACGTTATCAGTATATTTATTACAGTTCTATCGATAATAACTCCATTATATGGGTAATAATGCATGTTATATTGATAATAATATAAGTAATAAGTATAATTATTACAGTTCTAGAAATAATAACTGCATTATATGGGTAATAATGCACGTTATATTGCTAATAATATAAGTAATAAGTATAATTATTACAGTTCTAGCGATAATAACTGCATTATATGGGTAATAATGCATGTTGTATTGATAATATCGGGAGTAATAAGTATAATTATTAGAGTTCTAGGGATAATAATAGTAAAACATGGCAAATAGTGCATGTTATATTTATAATAATAAAAGTAATAAGTATATTTATTACAGTTCTACCGATAATAACTGCATAATATGGGTAATAATGCATGTTATATTGATAATAATATAAGTAATAAGTATAATTATTACAGTTCTAGCGATAATAACTGCATTATATGGGTAATAATGCACGTTATATTGCTAATAATATAAGTAATAAGTATAATTATTACAGTTCTAGCGATAATAATTGCATTATATGCGTAATAAGGCATGTTATATTGATAATATCGGGAGTAATAAGTATAATTATTATAGTTCTAGCGATAATAATAGTAAAATATAGCTAATAGTGCCTGTTATATTGATAATAATAAAAGTAATAAGTATATTTATTATACTTCTGTCGATAATAACTGCATTATATGGGTAATAATGCATGTTATATTGATAATAATATAAGTAATAAGTATAATTATTACAGTTCTAGCGATAACAACTCCATTATATGGGTAATAATGCATGTTATATTGATAATAATATAAGTAATAAGTATAATTATTACAGTTCTAGAGATAATAACTGCATTATATGGGTAATAATGCACGTTATACTGCTAATAATATAAGTAGTAACTATAATTATTACAGTTCTAGCGATAATAACTGCATTATATGGGTAATAATGCATGTTATATTGATAATATTGGGAGTAATACGTATATTTATTACAGTTCTAGCGATAATAAGTGCACTACATGGGTAACAATGCACGTTATATTGCTAATAATATAAGTAATAAGTATAATTATTACAGTTCTAGCGATAATAATTGCATTATATGCGTAATAAGGCATGTTATATTGATAATATCGGGAGTAATAAGTATAATTATTATAGTTCTAGCGATAATAATAGTAAAATATGGCTAATAGTGCCTGTTATATTGATAATAATATAAGTAATAAGTATAATTATTACAGTTCTAGCGACAATAAGTGCACTACATGGGTAACAATGCACGTTATATTGCTAATAATATAAGTAATAAGTATAATTATTACAGTTCTAGCGATAATAATTGCATTATATGGGTAATAATGCATGTTATATTGATAATATCTGGAGTAATAAGTATAATTATTATAGTTCTAGCGATAATAATAGTAAAATATGGCTAATAGTGCATGTTATATTGATAATAGTAAAAGTAATAAGTATCTTTATTACAGTTCTATCGACAATAACTGCACAATATGGGTAATAATGCATGTTATATTGATGATAATAAAAGTAATACGTATATTTATTATAGTTCTAGCTATAATAACTGCATAATATGGGTAATAATGCATGTTATATTGAGAATAATATAAGTAGTGAGTATAATTATTACAGTTCTGGCTATAATAACTGCATTATATGGGTAATAATGCACGTTATATTGCTAATAGCATATGTAATAAGTATAATTATTACATTTCTAGCGATAATAACTGCATTATATGGGTAATAATGCATGTTATGTTGATGATAATAAAAGTAATACGTATATTTATTATAGTTCTATCGATGATAACTGCATAATATGGGTAATAATGCATGTTATATTGATAATAATATAAGTAATAAGTAAAATTATTACAGTTCTAGGGATAACAACTGCATTATATGGGTAATAATGCACGTTATATTGCTAATAATATAAGTAGAAAGTATAATTATTACAGTTCTAGCGATAATAACTGCATTATATGGGTAATAATGCATGTTATATTGATAATATTGGAAGTAATAAGTATATTTATTACAGTTCTAGCGATAATAACTGCATTATATGGGTAATAATGCACGTTATATTGCTAATAATATAAGTAATAAGTATAATTATTACAGTTCTAGCGATAATAACTCCATTATATGGGCAATAATGCATGTTACATTGATAATATTATTAGTAATAAGTATAATTATTACAGTTCTAGAGATAATAACTGCATTATATGGGTAATAATGCATGTTATATTGATAATATTGGGAGTAATAAGTATATTTATTATAGTTCTATCGATAATAACTGCATAATATGGGTAATAATGCATGTTATATTGATGATAATAAAAGTAATACGTATATTTATTACAGTTCTATCGATAATAACTGCATAATATGGGTAATAATGCATGTTATATTGATGATAATAAAAGTAATACGTATATTTATTACAGCTCTAGCGATAATAACTCCATTATATGGGTAATAATGCATGTTATATTGCTAATAATATAAGTAATAAGTATAATTATTACAGTTCTAGCGATAATAACTGCATTATATGGGTAATAATGCACGTTATATTGCTAATAATATAAGTAATAAGTATAATTATTACAGTTCTAGCGATAATAACTGCATTATATAGGTAATAATGCACGTTATATTGCTAATAATATAAGTAATAACTATAATTATTACAGTTCCAGCGATAATAATTGCATTATATGCGTAATAAGGCATGTTATATTGATAATATCGGGAGTAATAAGTATAATTATTACAGTTCTAGAGATAATAACTGCGTTATATGGGTAATAATGCACGTTATACTGCTAATAATATAAGTAGTAAGTATAATTATTACAGTTCTAGCGATGATAACTGCATTATATGGGTAATAATGCATGTTATATTGATAATATTGGGAGTAATAAGTATATTTATTATAGTTCTAGCGATAATAACTGCATAATATGGGTAATAATGCATGTTATATTGATGGTAATAAAAGTAATACGTATATTTATTACAGTTCTAGCGATAATAACTCCATTATATGGGTAATAATGCATGTTATATTGATAATAATATAAGTAATAAGTATAATTATTACAGTTCTAGCGATAATAACTGCATTATATAGGTAATAATGCACGTTATATTGCTAATAATATAAGTAATAAGTATAATTATTACAGTTCTAGCGATAATAATTGCATTATATGCGTAATAAGGCATGTTATATTGATAATATCGGGAGTAATAAGTATAATTATTATAGTTCTCGCGATAATAATAGTAAAATATGGCAAATAGTGCATGTTATATTTATAATAATAAAAGTAATAAGTACATTTATTATACTTCTGTCGATAATAACTGCATTATATGGGTAATAATGCATGTTATATTGATAATAATATAAGTAATTAGTATAATTCTTACAGTTCTAGCGATAATAACTCCATTATATGGGTAATAATGCATGTTATATTGATAATAATATAAGTAATAAGTATAATTATTACAGTTCTAGAGATAATAACTGCGTTATATGGGTAATAATGCACGTTATATTGCTAATAATATAAGTAGTAAGTATAATTATTACAGTTCTAGCGATGATAACTGCATTATATGGGCAATAATGCATGTTATATTGATGATATTGGGAGTAATACGTATATTTATTATAGTTCTATCGATAATAACTGCATAATATGGGTAATAATGCATGTTATATTGATGATAATAAAAGTAATACGTATATTTTTTACAGTTCTAGCGATAATAACTCCATTATATGGGTAATAATGCATGTTATATTGATAATAATATAAGTAATAAGTATAATTATTACAGTTCAAGCGATAATAACTGCATTATATAGGTAACAATGCACGTTATATTGCTAATAATATAAGTAATAAGTATAATTATTACAGTTCTAGCGATAATAACTGCATTATATGGGTAATAATGCATGTTATATTGATAATATTGGAAGTAATAAGTATATTTATTACAGTTCTAGCGATAATAACTGCATTATATGGGTAATAATGCACGTTATATTGCTAATAATATGAGTAATAAGTATAATTATTACAGTTCTAGCGATAATAACTGCATTATATGGGTAATAATGCATGTTGTATTGATAATATCGGGAGTAATAAGTATAATTATTATAGTTCTAGGGATAATAATAGTAAAACATGGCAAATAGTGCATGTTATATTTATAATAATAAAAGTAATAAGTATATTTATTACAGTTCTACCGATAATAACTGCATAATATGGGTAATAATGCACGTTATATTGATAATAATAAAAGTACTAAGTATATTTATTATAGTTCTATCGATAATAACTGCATAATATGGGTAATACTGCATGTTATATTGATGATAATAAAAGTAATACGTATATTTATTATAGTTCTATCGATAATAACTGCATAATATGGGTAATAATGCATGTTATATTGATGATAATAAAAGTAATACGTATATTTATTACAGTTCTAGCGATAATAACTCCATTATATGGGTAATAATGCATGTTATATTGATAATAATATAAGTAATAAGTATAATTATTACAGTTCTAGCGATAATAACTGCATTATATAGGTAATAATGCACGTTATATTGCTAATAATATAAGTAATAACTATAATTATTACAGTTCTAGCGATAATAATTGCATTATATGCGTAATAAGGCATGTTATATTGATAATATCGGGAGTAATAAGTATAATTATTACAGTTCTAGAGATAATAAATGCGTTATATGGGTAATAATGCACGTTATACTGCTAATAATATAAGTAGTAAGTATAATTATTACAGATCTAGCGATGATAACTGCATTATATGGGTAATAATGCATGTTATATTGATAATATTGGGAGTAATAAGTATATTTATTATAGTTCTAGCGATAATAACTGCATAATATGGGTAATAATGCATGTTATATTGATGATAATAAAAGTAATACGTATATTTATTATAGTTCTAGCGATAATAACTCCATTATATGGGTAATAATGCATGTTATATTGATAATAATATAAGTAATAAGTATAATTATTACAGTTCTAGCGATAATAACTCCATTATATGGGTAATAATGCATGTTACATTGATAATATTATTAGTAATAAGTATAATTATTACAGTTCTAGAGATAATAACTGCATTATATGGGTAATAATGCATGTTATATTGATAATATTGGGAGTAATAAGTATATTCATTATAGTTCTTGCGATAATAACTGCATAATATGGGTAATAATGCATGTTATATTGATAATAATATAAGTAATAAGTATAATTATTACAGTTCTAGCGATAATAACTGCATTATATGGGTAATAAGGCATGTTATATTGATAATATCGGGAGTAATAAGTATAATTATTATAGTTCTAGCGATAATAATAGTAAAATATGGCTATTAGTGCATGTTATATTGATAATAATAAAAGTTATAAGTATATTTATTACAGTTCTATCGATAATAACTGCATAATATGGGTAATAATGCATGTTATATTGATGATAATAAAAGTAATACGTATATTTATTACAGTTCTAGCGATAATAACTCCATTATATGGGTAATAATGCATGTTATATTGATAATAATATAAGTAATAAGTATAATTATTACAGTTCTAGAAATAATAACTGCATTATATGGGTAATAATGCACGTTATATTGCTAATAATATAAGTAATAAGTATAATTATTACAGTTCTAGCGATAATAACTCCATTGTATGGGTAATAATGCACGTTATATTGCTAATAATATAAGTAATAAGTATAATTATTACAGTTCTAGCGATAATAATTGCATTATATGCGTAATAAGGCATGTTATATTGATAATATCGGGAGTAATAAGTATAATTATTATAGTTCTAGCGATAATAATAGTAAAATATAGCTAATAGTGCCTGTTATATTGATAATAATAAATGTAATAAGTGTATTTATTATACTTCTGTCGATAATAACTGCATTATATGGGTAATAATGCATGTTATATTGATAATAATATAAGTAATAAGTATAATTATTACAGTTCTAGCGATAATAACTCCATTGTATGGGTAATAATGCATGTTATATTGATAATAATATTAGTAATGAGTATAATTATTACAGTTCTAGAGATAATAACTGCATTATATGGGTAATAATGCACGTTATATTGCTAATAATACAAGTAAAAAGTATAATTATTACAGTTCTAGCGATAATAACTGCATTATATGGGTAATTATGCATGTTATATTGATAATATTGGGAGTAATAAGTATATTTATTATAGTTCTAGCGATAATAACTGCATAATATGGGTAATAATGCATGTTATATTGATAATAATATAAGTAATAAGTATAATTATTACAGTTCCAGCGATATAAACTGCATTATATGGGTAATAATGCACGTTATATTGCTAATAATATAAGTGATAAGTATAATTATTACAGTTCTAGCGATAATAACTGCATTATATGGGTAATAATGCATGTTATATTGATAATAATATAAGTAATTAGTATAATTATTACAGTTGTAGCGATAATAACTCCATTATATGGGTAATAATGCATGTTATATTGATAATAATATAAGTAATAAGTATAATTATTACAGTTCTAGCGATAATAACTGCATTATATGGGTAATAATGCACGTTATATTGCTAATAATATAAGTAATAAGTATAATTATTACAGTTCTAGCGATAATAATTGCATTATATGCGTAATAAGGCATGTTATATTGATAATATCGGGAGTAATAAGTATATTTATTATAGTTCTAGCGATAATAACTGCATAATATGGGTAATAATGCATGTTATATTGATAATAATATAAGTAATAAGTATAATTATTACAGTTCTAGCGATAATAACTCCATTATATGGGTAATAATGCATGTTATATTGATAATAATATAAGTAATAAGTATAATTATTACAGTTCTAGCGATAATAACTGCATTATATGGGTAATAATGCACGTTATATTGCTAATAATATAAGTAATAAGTATAATTATTACAGTTCTAGCGATAATAATTGCATTATATGCGTAATAAGGCATGTTATATTGATAATATCGGGAGTAATAAGTATAATTATTATAGTTCTAGCGATAATAATAGTAAAATATAGCTAATAGTGCCTGTTATATTGATAATAATAAATGTAATAAGTGTATTTATTATACTTCTGTCGATAATAACTGCATTATATGGGTAATAATGCATGTTATATTGATAATAATATAAGTAATAAGTATAATTATTACAGTTCTAGCGATAATAACTCCATTGTATGGGTAATAATGCATGTTATATTGATAATAATATTAGTAATGAGTATAATTATTACAGTTCTAGAGATAATAACTGCATTATATGGGTAATAATGCACGTTATATTGCTAATAATACAAGTAAAAAGTATAATTATTACAGTTCTAGCGATAATAACTGCATTATATGGGTAATTATGCATGTTATATTGATAATATTGGGAGTAATAAGTATATTTATTATAGTTCTAGCGATAATAACTGCATAATATGGGTAATAATGCATGTTATATTGATAATAATATAAGTAATAAGTATAATTATTACAGTTCCAGCGATATAAACTGCATTATATGGGTAATAATGCACGTTATATTGCTAATAATATAAGTGATAAGTATAATTATTACAGTTCTAGCGATAATAACTGCATTATATGGGTAATAATGCATGTTATATTGATAATAATATAAGTAATTAGTATAATTATTACAGTTGTAGCGATAATAACTCCATTATATGGGTAATAATGCATGTTATATTGATAATAATATAAGTAATAAGTATAATTATTACAGTTCTAGCGATAATAACTGCATTATATGGGTAATAATGCACGTTATATTGCTAATAATATAAGTAATAAGTATAATTATTACAGTTCTAGCGATAATAATTGCATTATATGCGTAATAAGGCATGTTATATTGATAATATCGGGAGTAATAAGTATATTTATTATAGTTCTAGCGATAATAACTGCATAATATGGGTAATAATGCATGTTATATTGATAATAATATAAGTAATAAGTATAATTATTACAGTTCTAGCGATAATAACTCCATTATATGGGTAATAATGCATGTTATATTGATAATAATATAAGTAATAAGTATAATTATTACAGTTCTAGCGATAATAACTGCATTATATGGGTAATAATGCACGTTATATTGCTAATAATATAAGTAATAAGTATAATTATTACAGTTCTAGCGATAATAATTGCATTATATGCGTAATAAGGCATGTTATATTGATAATATCGGGAGTAATAAGTATAATTATTATAGTTCTAGCGATAATAATAGTAAAATATAGCTAATAGTGCCTGTTATATTGATAATAATAAAAGTAATAAGTATATTTATTATACTTCTGTCGATAATAACTGCATTATATGGGTAATAATGCATGTTATATTGATAATAATATAAGTAATAAGTATAATTATTACAGTTCTAGCGATAATAATTGCATTATATGCGTAATAAGGCATGTTATATTGATAATATCGGGAGTAATAAGTATAATTATTATAGTTCTAGCGATAATAATAGTAAAATATGGCTATTAGTGCTTGTTATATTGATAATAGTAAACGTTATCAGTATATTTATTACAGTTCTATCGATAATAACTCCATTATATGGGTAATAATGCATGTTATATTGATAATAATATAAGTAATAAGTATAATTATTACAGTTCTAGAAATAATAACTGCATTATATGGGTAATAATGCACGTTATATTGCTAATAATATAAGTAATAAGTATAATTATTACAGTTCTAGCGATAATAACTGCATTATATGGGTAATAATGCATGTTGTATTGATAATATCGGGAGTAATAAGTATAATTATTAGAGTTCTAGGGATAATAATAGTAAAACATGGCAAATAGTGCATGTTATATTTATAATAATAAAAGTAATAAGTATATTTATTACAGTTCTACCGATAATAACTGCATAATATGGGTAATAATGCATGTTATATTGATAATAATATAAGTAATAAGTATAATTATTACAGTTCTAGCGATAATAACTGCATTATATGGGTAATAATGCACGTTATATTGCTAATAATATAAGTAATAAGTATAATTATTACAGTTCTAGCGATAATAATTGCATTATATGCGTAATAAGGCATGTTATATTGATAATATCGGGAGTAATAAGTATAATTATTATAGTTCTAGCGATAATAATAGTAAAATATAGCTAATAGTGCCTGTTATATTGATAATAATAAAAGTAATAAGTATATTTATTATACTTCTGTCGATAATAACTGCATTATATGGGTAATAATGCATGTTATATTGATAATAATATAAGTAATAAGTATAATTATTACAGTTCTAGCGATAACAACTCCATTATATGGGTAATAATGCATGTTATATTGATAATAATATAAGTAATAAGTATAATTATTACAGTTCTAGAGATAATAACTGCATTATATGGGTAATAATGCACGTTATACTGCTAATAATATAAGTAGTAACTATAATTATTACAGTTCTAGCGATAATAACTGCATTATATGGGTAATAATGCATGTTATATTGATAATATTGGGAGTAATACGTATATTTATTACAGTTCTAGCGATAATAAGTGCACTACATGGGTAACAATGCACGTTATATTGCTAATAATATAAGTAATAAGTATAATTATTACAGTTCTAGCGATAATAATTGCATTATATGCGTAATAAGGCATGTTATATTGATAATATCGGGAGTAATAAGTATAATTATTATAGTTCTAGCGATAATAATAGTAAAATATGGCTAATAGTGCCTGTTATATTGATAATAATATAAGTAATAAGTATAATTATTACAGTTCTAGCGACAATAAGTGCACTACATGGGTAACAATGCACGTTATATTGCTAATAATATAAGTAATAAGTATAATTATTACAGTTCTAGCGATAATAATTGCATTATATGGGTAATAATGCATGTTATATTGATAATATCTGGAGTAATAAGTATAATTATTATAGTTCTAGCGATAATAATAGTAAAATATGGCTAATAGTGCATGTTATATTGATAATAGTAAAAGTAATAAGTATCTTTATTACAGTTCTATCGACAATAACTGCACAATATGGGTAATAATGCATGTTATATTGATGATAATAAAAGTAATACGTATATTTATTATAGTTCTAGCTATAATAACTGCATAATATGGGTAATAATGCATGTTATATTGAGAATAATATAAGTAGTGAGTATAATTATTACAGTTCTGGCTATAATAACTGCATTATATGGGTAATAATGCACGTTATATTGCTAATAGCATATGTAATAAGTATAATTATTACATTTCTAGCGATAATAACTGCATTATATGGGTAATAATGCATGTTATGTTGATGATAATAAAAGTAATACGTATATTTATTATAGTTCTATCGATGATAACTGCATAATATGGGTAATAATGCATGTTATATTGATAATAATATAAGTAATAAGTAAAATTATTACAGTTCTAGGGATAACAACTGCATTATATGGGTAATAATGCACGTTATATTGCTAATAATATAAGTAGAAAGTATAATTATTACAGTTCTAGCGATAATAACTGCATTATATGGGTAATAATGCATGTTATATTGATAATATTGGAAGTAATAAGTATATTTATTACAGTTCTAGCGATAATAACTGCATTATATGGGTAATAATGCACGTTATATTGCTAATAATATAAGTAATAAGTATAATTATTACAGTTCTAGCGATAATAACTCCATTATATGGGCAATAATGCATGTTACATTGATAATATTATTAGTAATAAGTATAATTATTACAGTTCTAGAGATAATAACTGCATTATATGGGTAATAATGCATGTTATATTGATAATATTGGGAGTAATAAGTATATTTATTATAGTTCTATCGATAATAACTGCATAATATGGGTAATAATGCATGTTATATTGATGATAATAAAAGTAATACGTATATTTATTACAGTTCTATCGATAATAACTGCATAATATGGGTAATAATGCATGTTATATTGATGATAATAAAAGTAATACGTATATTTATTACAGCTCTAGCGATAATAACTCCATTATATGGGTAATAATGCATGTTATATTGCTAATAATATAAGTAATAAGTATAATTATTACAGTTCTAGCGATAATAACTGCATTATATGGGTAATAATGCACGTTATATTGCTAATAATATAAGTAATAAGTATAATTATTACAGTTCTAGCGATAATAACTGCATTATATAGGTAATAATGCACGTTATATTGCTAATAATATAAGTAATAACTATAATTATTACAGTTCCAGCGATAATAATTGCATTATATGCGTAATAAGGCATGTTATATTGATAATATCGGGAGTAATAAGTATAATTATTACAGTTCTAGAGATAATAACTGCGTTATATGGGTAATAATGCACGTTATACTGCTAATAATATAAGTAGTAAGTATAATTATTACAGTTCTAGCGATGATAACTGCATTATATGGGTAATAATGCATGTTATATTGATAATATTGGGAGTAATAAGTATATTTATTATAGTTCTAGCGATAATAACTGCATAATATGGGTAATAATGCATGTTATATTGATGGTAATAAAAGTAATACGTATATTTATTACAGTTCTAGCGATAATAACTCCATTATATGGGTAATAATGCATGTTATATTGATAATAATATAAGTAATAAGTATAATTATTACAGTTCTAGCGATAATAACTGCATTATATAGGTAATAATGCACGTTATATTGCTAATAATATAAGTAATAAGTATAATTATTACAGTTCTAGCGATAATAATTGCATTATATGCGTAATAAGGCATGTTATATTGATAATATCGGGAGTAATAAGTATAATTATTATAGTTCTCGCGATAATAATAGTAAAATATGGCAAATAGTGCATGTTATATTTATAATAATAAAAGTAATAAGTACATTTATTATACTTCTGTCGATAATAACTGCATTATATGGGTAATAATGCATGTTATATTGATAATAATATAAGTAATTAGTATAATTCTTACAGTTCTAGCGATAATAACTCCATTATATGGGTAATAATGCATGTTATATTGATAATAATATAAGTAATAAGTATAATTATTACAGTTCTAGAGATAATAACTGCGTTATATGGGTAATAATGCACGTTATATTGCTAATAATATAAGTAGTAAGTATAATTATTACAGTTCTAGCGATGATAACTGCATTATATGGGCAATAATGCATGTTATATTGATGATATTGGGAGTAATACGTATATTTATTATAGTTCTATCGATAATAACTGCATAATATGGGTAATAATGCATGTTATATTGATGATAATAAAAGTAATACGTATATTTTTTACAGTTCTAGCGATAATAACTCCATTATATGGGTAATAATGCATGTTATATTGATAATAATATAAGTAATAAGTATAATTATTACAGTTCAAGCGATAATAACTGCATTATATAGGTAACAATGCACGTTATATTGCTAATAATATAAGTAATAAGTATAATTATTACAGTTCTAGCGATAATAACTGCATTATATGGGTAATAATGCATGTTATATTGATAATATTGGAAGTAATAAGTATATTTATTACAGTTCTAGCGATAATAACTGCATTATATGGGTAATAATGCACGTTATATTGCTAATAATATGAGTAATAAGTATAATTATTACAGTTCTAGCGATAATAACTGCATTATATGGGTAATAATGCATGTTGTATTGATAATATCGGGAGTAATAAGTATAATTATTATAGTTCTAGGGATAATAATAGTAAAACATGGCAAATAGTGCATGTTATATTTATAATAATAAAAGTAATAAGTATATTTATTACAGTTCTACCGATAATAACTGCATAATATGGGTAATAATGCACGTTATATTGATAATAATAAAAGTACTAAGTATATTTATTATAGTTCTATCGATAATAACTGCATAATATGGGTAATACTGCATGTTATATTGATGATAATAAAAGTAATACGTATATTTATTATAGTTCTATCGATAATAACTGCATAATATGGGTAATAATGCATGTTATATTGATGATAATAAAAGTAATACGTATATTTATTACAGTTCTAGCGATAATAACTCCATTATATGGGTAATAATGCATGTTATATTGATAATAATATAAGTAATAAGTATAATTATTACAGTTCTAGCGATAATAACTGCATTATATAGGTAATAATGCACGTTATATTGCTAATAATATAAGTAATAACTATAATTATTACAGTTCTAGCGATAATAATTGCATTATATGCGTAATAAGGCATGTTATATTGATAATATCGGGAGTAATAAGTATAATTATTACAGTTCTAGAGATAATAAATGCGTTATATGGGTAATAATGCACGTTATACTGCTAATAATATAAGTAGTAAGTATAATTATTACAGTTCTAGCGATGATAACTGCATTATATGGGTAATAATGCATGTTATATTGATAATATTGGGAGTAATAAGTATATTTATTATAGTTCTAGCGATAATAACTGCATAATATGGGTAATAATGCATGTTATATTGATGATAATAAAAGTAATACGTATATTTATTATAGTTCTAGCGATAATAACTCCATTATATGGGTAATAATGCATGTTATATTGATAATAATATAAGTAATAAGTATAATTATTACAGTTCTAGCGATAATAACTCCATTATATGGGTAATAATGCATGTTACATTGATAATATTATTAGTAATAAGTATAATTATTACAGTTCTAGAGATAATAACTGCATTATATGGGTAATAATGCATGTTATATTGATAATATTGGGAGTAATAAGTATATTCATTATAGTTCTTGCGATAATAACTGCATAATATGGGTAATAATGCATGTTATATTGATAATAATATAAGTAATAAGTATAATTATTACAGTTCTAGCGATAATAACTGCATTATATGGGTAATAAGGCATGTTATATTGATAATATCGGGAGTAATAAGTATAATTATTATAGTTCTAGCGATAATAATAGTAAAATATGGCTATTAGTGCATGTTATATTGATAATAATAAAAGTTATAAGTATATTTATTACAGTTCTATCGATAATAACTGCATAATATGGGTAATAATGCATGTTATATTGATGATAATAAAAGTAATACGTATATTTATTACAGTTCTAGCGATAATAACTCCATTATATGGGTAATAATGCATGTTATATTGATAATAATATAAGTAATAAGTATAATTATTACAGTTCTAGAAATAATAACTGCATTATATGGGTAATAATGCACGTTATATTGCTAATAATATAAGTAATAAGTATAATTATTACAGTTCTAGCGATAATAACTGCATTATGTGGGTAATAATGCATGTTATATTGATAATATTGGGAGTAATAAGTATATTTATTATAGTTCTAGCGATAATAACTGCATAATATGGGTAATAATGCATGTTATATTGATAATAATATAAGTAATAAGTATAATTATTACAGTTCTAGCGATAATAACTGCATTATGTGGGTAATAATGCATGTTATATTGCTAATAATATAAGTAATAAGTATAATTATTACAGTTCTAGCGATAATAACTGCATTATATGGGTAATAAGGCATGTTATATTGATAATATCGGGAGTAATAAGTATAATTATTATAGTTCTAGCGATAATAATAGTAAAATATGGCTAATAGTGCATGTTATATTGATAATAGTAAAAGTAATATGTATCTTTATTACAGTTCTATCGATAATAACTGCATAATATGGGTAATAATGCATGTTATATTGATAATAATATAAGTAATAAGTATAATTATTACAGTTCTAGCGATAATAACTGCATTATATAGGTAATAATGCACGTTATATTGCTAATAATATAAGTAATAAGTATAATTATTACAGTTCTAGCGATAATAATTGCATTATATGCGTAATAAGGCATGTTATATTGATAATATCGGGAGTAATAAGTATAATTATTATAGTTCTAGCGATAATAATAGTAAAATATGGCTAATAGTGCATGTTATATTGATAATAGTAAAAGTAATAAGTATCTTTATTTCAGATCTCTCGATAATAACTGCATAATATGGGTAATAATGCATGTTATATTGATGATAATAAAAGTAATACGTATATTTATTATAGTTCTATCGATAATAACTGCATAATATGGGTAATAATGCATGTTATATTGATGATAATAAAAGTAATACGTATATTTATTACAGTTCTAGCGATAATAACTCCATTATATGGGTAATAATGCATGTTATATTGATAATAATATAAGTAATAAGTATAATTATTACAGTTCTAGCGATAATAACTGCATTATATGGGTAATAATGCATGTTATGTTGATGATAATAAAAGTAATACGTATATTTATTATAGTTCTATCGATGATAACTGCATAATATGGGTAATAATGCATGTTATATTGATAATAATATAAGTAATAAGTAAAATTATTACAGTTCTAGGGATAATAACTGCATTACATGGGTAATAATGCACGTTATATTGCTAATAATATAAGTAATAAGTATAATTATTACAGTTCTAGCGATAATAACTGCATTATATGGGTAATAATGCATGTTATATTGATAATATTGGAAGTAATAAGTATATTTATTACAGTTCTAGCGATAATAACTGCATTATATGGGTAATAATGCACGTTATATTGCTAATAATATAAGTAATAAGTATAATTATTACAGTTCTAGCGATAATAACTGCATTATATGGGTAATAATGCATGTTGTATTGATACTAATATAAGTAATAAGTATAATTATTACAGTTCTAGCGATAATAATTGCATTATATGCGTAATAAGGCATGTTATATTGATAATATCGGGAGTAATAAGTATAATTATTATAGTTCTAGCGATAATAATAGTAAAATATGGCAAATAGTGCATGTTATATTTATAATAATAAAAGTAATAAGTATATTTATTATACTTCTGTCGATAATAACTGCATTATATGGGTAATAATGCATGTTATATTGATAATAATATAAGTAATTAGTATAATTCTTACAGTTCTAGCGATAATAACTCCATTATATGGGTAATAATGCATGTTATATTGATAATATTGGGAGTAATACGTATATTTATTACAGTTCTAGCGATAATAAGTGCACTACATGGGTAACAATGCACGTTATATTGCTAATAATATAAGTAATAAGTATAATTATTACAGTTCTAGCGATAATAATTGCATTATATGCGTAATAAGGCATGTTATATTGATAATATCGGGAGTAATAAGTATAATTATTATAGTTCTAGCGATAATAATAGTAAAATATGGCTAATAGTGCCTGTTATATTGATAATAATAAAAGTAATAAGTATATTTATTATACTTCTGTCGATAATAACTGCATTATATGGGTAATAATGCATGTTATATTGATAATAATATAAGTAATAAGTATAATTATTACAGTTCTAGCGATAATAACTCCATTATATGGGTAATAATGCATGTTACATTGATAATATTATTAGTAGTAAGTATAATTATTACAGTTCTAGCGATGATAACTGCATTATATGGGTAATAATGCATGTTATATTGATAATATTGGGAGTAATAAGTATATTTATTATAGTTCTAGCGATAATAACTGCATAATATGGGTAATAATGCATGTTATATTGATGATAATAAAAGTAATACGTATATTTATTACAGTTCTAGCGATAATAACTGCATTATATGGGTAATAATGCACGTTATATTGCTAATAATATCAGTAATAAGTATAATTATTACAGTTCTAGCGATAATAACTGCATTATATGCGTAATAATGCATGTTATATTGATAATATTGGAAGTAATAAGTATATTTATTACAGTTCTAGCGACAATAACTGCATTATATGGGTAATAATGCATGTTATATTGATAATATCGGGAGTAATAAGTATAATTATTATAGTTCTAGCGATAATAATAGTATAATATGGCTAATAGTGCCTGTTATATTGATAATAATAAAAGTAATAAGTATATTTATTATACTGCTGTCGATAATAACTGCATTATATGGGTAATAATGCATGTTATATTGATAATAATATAAGTAATTAGTATAATTATTACAGTTCTAGCGATAATAACTCCATTATATGGGTAATAATGCATGTTATATTGATAATAATATAAGTAATAAGTATAATTATTACAGTTCTAGAGATAATAACTGCGTTATATGGGTAACAATGCACGTTATACTGCTAATAATATAAGTAGTAAGTATAATTATTACAGTTCTAGCGATGATAACTGCATTATATGGGTTATAATGCATGTTATATTGATAATATTGGGAGTAATAAGTATATTTATTATAGTTCTAGCGATAATAACTGCATAATGTGGGTAATAATGCACGTTATATTGCTAATAATATAAGTAATGAGTATAATTATTACAGTTCTATCGATAATAACTGCATAATATGGGTAATAATGCATGTTATATTGATGATAATAAAAGTAATACGTATATTTATTATAGTTCTAGCGATAATAACTGCATAATATGGGTAATAATGCATGTTATATTGATGGTAATAAAAGTAATACGTATATTTATTACAGTTCTAGCGATAATAACTCCATTATATGGGTAATAATGCATGTTATATTGATAATAATATAAGTAATAAGTATAATTATTACAGTTCTAGCGATAATAACTGCATTATATAGGTAATAATGCACGTTATATTGCTAATAATATAAGTAATAAGTATAATTATTACAGTTCTAGCGATAATAATTGCATTATATGCGTAATAAGGCATGTTATATTGATAATATCGGGAGTAATAAGTATAATTATTATAGTTCTCGCGATAATAATAGTAAAATATGGCAAATAGTGCATGTTATATTTATAATAATAAAAGTAATAAGTACATTTATTATACTTCTGTCGATAATAACTGCATTATATGGGTAATAATGCATGTTATATTGATAATAATATAAGTAATTAGTATAATTCTTACAGTTCTAGCGATAATAACTCCATTATATGGGTAATAATGCATGTTATATTGATAATAATATAAGTAATAAGTATAATTATTACAGTTCTAGAGATAATAACTGCGTTATATGGGTAATAATGCACGTTATATTGCTAATAATATAAGTAGTAAGTATAATTATTACAGTTCTAGCGATGATAACTGCATTATATGGGCAATAATGCATGTTATATTGATGATATTGGGAGTAATACGTATATTTATTATAGTTCTATCGATAATAACTGCATAATATGGGTAATAATGCATGTTATATTGATGATAATAAAAGTAATACGTATATTTTTTACAGTTCTAGCGATAATAACTCCATTATATGGGTAATAATGCATGTTATATTGATAATAATATAAGTAATAAGTATAATTATTACAGTTCAAGCGATAATAACTGCATTATATAGGTAACAATGCACGTTATATTGCTAATAATATAAGTAATAAGTATAATTATTACAGTTCTAGCGATAATAACTGCATTATATGGGTAATAATGCATGTTATATTGATAATATTGGAAGTAATAAGTATATTTATTACAGTTCTAGCGATAATAACTGCATTATATGGGTAATAATGCACGTTATATTGCTAATAATATGAGTAATAAGTATAATTATTACAGTTCTAGCGATAATAACTGCATTATATGGGTAATAATGCATGTTGTATTGATAATATCGGGAGTAATAAGTATAATTATTATAGTTCTAGGGATAATAATAGTAAAACATGGCAAATAGTGCATGTTATATTTATAATAATAAAAGTAATAAGTATATTTATTACAGTTCTACCGATAATAACTGCATAATATGGGTAATAATGCACGTTATATTGATAATAATAAAAGTACTAAGTATATTTATTATAGTTCTATCGATAATAACTGCATAATATGGGTAATACTGCATGTTATATTGATGATAATAAAAGTAATACGTATATTTATTATAGTTCTATCGATAATAACTGCATAATATGGGTAATAATGCATGTTATATTGATGATAATAAAAGTAATACGTATATTTATTACAGTTCTAGCGATAATAACTCCATTATATGGGTAATAATGCATGTTATATTGATAATAATATAAGTAATAAGTATAATTATTACAGTTCTAGCGATAATAACTGCATTATATAGGTAATAATGCACGTTATATTGCTAATAATATAAGTAATAACTATAATTATTACAGTTCTAGCGATAATAATTGCATTATATGCGTAATAAGGCATGTTATATTGATAATATCGGGAGTAATAAGTATAATTATTACAGTTCTAGAGATAATAAATGCGTTATATGGGTAATAATGCACGTTATACTGCTAATAATATAAGTAGTAAGTATAATTATTACAGTTCTAGCGATGATAACTGCATTATATGGGTAATAATGCATGTTATATTGATAATATTGGGAGTAATAAGTATATTTATTATAGTTCTAGCGATAATAACTGCATAATATGGGTAATAATGCATGTTATATTGATGATAATAAAAGTAATACGTATATTTATTATAGTTCTAGCGATAATAACTCCATTATATGGGTAATAATGCATGTTATATTGATAATAATATAAGTAATAAGTATAATTATTACAGTTCTAGCGATAATAACTCCATTATATGGGTAATAATGCATGTTACATTGATAATATTATTAGTAATAAGTATAATTATTACAGTTCTAGAGATAATAACTGCATTATATGGGTAATAATGCATGTTATATTGATAATATTGGGAGTAATAAGTATATTCATTATAGTTCTTGCGATAATAACTGCATAATATGGGTAATAATGCATGTTATATTGATAATAATATAAGTAATAAGTATAATTATTACAGTTCTAGCGATAATAACTGCATTATATGGGTAATAAGGCATGTTATATTGATAATATCGGGAGTAATAAGTATAATTATTATAGTTCTAGCGATAATAATAGTAAAATATGGCTATTAGTGCATGTTATATTGATAATAATAAAAGTTATAAGTATATTTATTACAGTTCTATCGATAATAACTGCATAATATGGGTAATAATGCATGTTATATTGATGATAATAAAAGTAATACGTATATTTATTACAGTTCTAGCGATAATAACTCCATTATATGGGTAATAATGCATGTTATATTGATAATAATATAAGTAATAAGTATAATTATTACAGTTCTAGAAATAATAACTGCATTATATGGGTAATAATGCACGTTATATTGCTAATAATATAAGTAATAAGTATAATTATTACAGTTCTAGCGATAATAACTGCATTATGTGGGTAATAATGCATGTTATATTGATAATATTGGGAGTAATAAGTATATTTATTATAGTTCTAGCGATAATAACTGCATAATATGGGTAATAATGCATGTTATATTGATAATAATATAAGTAATAAGTATAATTATTACAGTTCTAGCGATAATAACTGCATTATGTGGGTAATAATGCATGTTATATTGCTAATAATATAAGTAATAAGTATAATTATTACAGTTCTAGCGATAATAACTGCATTATATGGGTAATAAGGCATGTTATATTGATAATATCGGGAGTAATAAGTATAATTATTATAGTTCTAGCGATAATAATAGTAAAATATGGCTAATAGTGCATGTTATATTGATAATAGTAAAAGTAATATGTATCTTTATTACAGTTCTATCGATAATAACTGCATAATATGGGTAATAATGCATGTTATATTGATAATAATATAAGTAATAAGTATAATTATTACAGTTCTAGCGATAATAACTGCATTATATAGGTAATAATGCACGTTATATTGCTAATAATATAAGTAATAAGTATAATTATTACAGTTCTAGCGATAATAATTGCATTATATGCGTAATAAGGCATGTTATATTGATAATATCGGGAGTAATAAGTATAATTATTATAGTTCTAGCGATAATAATAGTAAAATATGGCTAATAGTGCATGTTATATTGATAATAGTAAAAGTAATAAGTATCTTTATTTCAGATCTCTCGATAATAACTGCATAATATGGGTAATAATGCATGTTATATTGATGATAATAAAAGTAATACGTATATTTATTATAGTTCTATCGATAATAACTGCATAATATGGGTAATAATGCATGTTATATTGATGATAATAAAAGTAATACGTATATTTATTACAGTTCTAGCGATAATAACTCCATTATATGGGTAATAATGCATGTTATATTGATAATAATATAAGTAATAAGTATAATTATTACAGTTCTAGCGATAATAACTGCATTATATGGGTAATAATGCATGTTATGTTGATGATAATAAAAGTAATACGTATATTTATTATAGTTCTATCGATGATAACTGCATAATATGGGTAATAATGCATGTTATATTGATAATAATATAAGTAATAAGTAAAATTATTACAGTTCTAGGGATAATAACTGCATTACATGGGTAATAATGCACGTTATATTGCTAATAATATAAGTAATAAGTATAATTATTACAGTTCTAGCGATAATAACTGCATTATATGGGTAATAATGCATGTTATATTGATAATATTGGAAGTAATAAGTATATTTATTACAGTTCTAGCGATAATAACTGCATTATATGGGTAATAATGCACGTTATATTGCTAATAATATAAGTAATAAGTATAATTATTACAGTTCTAGCGATAATAACTGCATTATATGGGTAATAATGCATGTTGTATTGATACTAATATAAGTAATAAGTATAATTATTACAGTTCTAGCGATAATAATTGCATTATATGCGTAATAAGGCATGTTATATTGATAATATCGGGAGTAATAAGTATAATTATTATAGTTCTAGCGATAATAATAGTAAAATATGGCAAATAGTGCATGTTATATTTATAATAATAAAAGTAATAAGTATATTTATTATACTTCTGTCGATAATAACTGCATTATATGGGTAATAATGCATGTTATATTGATAATAATATAAGTAATTAGTATAATTCTTACAGTTCTAGCGATAATAACTCCATTATATGGGTAATAATGCATGTTATATTGATAATATTGGGAGTAATACGTATATTTATTACAGTTCTAGCGATAATAAGTGCACTACATGGGTAACAATGCACGTTATATTGCTAATAATATAAGTAATAAGTATAATTATTACAGTTCTAGCGATAATAATTGCATTATATGCGTAATAAGGCATGTTATATTGATAATATCGGGAGTAATAAGTATAATTATTATAGTTCTAGCGATAATAATAGTAAAATATGGCTAATAGTGCCTGTTATATTGATAATAATAAAAGTAATAAGTATATTTATTATACTTCTGTCGATAATAACTGCATTATATGGGTAATAATGCATGTTATATTGATAATAATATAAGTAATAAGTATAATTATTACAGTTCTAGCGATAATAACTCCATTATATGGGTAATAATGCATGTTACATTGATAATATTATTAGTAGTAAGTATAATTATTACAGTTCTAGCGATGATAACTGCATTATATGGGTAATAATGCATGTTATATTGATAATATTGGGAGTAATAAGTATATTTATTATAGTTCTAGCGATAATAACTGCATAATATGGGTAATAATGCATGTTATATTGATGATAATAAAAGTAATACGTATATTTATTACAGTTCTAGCGATAATAACTGCATTATATGGGTAATAATGCACGTTATATTGCTAATAATATCAGTAATAAGTATAATTATTACAGTTCTAGCGATAATAACTGCATTATATGCGTAATAATGCATGTTATATTGATAATATTGGAAGTAATAAGTATATTTATTACAGTTCTAGCGACAATAACTGCATTATATGGGTAATAATGCATGTTATATTGATAATATCGGGAGTAATAAGTATAATTATTATAGTTCTAGCGATAATAATAGTATAATATGGCTAATAGTGCCTGTTATATTGATAATAATAAAAGTAATAAGTATATTTATTATACTGCTGTCGATAATAACTGCATTATATGGGTAATAATGCATGTTATATTGATAATAATATAAGTAATTAGTATAATTATTACAGTTCTAGCGATAATAACTCCATTATATGGGTAATAATGCATGTTATATTGATAATAATATAAGTAATAAGTATAATTATTACAGTTCTAGAGATAATAACTGCGTTATATGGGTAACAATGCACGTTATACTGCTAATAATATAAGTAGTAAGTATAATTATTACAGTTCTAGCGATGATAACTGCATTATATGGGTTATAATGCATGTTATATTGATAATATTGGGAGTAATAAGTATATTTATTATAGTTCTAGCGATAATAACTGCATAATGTGGGTAATAATGCACGTTATATTGCTAATAATATAAGTAATGAGTATAATTATTACAGTTCTATCGATAATAACTGCATAATATGGGTAATAATGCATGTTATATTGATGATAATAAAAGTAATACGTATATTTATTATAGTTCTATCGATAATAACTGCATAATATGGGTAATAATGCATGTTATATTGATGACAATAAAAGTAATACGTATATTTTTTACAGTTCTAGCGATAATAACTCCATTATATGGGTAATAATGCATGTTATATTGATAATAATATAAGTAATAAGTATAATTATTACAGTTCAAGCGATAATAACTGCATTATATAGGTAATAATGCACGTTATATTGCTAATAATATAAGTAATAACTATAATTATTACAGTTCCAGCGATAATAATTGCATTATATGCGTAATAAGGCATGTTATATTGATAATATCGGGAGTAATAAGTATAATTATTACAGTTCTAGAGATAATAACTGCGTTATATGGGTAACAATGCACGTTATACTGCTAATAATATAAGTAGTAGGTATAATTATTACAGTTCTAGCGATGATAACTGCATTATATGGGTAATAATGCATGTTATATTGATAATATTGGGAGTAATAAGTATATTTATTATAGTTCTAGCGATAATAACTGCATAATATGGGTAATAATGCACGTTGTATTGCTAATAATATAAGTAATGAGTATAATTATTACAGTTCTATCGATAATAACTGCATAATATGGGTAATAATGCATGTTATATTGATGATAATAAAAGTAATACGTATATTTATTATAGTTCTATCGATAATAACTGCATAATATGGGTAATAATGCATGTTATATTGATGATAATAAAAGTAATACGTATATTTTTTACAGTTCTAGCGATAATAACTCCATTATATGGGTAATAATGCATGTTATATTGATAATAATATAAGTAATAAGTATAATTATTACAGTTCAAGCGATAATAACTGCATTATATAGGTAATAATGCACGTTATATTGCTAATAATATAAGTAATAACTATAATTATTACAGTTCCAGCGATAATAATTGCATTATATGCGTAATAAGGCATGTTATATTGATAATATCGGGAGTAATAAGTATAATTATTACAGTTCTAGAGATAATAACTGCGTTATATGGGTAATAATGCACGTTATACTGCTAATAATATAAGTAGTAAGTATAATTATTACAGTTCTAGCGATGATAACTGCATTATATGGGTAATAATGCATGTTATATTGATAATATTGGGAGTAATAAGTATATTTATTATAGTTCTAGCGATAATAACTGCATAATATGGGTAATAATGCATGTTATATTGATGATAATAAAAGTAATACGTATATTTATTATAGTTCTAGCGATAATAACTCCATTATATGGGTAATAATGCATGTTATATTGATAATAATATAAGTAATAAGTATAATTATTACAGTTCTAGCGATAATAACTGCATTATATGGGTAATAATGCACGTTATATTGCTAATAATATCAGTAATAAGTATAATTATTACAGTTCTAGCGATAATAACTGCATTATATGCGTAATAATGCATGTTATATTGATAATATTGGAAGTAATAAGTATATTTATTACAGTTCTAGCGATAATAACTGCATTATATGGGTAATAATGCACGTTATATTGCTAATAATATAAGTAATAAGTATAATTATTACAGTTCTAGCGATAATAATTGCATTATATGCGTAATAAGGCATGTTATATTGATAATAATATAAGTAATAAGTATAATTATTACAGTTCTAGCGATAATAACTCCATTATATGGGTAATAATGCATGTTACATTGATAATATTATTAGTAATAAGTATAATTATTACAGTTCTAGAGATAATAACTGCATTATATGGGTAATAATGCATGTAATATTGATAATATTGGGAGTAATAAGTATATTCATTATAGTTCTTGCGATAATAACTGCATAATATGGGTAATAATGCATGTTATATTGATAATAATATAAGTAATAAGTATAATTATTACAGTTCTAGCTATAATAACTGCATTATATGGGTAATAAGGCATGTTATATTGATAATATCGGGAGTAATAAGTATAATTATTATAGTTCTAGCGATAATAATAGTAAAATATGGCAAATAGTGCATGTTATATTTATAATAATAAAAGTAATAAGTATATTTATTATACTTCTGTCGATAATAACTGCATTATATGGGTAATAATGCATGTTATATTGATAATAATATAAGTAATTAGTATAATTCTTACAGTTCTAGCGATAATAACTCCATTATATGGGTAATAATGCATGTTATATTGATAATAATATAAGTAATAAGTATAATTATTACAGTTCTAGAGATAATAACTGCGTTATATGGGTAATAATGCACGTTATATTGCTAATAATATAAGTAGTAAGTATAATTATTACAGTTCTAGCGATGATAACTGCATTATATGGGCAATAATGCATGTTATATTGATGGTATTGAGAGTAATAAGTATATTTATTATAGTTCTAGCGATAATAACTGCATAATATGGGTAATAATGCTAGTTATGTTGCTAATAATATAAGTAATGAGTATAATTATTACAGTTCTATCGATAATAACTG
This sequence comes from Megachile leachella, assembly GCA_963576845.1. NCBI lineage: Eukaryota > Metazoa > Arthropoda > Insecta > Hymenoptera > Megachilidae > Megachile > Megachile leachella. The sequence continues at coordinate 27,744 of CAUYWW010000148.1, read as the reverse complement.
CATAATATGGGTAATAATGCATGTTATATTGATAATAATAAAAGTACTAAGTATATTTATTACAGTTCTATCGATAATAACTGCATAATATGGGTAATAATGCATGTTATATTGATGATAATGAAAGTAGTAAGTATATTTATTACAGTTCTAGCGATAATAACTGCATTATATGCGTAATAAGGCATGTTATATTGATAATATCGGGAGTAATAAGTATAATTATTATAGTTCTAGCGATAATAATAGTAAAATATGGCTATTAGTGCATGTTATATTGATAATAATAAAAGTTATAAGTATATTTATTACAGTTCTATCGATACTAACTGCATAATATGGGTAATAATGCATGTTATATTGATGATAATAAAAGTAATACGTATATTTATTACAGTTCTAGCGATAATAACTCCATTATATGGGTAGTAATGCATGTTATATTGATAATAATATAAGTAATAAGTATAATTATTACAGTTCTAGCGATAATAAGTGCACTACATGGGTAACAATGCACGTTATATTGCTAATAATATAAGTAATAAGTATAATTATTACAGTTCTAGCGATAATAATTGCATTATATGGGTAATAATGCATGTTATATTGATAATATCGGGAGTTATAAGTATAATTATTATAGTTCTAGCGATAATAATAGTAAAATATGGCTAATAGTGCATGTTATATTGATAATAGTAAAAGTAATAAGTATCTTTATTACAGTTCTATCGACAATAACTGCACAATATGGGTAATAATGCATGTTATATTGATGATAATAAAAGTAATACGTATATTTATTATAGTTCTATCGATAATAACTGCATAATATGGGTAATAATGCATGTTATATTGATGATAATAAAAGTAATACGTATATTTATTACAGTTCTAGCGATAATAACTCCATTATATGGGTAATAATGCATGTTATATTGATAATAATATAAGTAATAAGTATAATTATTACAGTTCTAGCGATAATAACTGCATTATATGGGTAATAATGCATGTTATGTTGATGATAATAAAAGTAATACGTATATTTATTATAGTTCTATCGATAATAACTCCATTATATGGGTAATAATGCATGTTATATTGATAATAATATAAGTAATAAGTATAATTATTACAGTTCTAGAAATAATAACTGCATTATATGGGTAATAATGCACGTTATATTGCTAATAATATAAGTAATAAGTATAATTATTACAGTTCTAGCGATAATAACTGCATTATGTGGGTAATAATGCATGTTATATTGATAATATTGGGAGTAATAAGTATATTTATTATAGTTCTATCGATAATAACTCCATTATATGGGTAATAATGCATGTTATATTGATAATAATATAAGTAATAAGTATAATTATTACAGTTCTAGAAATAATAACTGCATTATATGGGTAATAATGCACGTTATATTGCTAATAATATAAGTAATAAGTATAATTATTACAGTTCTAGCGATAATAACTGCATTATGTGGGTAATAATGCATGTTATATTGATAATATTGGGAGTAATAAGTATATTTATTATAGTTCTAGCGATAATAACTGCATAATATGGGTAATAATGCATGTTATATTGATAATAATATAAGTAATAAGTATAATTATTACAGTTCTAGCGATAATAACTGCATTATGTGGGTAATAATGCATGTTATATTGCTAATAATATAAGTAATAAGTATAATTATTACAGTTCTAGCGATAATAACTGCATTATATGGGTAATAATGCACGTTATATTGCTAATAATATAAGTAATAAGTATAATTATTACAGTTCTAGCGATAATAACTGCATTATATGGGTAATAATGCATGTTATATTGATAATATTGGAAGTAATAAGTATAATTATTATAGTTCTAGCGATAATAATAGTAAAATATGGCAAATAGTGCATGTTATATTTATAATAATAAAAGTAATAAGTATATTTATTATACTTCTGTCGATAATAACTGCATTATATGGGTAATAATGCATGTTATATTGATAATAATATAAGTAATTAGTATAATTCTTACAGTTCTAGCGATAATAACTCCATTATATGGGTAATAATGCATGTTATATTGATAATATTGGGAGTAATACGTATATTTATTACAGTTCTAGCGATAATAAGTGCACTACATGGGTAACAATGCACGTTATATTGCTAATAATATAAGTAATAAGTATAATTATTACACTTCTAGCGATAATAATTGCATTATATGCGTAATAAGGCATGTTATATTGATAATATCGGGAGTAATAAGTATAATTATTATAGTTCTAGCGATAATAATAGTAAAATATGGCTAATAGTGCCTGTTATATTGATAATAATAAAAGTAATAAGTATATTTATTATACTTCTGTCGATAATAACTGCATTATATGGGTAATAATGCATGTTATATTGATAATAATATATGTAATTAGTATAATTATTACAGTTCTAGCGATAATAACTCCATTATATGGGTAATAATGCATGTTATATTGATAATAATATAAGTAATAAGTATAATTATTACAGTTCTAGCGATAATAACTCCATTATATGGGTAATAATGCATGTTACATTGATAATATTATTAGTAGTAAGTATAATTATTACAGTTCTAGCGATGATAACTGCATTATATGGGTAATAATGCATGTTATATTGATAATATTGGGAGTAATAAGTATATTTATTATAGTTCTAGCGATAATAACTGCATAATATGGGTAATAATGCATGTTATATTGATGATAATAAAAGTAATACGTATATTTATTACAGTTCTAGCGATAATAACTGCATTATATGGGTAATAATGCACGTTATATTGCTAATAATATCAGTAATAAGTATAATTATTACAGTTCTAGCGATAATAACTGCATTATATGCGTAATAATGCATGTTATATTGATAATATTGGAAGTAATAAGTATATTTATTACAGTTCTAGCGACAATAACTGCATTATATGGGTAATAATGCACGTTATATTGCTAATAATATAAGTAATAAGTATAATTATTACAGTTCTAGCGATAATAATTGCATTATATGCGTAATAAGGCATGTTATATTGATAATATCGGGAGTAATAAGTATAATTATTATAGTTCTAGCGATAATAATAGTAAAATATGGCTATTAGTGCATGTTATATTGATAATAATAAAAGTTATAAGTATATTTATTACAGTTCTATCGATAATAACTGCATAATATGGGTAATAATGCATGTTATATTGATGATAATAAAAGTAATACGTATATTTATTACAGTTCTAGCGATAATAACTCCATTATATGGGTAATAATGCATGTTATATTGATAATAATATAAGTAATAAGTATAATTATTACAGTTCTAGAAATAATAACTGCATTATATGGGTAATAATGCACGTTATATTGCTAATAATATAAGTAATAAGTATAATTATTACAGTTCTAGCGATAATAACTGCATTATGTGGGTAATAATGCATGTTATATTGATAATATTGGGAGTAATAAGTATATTTATTATAGTTCTAGCGATAATAACTGCATAATATGGGTAATAATGCATGTTATATTGATAATAATATAAGTAATAAGTATAATTATTACAGTTCTAGCGATAATAACTGCATTATGTGGGTAATAATGCATGTTATATTGCTAATAATATAAGTAATAAGTATAATTATTACAGTTCTAGCGATAATAACTGCATTATATGGGTAATAAGGCATGTTATATTGATAATATCGGGAGTAATAAGTATAATTATTATAGTTCTAGCGATAATAATAGTAAAATATGGCTAATAGTGCATGTTATATTGATAATAGTAAAAGTAATATGTATCTTTATTACAGTTCTATCGATAATAACTGCATAATATGGGTAATAATGCATGTTATATTGATAATAATATAAGTAATAAGTATAATTATTACAGTTCTAGCGATAATAACTGCATTATATAGGTAATAATGCACGTTATATTGCTAATAATATAAGTAATAAGTATAATTATTACAGTTCTAGCGATAATAATTGCATTATATGCGTAATAAGGCATGTTATATTGATAATATCGGGAGTAATAAGTATAATTATTATAGTTCTAGCGATAATAATAGTAAAATATGGCTAATAGTGCATGTTATATTGATAATAGTAAAAGTAATAAGTATCTTTATTTCAGATCTCTCGATAATAACTGCATAATATGGGTAATAATGCATGTTATATTGATGATAATAAAAGTAATACGTATATTTATTATAGTTCTATCGATAATAACTGCATAATATGGGTAATAATGCATGTTATATTGATGATAATAAAAGTAATACGTATATTTATTACAGTTCTAGCGATAATAACTCCATTATATGGGTAATAATGCATGTTATATTGATAATAATATAAGTAATAAGTATAATTATTACAGTTCTAGCGATAATAACTGCATTATATGGGTAATAATGCATGTTATGTTGATGATAATAAAAGTAATACGTATATTTATTATAGTTCTATCGATGATAACTGCATAATATGGGTAATAATGCATGTTATATTGATAATAATATAAGTAATAAGTAAAATTATTACAGTTCTAGGGATAATAACTGCATTACATGGGTAATAATGCACGTTATATTGCTAATAATATAAGTAATAAGTATAATTATTACAGTTCTAGCGATAATAACTGCATTATATGGGTAATAATGCATGTTGTATTGATACTAATATAAGTAATAAGTATAATTATTACAGTTCTAGCGATAATAATTGCATTATATGCGTAATAAGGCATGTTATATTGATAATATCGGGAGTAATAAGTATAATTATTATAGTTCTAGCGATAATAATAGTAAAATATGGCAAATAGTGCATGTTATATTTATAATAATAAAAGTAATAAGTATATTTATTATACTTCTGTCGATAATAACTGCATTATATGGGTAATAATGCATGTTATATTGATAATATTGGAAGTAATAAGTATATTTATTACAGTTCTAGCGATAATAACTGCATTATATGGGTAATAATGCACGTTATATTGCTAATAATATAAGTAATAAGTATAATTATTACAGTTCTAGCGATAATAACTGCATTATATGGGTAATAATGCATGTTGTATTGATAATATCGGGAGTAATAAGTATAATTATTATAGTTCTAGGGATAATAATAGTAAAACATGGCAAATAGTGCATGTTATATTTATAATAATAAAAGTAATAAGTATATTTATTACAGTTCTACCGATAATAACTGCATAATATGGGTAATAATGCACGTTATATTGCTAATAATATAAGTAATAAGTATAATTATTACAGTTCTAGCGATAATAACTGCATTATATGGGTAATAATGCACGTTATATTGCTAATAATATCAGTAATAAGTATAATTATTACAGTTCTAGCGATAATAACTGCATTATATGCGTAATAATGCATGTTATATTGATAATATTGGAAGTAATAAGTATATTTATTACAGTTCTAGCGATAATAACTGCATTATATGGGTAATAATGCACGTTATATTGCTAATAATATAAGTAATAAGTATAATTATTACAGTTCTAGCGATAATAATTGCATTATATGCGTAATAAGGCATGTTATATTGATAATATCGGGAGTAATAAGTATAATTATTATAGTTCTAGCGATAATAATAGTAAAATATGGCTAATAGTGCCTGTTATATTGATAATAATAAAAGTAATAAGTATATTTATTATACTTCTGTCGATAATAACTGCATTATATGGGTAATAATGCATGTTATATTGATAATAATATATGTAATTAGTATAATTATTACAGTTCTAGCGATAATAACTGCATTATATGGGTAATAATGCATGTTATATTGATAATATTGGAAGTAATAAGTATATTTATTACAGTTCTAGCGATAATAACTGCATTATATGGATAATAATGCATGTTATGTTGATGATAATAAAAGTAATACGTATATTTATTATAGTTCTATCGATAATAACTGCATAATAGGGGTAATACTGCATGTTATATTGATGATAATAAAAGTAGTAAGTATATTTATTACAGTTCTAGCGATAATAACTCCATTATATGGGTAATAATGCATGTTATATTGATAATAATATAAGTAATAAGTATAATTATTACAGTTCTAGCGATAATAACTGCATTATATGGGTAATAATGCATGTTATATTGCTAATAATATAAGTAATAAGTATAATTATTACAGTTCTAGCGATAATAACTGCATTATATGGGTAATAATGCACGTTATATTGCTAATAATATAAGTAATAAGTATAATTATTACAGTTCTAGCGATAATAACTGCATTATATGGGTAATAATGCATGTTGTATTGATAATATCGGGAGTAATAAGTATAATTATTATAGTTCTAGGGATAATAATAGTAAAACATGGCAAATAGTGCATGTTATATTTATAATAATAAAAGTAATAAGTATATTTATTACAGTTCTACCGATAATAACTGCATAATATGGGTAATAATGCATGTTATATTGATAATAATAAAAGTACTAAGTATATTTATTACAGTTCTATCGATAATAACTGCATAATATGGGTAATAATGCATGTTATATTGATGATAATGAAAGTAGTAAGTATATTTATTACAGTTCTAGGGATAATAACTGCATTATATGGGTAATAATGCATGTTATATTGATAATATGGGGCGTAATAAGTGTAATTATTATAGTTCTAGCGATAACAATAGTAAAATATAGCTAATAGTGCCTGTTATATTAATAATAATATAAGTAATAAGTATAATTATTACAGTTCTAGAGATAATAACTGCATTATATGGGTAATAATGCACGTTATATTGCTAATAATATAAGTAATAAGTATAATTATTACAGTTCTAGCGATAATAACTGCATTATATGGGTAATAAAGCATGTTATATTGATAATATTGGAAGTAATAAGTATATTTATTACAGTTCTAGCGATAATAACTGCATTATATGGGTAATAATGCACGTTATATTGCTAATAATATAAGTAATAAGTATAATTATTACAGTTCTAGCGATAATAACTGCATTATATGGGTAATAATGCATGTTGTATTGATAATATCGGGAGTAATAAGTATAATTATTATAGTTCTAGGGATAATAATAGTAAAACATGGCAAATAGTGCATGTTATATTTATAATAATAAAAGTAATAAGTATATTTATTACAGTTCTACCGATAATAACTGCATAATATGGGTAATAATGCATGTTATATTGATAATAATAAAAGTACTAAGTATATTTATTATAGTTCTATCGATAATAACTGCATAATATGGGTAATACTGCATGTTATATTGATGATAATAAAAGTAATACGTATATTTATTATAGTTCTATCGATAATAACTGCATAATATGGGTAATAATGCATGTTATATTGATGATAATAAAAGTAATACGTATATTTATTACAGTTCTAGCGATAATAACTCCATTATATGGGTAATAATGCATGTTATATTGATAATAATATAAGTAATAAGTATAATTATTACAGTTCTAGCGATAATAACTGCATTATATAGGTAATAATGCACGTTATATTGCTAATAATATAAGTAATAAGTATAATTATTACAGTTCTAGCGATAATAATTGCATTATATGCGTAATAAGGCATGTTATATTGATAATATCGGGAGTAATAAGTATAATTATTATAGTTCTAGCGATAATAATAGTAAAATATGGCTAATAGTACCTGTTATATTGATAATAATAAAAGTAATAAGTATATTTATTATACTTCTGTCGATAATAACTGCATTATATGGGTAATAATGCATGTTATATTGATAATAATATAAGTAATTAGTATAATTATTACAGTTCTAGCGATAATAACTCCATTATATGGGTAATAATGCATGTTATATTGATAATAATATAAGTAATAAGTATAATTATTACAGTTCTAGAGATAATAACTGCGTTATATGGGTAACAATGCACGTTATACTGCTAATAATATAAGTAGTAAGTATAATTATTACAGTTCTAGCGATGATAACTGCATTATATGGGTAATAATGCATGTTATATTGATAATATTGGGAGTAATAAGTATATTTATTATAGTTCTAGCGATAATAACTGCATAATATGGGTAATAATGCACGTTATATTGCTAATAATATAAGTAATGAGTATAATTATTACAGTTCTATCGATAATAACTGCATAATATGGGTAATAATGCATGTTATATTGATGATAATAAAAGTAATACGTATATTTATTATAGTTCTATCGATAATAACTGCATAATATGGGTAATAATGCATGTTATATTGATGATAATAAAAGTAATACGTATATTTTTTACAGTTCTAGCGATAATAACTCCATTATATGGGTAATAATGCATGTTATATTGATAATAATATAAGTAATAAGTATAATTATTACAGTTCAAGCGATAATAACTGCATTATATAGGTAACAATGCACGTTATATTGCTAATAATATAAGTAATAAGTATAATTATTACAGTTCTAGCGATAATAACTGCATTATATGGGTAATAATGCATGTTATATTGATAATATTGGAAGTAATAAGTATATTTATTACAGTTCTAGCGATAATAACTGCATTATATGGGTAATAATGCACGTTATATTGCTAATAATATAAGTAATAAGTATAATTATTACAGTTCTAGCGATAATAACTGCATTATATGGGTAATAATGCATGTTGTATTGATAATATCGGGAGTAATAAGTATAATTATTATAGTTCTAGGGATAATAATAGTAAAACATGGCAAATAGTGCATGTTATATTTATAATAATAAAAGTAATAAGTATATTTATTACAGTTCTACCGATAATAACTGCATAATATGGGTAATAATGCACGTTATATTGATAATAATAAAAGTACTAAGTATATTTATTATAGTTCTATCGATAATAACTGCATAATATGGGTAATACTGCATGTTATATTGATGATAATAAAAGTAATACGTATATTTATTATAGTTCTATCGATAATAACTGCATAATATGGGTAATAATGCATGTTATATTGATGATAATAAAAGTAATACGTATATTTATTACAGTTCTAGCGATAATAACTCCATTATATGGGTAATAATGCATGTTATATTGATAATAATATAAGTAATAAGTATAATTATTACAGTTCTAGCGATAATAACTGCATTATATAGGTAATAATGCACGTTATATTGCTAATAATATAAGTAATAACTATAATTATTACAGTTCTAGCGATAATAATTGCATTATATGCGTAATAAGGCATGTTATATTGATAATATCGGGAGTAATAAGTATAATTATTACAGTTCTAGAGATAATAAATGCGTTATATGGGTAATAATGCACGTTATACTGCTAATAATATAAGTAGTAAGTATAATTATTACAGTTCTAGCGATGATAACTGCATTATATGGGTAATAATGCATGTTATATTGATAATATTGGGAGTAATAAGTATATTTATTATAGTTCTAGCGATAATAACTGCATAATATGGGTAATAATGCATGTTATATTGATGATAATAAAAGTAATACGTATATTTATTATAGTTCTAGCGATAATAACTCCATTATATGGGTAATAATGCATGTTATATTGATAATAATATAAGTAATAAGTATAATTATTACAGTTCTAGCGATAATAACTCCATTATATGGGTAATAATGCATGTTACATTGATAATATTATTAGTAATAAGTATAATTATTACAGTTCTAGAGATAATAACTGCATTATATGGGTAATAATGCATGTTATATTGATAATATTGGGAGTAATAAGTATATTCATTATAGTTCTTGCGATAATAACTGCATAATATGGGTAATAATGCATGTTATATTGATAATAATATAAGTAATAAGTATAATTATTACAGTTCTAGCGATAATAACTGCATTATATGGGTAATAAGGCATGTTATATTGATAATATCGGGAGTAATAAGTATAATTATTATAGTTCTAGCGATAATAATAGTAAAATATGGCTATTAGTGCATGTTATATTGATAATAATAAAAGTTATAAGTATATTTATTACAGTTCTATCGATAATAACTGCATAATATGGGTAATAATGCATGTTATATTGATGATAATAAAAGTAATACGTATATTTATTACAGTTCTAGCGATAATAACTCCATTATATGGGTAATAATGCATGTTATATTGATAATAATATAAGTAATAAGTATAATTATTACAGTTCTAGAAATAATAACTGCATTATATGGGTAATAATGCACGTTATATTGCTAATAATATAAGTAATAAGTATAATTATTACAGTTCTAGCGATAATAACTGCATTATGTGGGTAATAATGCATGTTATATTGATAATATTGGGAGTAATAAGTATATTTATTATAGTTCTAGCGATAATAACTGCATAATATGGGTAATAATGCATGTTATATTGATAATAATATAAGTAATAAGTATAATTATTACAGTTCTAGCGATAATAACTGCATTATGTGGGTAATAATGCATGTTATATTGCTAATAATATAAGTAATAAGTATAATTATTACAGTTCTAGCGATAATAACTGCATTATATGGGTAATAAGGCATGTTATATTGATAATATCGGGAGTAATAAGTATAATTATTATAGTTCTAGCGATAATAATAGTAAAATATGGCTAATAGTGCATGTTATATTGATAATAGTAAAAGTAATATGTATCTTTATTACAGTTCTATCGATAATAACTGCATAATATGGGTAATAATGCATGTTATATTGATAATAATATAAGTAATAAGTATAATTATTACAGTTCTAGCGATAATAACTGCATTATATAGGTAATAATGCACGTTATATTGCTAATAATATAAGTAATAAGTATAATTATTACAGTTCTAGCGATAATAATTGCATTATATGCGTAATAAGGCATGTTATATTGATAATATCGGGAGTAATAAGTATAATTATTATAGTTCTAGCGATAATAATAGTAAAATATGGCTAATAGTGCATGTTATATTGATAATAGTAAAAGTAATAAGTATCTTTATTTCAGATCTCTCGATAATAACTGCATAATATGGGTAATAATGCATGTTATATTGATGATAATAAAGGTAATACGTATATTTATTATAGTTCTATCGATAATAACTGCATAATATGGGTAATAATGCATGTTATATTGATGATAATAAAAGTAATACGTATATTTATTACAGTTCTAGCGATAATAACTCCATTATATGGGTAATAATGCATGTTATATTGATAATAATATAAGTAATAAGTATAATTATTACAGTTCTAGCGATAATAACTGCATTATATGGGTAATAATGCATGTTATGTTGATGATAATAAAAGTAATACGTATATTTATTATAGTTCTATCGATGATAACTGCATAATATGGGTAATAATGCATGTTATATTGATAATAATATAAGTAATAAGTAAAATTATTACAGTTCTAGGGATAATAACTGCATTACATGGGTAATAATGCACGTTATATTGCTAATAATATAAGTAATAAGTATAATTATTACAGTTCTAGCGATAATAACTGCATTATATGGGTAATAATGCATGTTATATTGATAATATTGGAAGTAATAAGTATATTTATTACAGTTCTAGCGATAATAACTGCATTATATGGGTAATAATGCACGTTATATTGCTAATAATATAAGTAATAAGTATAATTATTACAGTTCTAGCGATAATAACTGCATTATATGGGTAATAATGCATGTTGTATTGATACTAATATAAGTAATAAGTATAATTATTACAGTTCTAGCGATAATAATTGCATTATATGCGTAATAAGGCATGTTATATTGATAATATCGGGAGTAATAAGTATAATTATTATAGTTCTAGCGATAATAATAGTAAAATATGGCAAATAGTGCATGTTATATTTATAATAATAAAAGTAATAAGTATATTTATTATACTTCTGTCGATAATAACTGCATTATATGGGTAATAATGCATGTTATATTGATAATAATATAAGTAATTAGTATAATTCTTACAGTTCTAGCGATAATAACTCCATTATATGGGTAATAATGCATGTTATATTGATAATATTGGGAGTAATACGTATATTTATTACAGTTCTAGCGATAATAAGTGCACTACATGGGTAACAATGCACGTTATATTGCTAATAATATAAGTAATAAGTATAATTATTACAGTTCTAGCGATAATAATTGCATTATATGCGTAATAAGGCATGTTATATTGATAATATCGGGAGTAATAAGTATAATTATTATAGTTCTAGCGATAATAATAGTAAAATATGGCTAATAGTGCCTGTTATATTGATAATAATAAAAGTAATAAGTATATTTATTATACTTCTGTCGATAAAAACTGCATTATATGGGTAATAATGCATGTTATATTGATAATAATATATGTAATTAGTATAATTATTACAGTTCTAGCGATAATAACTCCATTATATGGGTAATAATGCATGTTATATTGATAATAATATAAGTAATAAGTATAATTATTACAGTTCTAGCGATAATAACTCCATTATATGGGTAATAATGCATGTTACATTGATAATATTATTAGTAGTAAGTATAATTATTACAGTTCTAGCGATGATAACTGCATTATATGGGTAATAATGCATGTTATATTGATAATATTGGGAGTAATAAGTATATTTATTATAGTTCTAGCGATAATAACTGCATAATATGGGTAATAATGCATGTTATATTGATGATAATAAAAGTAATACGTATATTTATTATAGTTCTAGCGATAATAACTCCATTATATGGGTAATAATGCATGTTATATTGATAATAATATAAGTAATAAGTATAATTATTACAGTTCTAGCGATAATAACTCCATTATATGGGTAATAATGCATGTTACATTGATAATATTATTAGTAATAAGTATAATTATTACAGTTCTAGAGATAATAACTGCATTATATGGGTAATAATGCATGTTATATTGATAATATTGGGAGTAATAAGTATATTCATTATAGTTCTTGCGATAATAACTGCATAATATGGGTAATAATGCATGTTATATTGATAATAATATAAGTAATAAGTATAATTATTACAGTTCTAGCGATAATAACTGCATTATATGGGTAATAAGGCATGTTATATTGATAATATCGGGAGTAATAAGTATAATTATTATAGTTCTAGCGATAATAATAGTAAAATATGGCTATTAGTGCATGTTATATTGATAATAATAAAAGTTATAAGTATATTTATTACAGTTCTATCGATAATAACTGCATAATATGGGTAATAATGCATGTTATATTGATGATAATAAAAGTAATACGTATATTTATTACAGTTCTAGCGATAATAACTCCATTATATGGGTAATAATGCATGTTATATTGATAATAATATAAGTAATAAGTATAATTATTACAGTTCTAGAAATAATAACTGCATTATATGGGTAATAATGCACGTTATATTGCTAATAATATAAGTAATAAGTATAATTATTACAGTTCTAGCGATAATAACTGCATTATGTGGGTAATAATGCATGTTATATTGATAATATTGGGAGTAATAAGTATATTTATTATAGTTCTAGCGATAATAACTGCATAATATGGGTAATAATGCATGTTATATTGATAATAATATAAGTAATAAGTATAATTATTACAGTTCTAGCGATAATAACTGCATTATATGGGTAATAAGGCATGTTATATTGATAATATCGGGAGTAATAAGTATAATTATTATAGTTCTAGCGATAATAATAGTAAAATATGGCTAATAGTGCATGTTATATTGATAATAGTAAAAGTAATATGTATCTTTATTACAGTTCTATCGATAATAACTGCATAATATGGGTAATAATGCATGTTATATTGATAATAATATAAGTAATAAGTATAATTATTACAGTTCTAGCGATAATAACTGCATTATATAGGTAATAATGCACGTTATATTGCTAATAATATAAGTAATAAGTATAATTATTACAGTTCTAGCGATAATAATTGCATTATATGCGTAATAAGGCATGTTATATTGATAATATCGGGAGTAATAAGTATAATTATTATAGTTCTAGCGATAATAATAGTAAAATATGGCTAATAGTGCATGTTATATTGATAATAGTAAAAGTAATAAGTATCTTTATTTCAGATCTCTCGATAATAACTGCATAATATGGGTAATAATGCATGTTATATTGATGATAATAAAAGTAATACGTATATTTATTATAGTTCTATCGATGATAACTGCATAATATGGGTAATAATGCATGTTATATTGATAATAATATAAGTAATAAGTAAAATTATTACAGTTCTAGGGATAATAACTGCATTACATGGGTAATAATGCACGTTATATTGCTAATAATATAAGTAATAAGTATAATTATTACAGTTCTAGCGATAATAACTGCATTATATGGGTAATAATGCATGTTATATTGATAATATTGGAAGTAATAAGTATATTTATTACAGTTCTAGCGATAATAACTGCATTATATGGGTAATAATGCACGTTATATTGCTAATAATATAAGTAATAAGTATAATTATTACAGTTCTAGCGATAATAACTGCATTATATGGGTAATAATGCATGTTGTATTGATACTAATATAAGTAATAAGTATAATTATTACAGTTCTAGCGATAATAATTGCATTATATGCGTAATAAGGCATGTTATATTGATAATATCGGGAGTAATAAGTATAATTATTATAGTTCTAGCGATAATAATAGTAAAATATGGCTAATAGTGCCTGTTATATTGATAATAATAAAAGTAATAAGTATATTTATTATACTTCTGTCGATAATAACTGCATTATATGGGTAATAATGCATGTTATATTGATAATAATATATGTAATTAGTATAATTATTACAGTTCTAGCGATAATAACTGCATTATATGGGTAATAATGCATGTTATATTGATAATATTGGAAGTAATAAGTATATTTATTACAGTTCTAGCGATAATAACTGCATTATATGGATAATAATGCATGTTATGTTGATGATAATAAAAGTAATACGTATATTTATTATAGTTCTATCGATAATAACTGCATAATAGGGGTAATACTGCATGTTATATTGATGATAATAAAAGTAGTAAGTATATTTATTACAGTTCTAGCGATAATAACTCCATTATATGGGTAATAATGCATGTTATATTGATAATAATATAAGTAATAAGTATAATTATTACAGTTCTAGCGATAATAACTGCATTATATGGGTAATAATGCATGTTATATTGCTAATAATATAAGTAATAAGTATAATTATTACAGTTCTAGCGATAATAACTGCATTATATGGGTAATAATGCACGTTATATTGCTAATAATATAAGTAATAAGTATAATTATTACAGTTCTAGCGATAATAACTGCATTATATGGGTAATAATGCATGTTGTATTGATAATATCGGGAGTAATAAGTATAATTATTATAGTTCTAGGGATAATAATAGTAAAACATGGCAAATAGTGCATGTTATATTTATAATAATAAAAGTAATAAGTATATTTATTACAGTTCTACCGATAATAACTGCATAATATGGGTAATAATGCATGTTATATTGATAATAATAAAAGTACTAAGTATATTTATTACAGTTCTATCGATAATAACTGCATAATATGGGTAATAATGCATGTTATATTGATGATAATGAAAGTAGTAAGTATATTTATTACAGTTCTAGGGATAATAACTGCATTATATGGGTAATAATGCATGTTATATTGATAATATGGGGCGTAATAAGTGTAATTATTATAGTTCTAGCGATAACAATAGTAAAATATAGCTAATAGTGCCTGTTATATTAATAATAATATAAGTAATAAGTATAATTATTACAGTTCTAGAGATAATAACTGCATTATATGGGTAATAATGCACGTTATATTGCTAATAATATAAGTAATAAGTATAATTATTACAGTTCTAGCGATAATAATTGCATTATATGCGTAATAAGGCATGTTATATTGATAATATCGGGAGTAATAAGTATAATTATTATAGTTCTAGCGATAATAATAGTAAAATATGGCTAATAGTACCTGTTATATTGATAATAATAAAAGTAATAAGTATATTTATTATACTTCTGTCGATAATAACTGCATTATATGGGTAATAATGCATGTTATATTGATAATAATATAAGTAATTAGTATAATTATTACAGTTCTAGCGATAATAACTCCATTATATGGGTAATAATGCATGTTATATTGATAATAATATAAGTAATAAGTATAATTATTACAGTTCTAGAGATAATAACTGCGTTATATGGGTAACAATGCACGTTATACTGCTAATAATATAAGTAGTAAGTATAATTATTACAGTTCTAGCGATGATAACTGCATTATATGGGTAATAATGCATGTTATATTGATAATATTGGGAGTAATAAGTATATTTATTATAGTTCTAGCGATAATAACTGCATAATATGGGTAATAATGCACGTTATATTGCTAATAATATAAGTAATGAGTATAATTATTACAGTTCTATCGATAATAACTGCATAATATGGGTAATAATGCATGTTATATTGATGATAATAAAAGTAATACGTATATTTATTATAGTTCTATCGATAATAACTGCATAATATGGGTAATAATGCATGTTATATTGATGATAATAAAAGTAATACGTATATTTTTTACAGTTCTAGCGATAATAACTCCATTATATGGGTAATAATGCATGTTATATTGATAATAATATAAGTAATAAGTATAATTATTACAGTTCAAGCGATAATAACTGCATTATATAGGTAACAATGCACGTTATATTGCTAATAATATAAGTAATAAGTATAATTATTACAGTTCTAGCGATAATAACTGCATTATATAGGTAATAATGCACGTTATATTGCTAATAATATAAGTAATAACTATAATTATTACAGTTCTAGCGATAATAATTGCATTATATGCGTAATAAGGCATGTTATATTGATAATATCGGGAGTAATAAGTATAATTATTACAGTTCTAGAGATAATAAATGCGTTATATGGGTAATAATGCACGTTATACTGCTAATAATATAAGTAGTAAGTATAATTATTACAGTTCTAGCGATGATAACTGCATTATATGGGTAATAATGCATGTTATATTGATAATATTGGGAGTAATAAGTATATTTATTATAGTTCTAGCGATAATAACTGCATAATATGGGTAATAATGCATGTTATATTGATGATAATAAAAGTAATACGTATATTTATTATAGTTCTAGCGATAATAACTCCATTATATGGGTAATAATGCATGTTATATTGATAATAATATAAGTAATAAGTATAATTATTACAGTTCTAGCGATAATAACTCCATTATATGGGTAATAATGCATGTTACATTGATAATATTATTAGTAATAAGTATAATTATTACAGTTCTAGAGATAATAACTGCATTATATGGGTAATAATGCATGTTATATTGATAATATTGGGAGTAATAAGTATATTCATTATAGTTCTTGCGATAATAACTGCATAATATGGGTAATAATGCATGTTATATTGATAATAATATAAGTAATAAGTATAATTATTACAGTTCTAGCGATAATAACTGCATTATATGGGTAATAAGGCATGTTATATTGATAATATCGGGAGTAATAAGTATAATTATTATAGTTCTAGCGATAATAATAGTAAAATATGGCTATTAGTGCATGTTATATTGATAATAATAAAAGTTATAAGTATATTTATTACAGTTCTATCGATAATAACTGCATAATATGGGTAATAATGCATGTTATATTGATGATAATAAAAGTAATACGTATATTTATTACAGTTCTAGCGATAATAACTCCATTATATGGGTAATAATGCATGTTATATTGATAATAATATAAGTAATAAGTATAATTATTACAGTTCTAGAAATAATAACTGCATTATATGGGTAATAATGCACGTTATATTGCTAATAATATAAGTAATAAGTATAATTATTACAGTTCTAGCGATAATAACTGCATTATGTGGGTAATAATGCATGTTATATTGATAATATTGGGAGTAATAAGTATATTTATTATAGTTCTAGCGATAATAACTGCATAATATGGGTAATAATGCATGTTATATTGATAATAATATAAGTAATAAGTATAATTATTACAGTTCTAGCGATAATAACTGCATTATGTGGGTAATAATGCATGTTATATTGCTAGTAATATAAGTAATAAGTATAATTATTACAGTTCTAGCGATAATAACTGCATTATATGGGTAATAAGGCATGTTATATTGATAATATCGGGAGTAATAAGTATAATTATTATAGTTCTAGCGATAATAATAGTAAAATATGGCTAATAGTGCATGTTATATTGATAATAGTAAAAGTAATATGTATCTTTATTACAGTTCTATCGATAATAACTGCATAATATGGGTAATAATGCATGTTATATTGATAATAATATAAGTAATAAGTATAATTATTACAGTTCTAGCGATAATAACTGCATTATATAGGTAATAATGCACGTTATATTGCTAATAATATAAGTAATAAGTATAATTATTACAGTTCTAGCGATAATAATTGCATTATATGCGTAATAAGGCATGTTATATTGATAATATCGGGAGTAATAAGTATAATTATTATAGTTCTAGCGATAATAATAGTAAAATATGGCTAATAGTGCATGTTATATTGATAATAGTAAAAGTAATAAGTATCTTTATTTCAGATCTCTCGATAATAACTGCATAATATGGGTAATAATGCATGTTATATTGATGATAATAAAAGTAATACGTATATTTATTATAGTTCTATCGATAATAACTGCATAATATGGGTAATAATGCATGTTATATTGATGATAATAAAAGTAATACGTATATTTATTACAGTTCTAGCGATAATAACTCCATTATATGGGTAATAATGCATGTTATATTGATAATAATATAAGTAATAAGTATAATTATTACAGTTCTAGCGATAATAACTGCATTATATGGGTAATAATGCATGTTATGTTGATGATAATAAAAGTAATACGTATATTTATTATAGTTCTATCGATGATAACTGCATAATATGGGTAATAATGCATGTTATATTGATAATAATATAAGTAATAAGTAAAATTATTACAGTTCTAGGGATAATAACTGCATTACATGGGTAATAATGCACGTTATATTGCTAATAATATAAGTAATAAGTATAATTATTACAGTTCTAGCGATAATAACTGCATTATATGGGTAATAATGCATGTTATATTGATAATATTGGAAGTAATAAGTATATTTATTACAGTTCTAGCGATAATAACTGCATTATATGGGTAATAATGCACGTTATATTGCTAATAATATAAGTAATAAGTATAATTATTACAGTTCTAGCGATAATAACTGCATTATATGGGTAATAATGCATGTTGTATTGATACTAATATAAGTAATAAGTATAATTATTACAGTTCTAGCGATAATAATTGCATTATATGCGTAATAAGGCATGTTATATTGATAATATCGGGAGTAATAAGTATAATTATTATAGTTCTAGCGATAATAATAGTAAAATATGGCAAATAGTGCATGTTATATTTATAATAATAAAAGTAATAAGTATATTTATTATACTTCTGTCGATAATAACTGCATTATATGGGTAATAATGCATGTTATATTGATAATAATATAAGTAATTAGTATAATTCTTACAGTTCTAGCGATAATAACTCCATTATATGGGTAATAATGCATGTTATATTGATAATATTGGGAGTAATACGTATATTTATTACAGTTCTAGCGATAATAAGTGCACGACATGGGTAACAATGCACGTTATATTGCTAATAATATAAGTAATAAGTATAATTATTACAGTTCTAGCGATAATAATTGCATTATATGCGTAATAAGGCATGTTATATTGATAATATCGGGAGTAATAAGTATAATTATTATAGTTCTAGCGATAATAATAGTAAAATATGGCTAATAGTGCCTGTTATATTGATAATAATAAAAGTAATAAGTATATTTATTATACTTCTGTCGATAATAACTGCATTATATGGGTAATAATGCATGTTATATTGATAATAATATATGTAATTAGTATAATTATTACAGTTCTAGCGATAATAACTCCATTATATGGGTAATAATGCATGTTATATTGATAATAATATAAGTAATAAGTATAATTATTACAGTTCTAGCGATAATAACTCCATTATATGGGTAATAATGCATGTTACATTGATAATATTATTAGTAGTAAGTATAATTATTACAGTTCTAGCGATGATAACTGCATTATATGGGTAATAATGCATGTTATATTGATAATATTGGGAGTAATAAGTATATTTATTATAGTTCTAGCGATAATAACTGCATAATATGGGTAATAATGCATGTTATATTGATGATAATAAAAGTAATACGTATATTTATTACAGTTCTAGCGATAATAACTGCATTATATGGGTAATAATGCACGTTATATTGCTAATAATATCAGTAATAAGTATAATTATTACAGTTCTAGCGATAATAACTGCATTATATGCGTAATAATGCATGTTATATTGATAATATTGGAAGTAATAAGTATATTTATTACAGTTCTAGCGACAATAACTGCATTATATGGGTAATAATGCATGTTATATTGATAATATCGGGAGTAATAAGTATAATTATTATAGTTCTAGCGATAATAATAGTAAAATATGGCTAATAGTGCCTGTTATATTGATAATAATAAAAGTAATAAGTATATTTATTATACTGCTGTCGATAATAACTGCATTATATGGGTAATAATGCATGTTATATTGATAATAATATAAGTAATTAGTATAATTATTACAGTTCTAGCGATAATAACTCCATTATATGGGTAATAATGCATGTTATATTGATAATAATATAAGTAATAAGTATAATTATTACAGTTCTAGAGATAATAACTGCGTTATATGGGTAACAATGCACGTTATACTGCTAATAATATAAGTAGTAAGTATAATTATTACAGTTCTAGCGATGATAACTGCATTATATGGGTTATAATGCATGTTATATTGATAATATTGGGAGTAATAAGTATATTTATTATAGTTCTAGCGATAATAACTGCATAATATGGGTAATAATGCACGTTATATTGCTAATAATATAAGTAATGAGTATAATTATTACAGTTCTATCGATAATAACTGCATAATATGGGTAATAATGCATGTTATATTGATGATAATAAAAGTAATACGTATATTTATTATAGTTCTATCGATAATAACTGCATAATATGGGTAATAATGCATGTTATATTGATGATAATAAAAGTAATACGTATATTTTTTACAGTTCTAGCGATAATAACTCCATTATATGGGTAATAATGCATGTTATATTGATAATAATATAAGTAATAAGTATAATTATTACAGTTCAAGCGATAATAACTGCATTATATAGGTAATAATGCACGTTATATTGCTAATAATATAAGTAATAACTATAATTATTACAGTTCCAGCGATAATAATTGCATTATATGCGTAATAAGGCATGTTATATTGATAATATCGGGAGTAATAAGTATAATTATTACAGTTCTAGAGATAATAACTGCGTTATATGGGTAACAATGCACGTTATACTGCTAATAATATAAGTAGTAAGTATAATTATTACAGTTCTAGCGATGATAACTGCATTATATGGGTAATAATGCATGTTATATTGATAATATTGGGAGTAATAAGTATATTTATTATAGTTCTAGCGATAATAACTGCATAATATGGGTAATAATGCACGTTGTATTGCTAATAATATAAGTAATGAGTATAATTATTACAGTTCTATCGATAATAACTGCATAATATGGGTAATAATGCATGTTATATTGATGATAATAAAAGTAATACGTATATTTATTATAGTTCTATCGATAATAACTGCATAATATGGGTAATAATGCATGTTATATTGATGATAATAAAAGTAATACGTATATTTTTTACAGTTCTAGCGATAATAACTCCATTATATGGGTAATAATGCATGTTATATTGATAATAATATAAGTAATAAGTATAATTATTACAGTTCAAGCGATAATAACTGCATTATATAGGTAATAATGCACGTTATATTGCTAATAATATAAGTAATAACTATAATTATTACAGTTCCAGCGATAATAATTGCATTATATGCGTAATAAGGCATGTTATATTGATAATAATATAAGTAATAAGTATAATTATTACAGTTCTAGCGATAATAACTCCATTATATGGGTAATAATGCATGTTACATTGATAATATTATTAGTAATAAGTATAATTATTACAGTTCTAGCGATAATAACTGCATTATATAGGTAATAATGCACGTTATATTGCTAATAATATAAGTAATAACTATAATTATTACAGTTCCAGCGATAATAATTGCATTATATGCGTAATAAGGCATGTTATATTGATAATAATATAAGTAATAAGTATAATTATTACAGTTCTAGCGATAATAACTCCATTATATGGGTAATAATGCATGTTACATTGATAATATTATTAGTAATAAGTATAATTATTACAGTTCTAGAGATAATAACTGCGTTATATGGGTAATAATGCACGTTATACTGCTAATAATATAAGTAGTAAGTATAATTATTACAGTTCTAGCGATGATAACTGCATTATATGGGTAATAATGCATGTTATATTGATAATATTGGGAGTAATAAGTATATTTATTATAGTTCTAGCGATAATAACTGCATAATATGGGTAATAATGCATGTTATATTGATGATAATAAAAGTAATACGTATATTTATTATAGTTCTAGCGATAATAACTCCATTATATGGGTAATAATGCATGTTATATTGATAATAATATAAGTAATAAGTATAATTATTACAGTTCTAGCGATAATAACTGCATTATATGGGTAATAATGCACGTTATATTGCTAATAATATCAGTAATAAGTATAATTATTACAGTTCTAGCGATAATAACTGCATTATATGCGTAATAATGCATGTTATATTGATAATATTGGAAGTAATAAGTATATTTATTACAGTTCTAGCGATAATAACTGCATTATATGGGTAATAATGCACGTTATATTGCTAATAATATAAGTAATAAGTATAATTATTACAGTTCTAGCGATAATAATTGCATTATATGCGTAATAAGGCATGTTATATTGATAATAATATAAGTAATAAGTATAATTATTACAGTTCTAGCGATAATAACTCCATTATATGGGTAATAATGCATGTTACATTGATAATATTATTAGTAATAAGTATAATTATTACAGTTCTAGAGATAATAACTGCATTATATGGGTAATAATGCATGTTATATTGATAATATTGGGAGTAATAAGTATATTCATTATAGTTCTTGCGATAATAACTGCATAATATGGGTAATAATGCATGTTATATTGATAATAATATAAGTAATAAGTATAATTATTACAGTTCTAGCTATAATAACTGCATTATATGGGTAATAAGGCATGTTATATTGATAATATCGGGAGTAATAAGTATAATTATTATAGTTCTAGCGATAATAATAGTAAAATATGGCTATTAGTGCATGTTATATTGATAATAATAAAAGTTATAAGTATATTTATTACAGTTCTATCGATAATAACTGCATAATATGGGTAATAATGCATGTTATATTGATGATAATAAAAGTAATACGTATATTTATTACAGTTCTAGCGATAATAACTCCATTATATGGGTAATAATGCATGTTATATTGATAATAATATAAGTAATAAGTATAATTATTACAGTTCTAGCGATAATAACTGCATTATATAGGTAATAATGCACGTTATATTGCTAATAATATAAGTAATAAGTATAATTATTACAGTTCTAGCGATAATAATTGCATTATATGCGTAATAAGGCATGTTATATTGATAATATCGGGAGTAATAAGTATAATTATTATAGCTCTAGCGATAATAATAGTAAAATATGGCAAATAGTGCATGTTATATTTATAATAATAAAAGTAATAAGTATATTTATTATACTTCTGTCGATAATAACTGCATTATATGGGTAATAATGCATGTTATATTGATAATAATATAAGTAATTAGTATAATTCTTACAGTTCTAGCGATAATAACTCCATTATATGGGTAATAATGCATGTTATATTGATAATAATATAAGTAATAAGTATAATTATTACAGTTCTAGAGATAATAACTGCGTTATATGGGTAATAATGCACGTTATATTGCTAATAATATAAGTAGTAAGTATAATTATTACAGTTCTAGCGATGATAACTGCATTATATGGGCAATAATGCATGTTATATTGATGATATTGAGAGTAATAAGTATATTTATTATAGTTCTAGCGATAATAACTGCATAATATGGGTAATAATGCTAGTTATGTTGCTAATAATATAAGTAATGAGTATAATTATTACAGTTCTATCGATAATAACTGCATAATATGGGTAATAATGCATGTTATATTGATAATAATAAAAGTACTAAGTATATTTATTACAGTTCTATCGATAATAACTGCATAATATGGGTAATAATGCATGTTATATTGATGATAATGAAAGTAGTAAGTATATTTATTACAGTTCTAGCGATAATAACTGCATTATATGCGTAATAAGGCATGTTATATTGATAATATCGGGAGTAATAAGTATAATTATTATAGTTCTAGCGATAATAATAGTAAAATATGGCTATTAGTGCATGTTATATTGATAATAATAAAAGTTATAAGTATATTTATTACAGTTCTATCGATACTAACTGCATAATATGGGTAATAATGCATGTTATATTGATGATAATAAAAGTAATACGTATATTTATTACAGTTCTAGCGATAATAACTCCATTATATGGGTAGTAATGCATGTTATATTGATAATAATATAAGTAATAAGTATAATTATTACAGTTCTAGCGATAATAAGTGCACTACATGGGTAACAATGCACGTTATATTGCTAATAATATAAGTAATAAGTATAATTATTACAGTTCTAGCGATAATAATTGCATTATATGGGCAATAATGCATGTTATATTGATGATATTGAGAGTAATAAGTATATTTATTATAGTTCTAGCGATAATAACTGCATAATATGGGTAATAATGCTAGTTATGTTGCTAATAATATAAGTAATGAGTATAATTATTACAGTTCTATCGATAATAACTGCATAATATGGGTAATAATGCATGTTATATTGATAATAATAAAAGTACTAAGTATATTTATTACAGTTCTATCGATAATAACTGCATAATATGGGTAATAATGCATGTTATATTGATGATAATGAAAGTAGTAAGTATATTTATTACAGTTCTAGCGATAATAACTGCATTATATGCGTAATAAGGCATGTTATATTGATAATATCGGGAGTAATAAGTATAATTATTATAGTTCTAGCGATAATAATAGTAAAATATGGCTATTAGTGCATGTTATATTGATAATAATAAAAGTTATAAGTATATTTATTACAGTTCTATCGATACTAACTGCATAATATGGGTAATAATGCATGTTATATTGATGATAATAAAAGTAATACGTATATTTATTACAGTTCTAGCGATAATAACTCCATTATATGGGTAGTAATGCATGTTATATTGATAATAATATAAGTAATAAGTATAATTATTACAGTTCTAGCGATAATAAGTGCACTACATGGGTAACAATGCACGTTATATTGCTAATAATATAAGTAATAAGTATAATTATTACAGTTCTAGCGATGATAACTGCATTATATGGGCAATAATGCATGTTATATTGATGATATTGAGAGTAATAAGTATATTTATTATAGTTCTAGCGATAATAACTGCATAATATGGGTAATAATGCTAGTTATGTTGCTAATAATATAAGTAATGAGTATAATTATTACAGTTCTATCGATAATAACTGCATAATATGGGTAATAATGCATGTTATATTGATAATAATAAAAGTACTAAGTATATTTATTACAGTTCTATCGATAATAACTGCATAATATGGGTAATAATGCATGTTATATTGATGATAATGAAAGTAGTAAGTATATTTATTACAGTTCTAGCGATAATAACTGCATTATATGCGTAATAAGGCATGTTATATTGATAATATCGGGAGTAATAAGTATAATTATTATAGTTCTAGCGATAATAATAGTAAAATATGGCTATTAGTGCATGTTATATTGATAATAATAAAAGTTATAAGTATATTTATTACAGTTCTATCGATACTAACTGCATAATATGGGTAATAATGCATGTTATATTGATGATAATAAAAGTAATACGTATATTTATTACAGTTCTAGCGATAATAACTCCATTATATGGGTAGTAATGCATGTTATATTGATAATAATATAAGTAATAAGTATAATTATTACAGTTCTAGCGATAATAAGTGCACTACATGGGTAACAATGCACGTTATATTGCTAATAATATAAGTAATAAGTATAATTATTACAGTTCTAGCGATAATAATTGCATTATATGGGTAATAATGCATGTTATATTGATAATATCGGGAGTTATAAGTATAATTATTATAGTTCTAGCGATAATAATAGTAAAATATGGCTAATAGTGC
Source organism: Megachile leachella (assembly GCA_963576845.1). NCBI lineage: Eukaryota > Metazoa > Arthropoda > Insecta > Hymenoptera > Megachilidae > Megachile > Megachile leachella. The sequence continues at coordinate 749 of CAUYWW010000148.1, read as the reverse complement.
ATGTTATATTGATAATAGTAAAAGTAATAAGTATCTTTATTACAGTTCTATCGACAATAACTGCACAATATGGGTAATAATGCATGTTATATTGATGATAATAAAAGTAATACGTATATTTATTATAGTTCTAGCTATAATAACTGCATAATATGGGTAATAATGCATGTTATATTGAGAATAATATAAGTAGTGAGTATAATTATTACAGTTCTGGCTATAATAACTGCATTATATGGGTAATAATGCACGTTATATTGCTAATAGCATATGTAATAAGTATAATTATTACAGTTCTAGCGATAATAACTGCATTATATGGATAATAATGCATGTTATGTTGATGATAATAAAAGTAATACGTATATTTATTATAGTTCTATCGATGATAACTGCATAATATGGGTAATAATGCATGTTATATTGATGATAATAAAAGTAATACGTATATTTATTACAGTTCTAGCGATAATAACTCCATTATATGGGTAATAATGCATGTTATATTGATAATAATATAAGTAATAAGTATAATTATTACAGTTCTAGCGATAATAAGTGCATTATATGGGTAATAATGCATGTTATATTGCTAATAATATAAGTAATAAGTATAATTATTACAGTTCTAGCGATAATAACTGCATTATATGGGTAATAATGCACGTTATATAGCTAATAATATAAGTAATAAGTATAATTATTACAGTTCTAGCGATAATAACTGCATTATATGGGTAATAATGCAC